>CM053771.1:456112429-456184063 GCA_028658325.1 Potorous gilbertii
GAGGGATGATAGAAGAGAGGGCAGATTGGTGATATGGGTAATTAGAATGCTCAGTGTACTGGGGTGGGGGAAGGTGACAAATGGGGAGAAAATTTGGAACTCAAAATCTTGTGAAAATGAATGTAAAAAGTTAAATAAATAAATTTATAAAAAAAAAAGAAGAAAAAAAAAAGAGTCTGGACAACATCTTCCAGGAAATCATCAAAGAAAACTCTCCAGAAGTGCTAGATCCAGAGTGCAAAAGAGTCATTGAAAGAATCCACCACTCACCTCCTAAAAGGGATCTCAAACTCAAAACCCCAAGAAATATCGTTGCCAAATTTCCTTCACTATCAAGGGAAGGAAAAAATACTACAGGCAGCCAGAAAGACACAATTCAAATATCGAGGAGCTACAATCAGGATCATATGGGCCTTGCAACTTCTACATTAAAAGATCAAAGGAATTGGAATCTGATATTCTGTAAGGCAAAGGAGCCGGGCCTGCAACCAAGGATCGGCTACCCAGCAAAGTTCAGGATAACATTTCAGGCAAGGAGATGATCATTCAGCATAGTAAAGAATATCCAGACCTTCCTGACAAAAACACCAGAGAAGAAACCGGAGGAGAAACTTGTTACTCAGTTTGGGCAAACTGTTTACCTCCCTATAAGGGAAGATTATACCTGTTAATCTTGAGAACTGTGAGTCTATTATGAAAATATAAAAGGGATATACATAGAGGGAACAGGTATAAAGTAAATGATGTCATGTTAAAAATATGATTTAAATATGAGAAGGGATTGTAGCGGGAGGTGTGAAAAGGAGGAAGCAGAAAATGGTAAATTATATCACAGGAAGAAGTACAAAATTATATTACAGTAGATGGAAAGAGGGGAGGGAGATGAGCATAGTCTGAGAGGTACTCTCATCTGATTTGTTTCAAGGAGGAAACAATAAACTTAAGTAGATAATCCTAACTAGCTCTATAGGCAGTAGGAGGGGAAGGGGGAAGAAAGGGGAGGGAAGCTAAAAGGGAAGGAAGAAGCCATCAGGGTAAAGGGGAGTAAAAGGGAGGGGGGCTAAAAGAAGGAAGGGAAGGCTGCAGGAGGAGGTGGTGAAAGTTAATATTCTTATTTACCTCTGTTTTTTTTTTAATCAGGAATGCATGAAAATCTTCATGTGATTAAAAATCCATTTTCCCCTGAAGCATTATACTCATTTTTACTGAGTAAGTTATTTTTGGTTGTAATACTATCTCTATTCTGTCTTACAGAATATCGTATTTCAAACCCTCCAATATTTGAATGTGGAAGCTGCTAAATGTAGTGTGATCTTGAATGTAGCTCCACTGTATACATGCATGGATACATACATGTATTATATGTGTGTATATGTATATGTGTATATACATACATATGTGTATACATATGCACACACAGGCATATGTGTGTGTATCTGTTTAGTTATTTTTTGACTACTTGTAATATTTTCTACTTGACCAGGGAGCTCTAGAATTTGGCTATAAAATTCTTGGGAGTTTTTATTTTGGTATCTCTTTCAAGAGGTGATCATTCTTGAATTTTTATTTTGCTCTCTGGTTCTAGAATATCAGGTCAGTTTTCCATGATAATTTCTTGAAATACGGTGTCTAGATTCTTTTGTGGATCATGTCTTCTGGGCACTCTTAAATATTACTGCTTTCACGTCTGTTGTTATTTATCTTTTCATAATTTTCTTGCATCACTTTCATTTCTTTTTTCCAACTTTTCCTTCATCTCTCTTATTGGATTATTTAAATTCTTTTTTAGGATTTAAATTGGACTTATTGGACTTGTATCCAATTCATCTTTTCCTTTGCTTGTGGCTCCTTCAACATCATTGTCTTTTTTGCGTTTGTGTCTTGGTCTTCCCTGTCACTATTGTAACTTGTCATGGCTTATTGTTATTATTCTTTGATCATTTTTGCCAGCCTATTTATTGAATTTTAACTTCATTTTAAAATTGGACTCTGCTCCTGAAATGGAAGTTGTGCAGTACCAAGCTCTAGGTCTTTCTTGCTGATGTTTTAAGAGTTAGCTCTGAGGATCTGTAGGTTTTTGGTACTTCCAAGGTGGCTTGATCTAAAGAGTAGTATGGTTACTATTTTTCTGGTCTGTGCTCTGGTATTTACCCAGGAAGGGATTTTCTTCCCCTGTAGTTACCAGTACTAGCATTCTTTCAGGGTCTGGGACTGTAATGAGGTCCCCAATTTCCTCCAGTTGCAATTGCTAGTGTTTGCTCCATCTTGGAATTGGGACAGCATGGGTAATCTTGAATACTGTTCTTCATAATCGAAAGTTTTTCACTTCTAAGAAAATTTAAGAGGTTAGCAGGAGAAGTTTGGCACTGGAAGAGAGGTCTCTTCAGAGCCCATATACAAAGCAGTGACAACAGCAGCAGCAGCTTCAAGAGATCTCAGTCCAATGACAGTATGGAGGTCTGACAACTGGTGAGAAATAAATTACAGGAGACCCTTTGATGATACTGGGTACAGCTGATGTTGATTTGAACTCTTTTTTCCCATATGCAGTTCTGGTTCACAGTTACAGAGCAAAAAGAACAGGTGGTTGATCACAAGGGAAAAGGAGACTTAGTCATACTACCAAGGGAAAGATGAACATTACTGCTCAGAGCTGTAGAGAATCAGGGGCCCTTCTTGGATGAAAATCAGAGTACAGACCAGGAGGGCAAGAACATCACCTCCCCTAGGATCACAACAAGTTGGAAGCACCAAAACACTACCAGCCCTCAAAACCAGCTCTGAAAACACCTGCACAAAAAAGCCTGAACCTTGGGCTAGTTCACCTCTGTACTCAATTAAGGAGTAACTAACTTTAGCATTAACTCCAAAGCAGAAAAAATAGTTGGAAAATTAGCAGATAATAAAAAGAATTGACTATAAAAATTACTATAATGCCAAGGAAGAACAAGACATAAACCCTAAAGAAGACAGTGAGGAGACAGCTACATAAAAAATTTCAAGTGAAAATGTTAATTTGACCCAAACTCAAAAATAATTCCTGGAAGAGTTAAACAGATAATAGTGGTAGAGGAAAAATTGAGAAAAGAAATGAGAGTAACACAAGAAAATTATAAAAAAGCAATTAACAGTTTGGTAAAAGAGGTACAAAATTAGTGTAGGAAAAATACTTTAAAAAAAAACAGAATCAGCCAAGTCATAAATCCACTGAAGAGGAGGACTCCTTAAAAAGCAGAAATGGCTAAATGGAAAAGAAGGTATAAAAATTCATTGAAGAAAAAACTCCTTAAAAAGGAGTATTGACAACATGGGAAAAGAAGTACAAGTTCACTGAAGAAAATAATTCCTTAAAAATTAGAAATGAATAAATTGAAGTTAATAGCTCCATGAGATATCAAGAAATGAAACAATTAAAAGAATTTTTAAAAACAGAAGAAAATGTGAAATATCTTATTGGAAAAACAACTGAGCTAGAAAATTGATTTAGAAGAGATTATTTAAGGATTATTGGGCTATCTAAAAACCGTGATCAACAAAAGAGGCTAGACATTATATTTTAAGAAATTATCAAGGAAAATTGGACTGAAATCCTGGAACCAAAGAGCAAAATAGAAATGGAAAGAACCCATCAATTGCCTCTTAAAAGAGATCTCCAAACTCCCAGAAATATTGCAGAAAATTTCCTGAGCTCCCAGGTCAAAGAGAAAAGAATCTAAGCAGTCAGAAAGAAAGTTCCAATATTGTGGAGCCATAGTCAGGGTCACACAAGATTTGATGTTTTCCATCTTCAGTTACTGGAGGACTTGGAATCTGATATTGTGAAAGGCAAAGGAGGTAGCATTACAACCAAGAGCAAAACTGAATGTAATCAAAAAAATATCCAGCAAAACTGAGTGTAATCCTTCAGAATATTTAATGAAATAGATGACTTTCAAGCATTACTGATGAAGAGACCATAGGTGAATAAAAAATTGGACATTCAAACACAACTCAAGAGAACCATGAAAAGGTGAGAGATAACCATAAGGGATACAATAAACTATTTATATTCCTATATGAGAAGATGTTACCTGTAACTTCTAAGAATTTTGTCATTATTAGGACAATTAAAAGGAGTTTACATAGACAGAGGAGATGGGGGTGAGTTGGTTATGTTGGAAAGATGCAAAATATAGGCAGGAGTGAGAAAGAGGGATTCCCTAGGAGAAAAGGGAAGGTAAGGACAGAATGGGGAAAATTTTCTCACATAAAAGAGGTCTAAGGAAGAGTTTTTACAATGGAGGGGGAAATGAAAGGTGTCGTGGCCTATGCTTGAAACTTACTCAGCAAAATTAGTTCAAAGAATGTGTATGTGTGTGTGTGTGTGTGTGTGTGTGTGTGTGTGTGTGAGTATACCTACCTACATACACACATGTATACATATATACATACACACATGTATATACATACATATATATACATATATACACACATACATATAAATAGATGGATATAGATATACAAACACAGACTGAGACTCAGTTGTGTATAGAAATATAATTTACCCAATATGGAAGTAGAAGGTAGAGTGAATAAAAGAAAGGGTGAGGGTGACAAGAAGGAGGGCAGATTAAGAAGGGCATTGGTTAGAAGCAAAATAGATTTTTGAGGAGGACTTGATAAAGAGAGAAGTAACAGAAAAATGGGATGGAGGGAAATAAATAGTACTCATAACTGTGAATGTAAATTTTCAGTCATCTCAGTTGTATTTGACTCTTTGTGACTCTCATTTGTGGCTTTCTTGACAAAGGTACTGTTGTGTTTTGCCATTTCCTTCTCCAGCTTATTTTGAAAGAGGAGGAAAATGAGGTAAACAGTGTTAAATTATTTGTCCAAGGTCACAAAACTGGTAAGTATCTGAGGCTAGATTTGAACTCAGACCTTCCCATTCTCCAGGCCAGTACTCTATCCACTGTGCCACTTGCCTGGCCAAATGGGATGATCATACTATAAAACAGAAGCACATAGCATCATAGATTAGAAACTAGAATCCAACAATATGGTGTTTACACTTGAAAAAGAAAGACACACACAGAGTTAAAATAAAGGGCTGGAGCAGAATCTAATATTTTTCAGCTAAAGTTAAGAAAAAGTAGGGTTAGCCATAGTGCTCAGACAAAGCAAAAAAAATAGGAATAATTAAAAGAGATAATGAGAGAAATGCTAAAAAGTAACAGATTCAATGAAGTAATATAAAAAAATTATGGCAAGTTTTTTTCTGATAAAGGCCTCATGTCTCAAATATATACTTACTCTAGAACTGAGTCAAAATTTTAAAAATAAGAGCCATTCTTGATAAATGGGCAAAGGATATAAACAGATAGTTTTTAGAAGAAGAAATCAAAGTTATCTAGAGTTACATGAAAATTGCCTTAAATCACTATTATTTATAGAAATTCCAATTAAAACAATTGAGGGATACCATCTCACACGTATCAGATTAGCTAACCTGACAAAAAAAGGGAAAATGACACGTAGGAAAGGATATGGAAAAAGACTAACACTAATGCATTGTTGGTGGAATTGTGAACTGATCCAACCATTCTTTAGGACTATGCCCAAAAGGCTGAAAAACTGTGCATACCTTTTGATCCATCAATACTACTCAAAAGACATCAAAGAAAAAAAGAAATAGATCTTTATGTGTACAAAAAAATTAACAGCATCCCTTTTGTGGTGGCAAAGAGTTAGAAACTGAAGGGATGCTCATCAGGTGGGGAAGAACTGAATAGGTTATGGTATATACTTGTGATAGAGCACTATTGTGCTATGGGAAATGGCAAACAGTGACTTCAGAAAAAAAGGATATTAACTGATACAAAGTGAAATGAGAAGAGCTGGGAGATGATTGTACACAGTAACAGTAATGTTGCAATGATGATCAACTGTGAAAGACTTGGCTATTCTGATTAATACAATGATCCAAGATAATTCCAAAAGATTCATTGCTTTTGTTTACAAGATTGAAAATATGAAAATGTGTTGCATTATTTCACATATGTAATTGATTTCATATTGTTTCCCTTCACAGTGTGTCTATGTGAGTAAATTATCTCAAAATGATCACTCTGAGTGTGCAGTGGATGGGGAAGGGGATGGGAGGGAGGGAGAGGATTTGGAACTAAAATTTTTAAAAGAAAAGAATGTCAGAATAAAATAATTTTAAGAAAAGAAAGGAATTTCCTTCTAAAGAGATATTTAAATTCTAATGAATTTATAGCACCTAATATTGACAGTGAGCTTCTGACTTTCTATACCCTGAACATTATTTGTTCTTCTGTAACATTAGCTCAATGTAATTTTAAAAATTATATGCATACATATATGTATATATACATATTATGTGTCCATATTTAGATTAGATGTAATTAACTAAGGGCTCTGCCTTCTCACTCAAAAAATACCAGGTTCCAACATTCTCACCAGAAGAGTTCATTTGAGTGTATCCATTTGCATCTCTATCCCTATCAAAACTATATATCAGACTGATATCTTCACTTCCCTTCGTTTAATTTCTTATTCTTAACTTTATTTTTCACATTGATATTTTGAAGTATTGCTCATCAAAACAAAAAGAAGCAAAAATTTACTTATTCATAAACTAACTTGGAAAAAATTTACTGAATTAAGGATTTTCTTTTGAAAAAAGGAAACTTTACTTTGAAAGTTTTAGTGTAACCTTGATCCCCAGGCTTAACTGGAAGCTAAGAAAATAAAGGTTCACGGTTAAATGACTCTTATTAATCAGCTTTAAATCTGATGAATAATATGTACAACCTCTCTGACATATGGTGGGGTTTGCAGCAAGTTTGGCATAATGGTTTCACTTAATAAACACCTGATTAGCATTGTTTAACAGGTTTGGAGTGCATGAAAACAGTCAAATAGCCACATTCTGTCTATTTAATTCCTCATTAGCAGCCTTATATTCACTATATTTGACAGACCGTATACCAGCTTTGACACAAGGTGACCTCTTGCATGGACCTGTTCATCACCTTCAGTCTGTCATAAATGGAGTCAGTAAAAATGTCAATGTGAATGTGACATCACCTGAGACTTCATCTGGCACCTTGAAGGTTATTGTGTGTATGTGTGCGTGTGTGTGCATACACACATACAAATATATTTACGATACTCTCACTACAGACATTATGAAATTATATGTAGTAACAAATGAAATGAGGGTGACAAAACCCAGGGAGTTCTATAGGAAAAGGTCTTGAGTTTTAATATGTCACATTTTAATACAGTATGTAACCAATTCAGAAAATGTAGCACTAATCTTTCCATTCTTATACAGTATACGATAAAATGATTGACAAGATTAAAAAATGCTAAATGATGCCATAAAAGGAAAATATTTGAGGGTAATTAATAAGTCTCCAGTACACCATTCGTTAGTTATTTTTACTCCTGTATACTGCCTGAGTTCTCATTCTTTCAAAAAGACTTAGATGAGAGGAAAATAGGTAAGGATTTGGAGGTGGGTCAGGACTGAGTTCTTGTCCTGGGAGTGTACATTCACCCAACCATTGCGAAAAATATTCCCTGATTTTTTTAAATTGTATTTTCTCTTGAATTCGGTAAGATAATTCAAGCAAATTTCAAGGAAACCCTCATTTAACAATTGTGTCATTCCAATAAATTATCTCTAACAAAGAAGAATATCCTGTTTGAATCTCCAAATCAATTATACAATTGCAGAACATTTATATTCTTTCCCTTGACATGATTAGTTATCTGAATGGTAGCTCGATCAATGTAAATCTTATTTTATAAAACAAAATAGATGCCCCCCCCCAGTGGTTCTACTACCCTTTCCTAGAAGATGGTAAAAGAAGAAATTTTATTTTCTATCGTTTCTAAAATTAGAGAAGTGACCTTTGTATCGACCTTTTCATTTATCATTTCTTTCAGTCTTTACAACATGCATGTGAAATAGATACTCTAAATCTTTTTTATCCCCATTTTATAAGCAAACAAATTGAGAAGCAGAGTAGTTAAAGTGACTTGTCCGTGGTCACAAAGCTAATGGATGTCCAAGAGGTGATTCATATACCAAGGTCTCTTAGAACCTTCAGTCCTCCACTATGATCCTAAGTCAAAAAGTTTGTCATCTAGTAATAAAGGTAAAGTTACAATTGATCTATTGGCCTCATAAACCCTAAAAATTAAAATAGGAATCACTTAAAATCAATAATTTGATCTTAGAGAATGTTGCTTTAGAAGATGCTAATTGCTGCATTTCCAAGGACACAAACCAAATATTTTATCATTACATTTGGAGGTACTTATAAAATATATTATAAAATATGTCAGAACTACAAGAACTGTTCAACTTAACTTTTTAGAATAATACAAAGAATATTCTTTAATCTTACACTTCTGAAAATATGTCTTTATTATAGTTTCTCTAGAAGTATCAATTCTTTTTCTTTTCCTTATCTGTATTGTGTATATTTTAGGTTCCATAATTTCAAACAGCATACTTAAATATCTTCTATTTTCTTCCACACAAAATAAAAAAGAGATTGGGAGTTACTACATCCTCAAGGACCTTTGGAGAGAAAGAAATAAAATCTGTCAGTAAATTCTGCTGCCCTGGCCCTGGTGCATATGCTGAGCAACTGAATTGTAGAAAACAATATAAGACTATTCTGGTCCTAAGAGATAGTTTATCACTATGTGTTGTCCATCCAAAGTGGCTTAAAGATGCAGGTAAAGCTATATGTCTGTCATTTTCACTCCAATGCTTAACACACTCTTAGTCTATCTTTTTTTCAGTCAATTTATTCCTTCTTATATGAATATCAGACCAAGGAAAGCATAAAGGGGAAGTTGTTTGCTATGGAAAGAAGGAAGAAAAAAAGGAAGAAAGGAAAGAAGAAATCAAGGAAGAAAAGAAATTATCATGCATTTCTAAATGTTTCCTTACTGATATAATCTGCCCCCGCATTCAGTTATTATTTCTATGGAGATAGCTGCCAAATCTGTGTAATTGCAGTGCGCTAGTAAACATTTAACAAACACATCTCTGGAGGAAAAATATGTCCACGACAAATTTTTAAGTTTAATCTGAATTAAGATTTTCTCCTTCATTTTCTTAGATGTGGACAATCAGGAAAAAATAAATAAACCAAGCCTGATTTATAACCTTTGCCAATTTCTGAGGTATAAGTTCTCACACTGAAAATTTAACAATCTACTGTCCTAAGTTGATTTGAGTAGACACATGTGAGGAACACAAATCCCATTTTTCCCAAGCCCAAGATTTCCATCTCCAACTGCTACTATTCATTTTCACCTGGATGTCGGACCTGTTGGCATTATCTAAATCATTTTGTTCAAATATAAACTCATTAATTTCCCACCTAAACTTGCCCAAATTCCAAATGTGCCTATTTCTGGAACCACCAAGCACCCACTTTCGAGCATTAGTTATCTTTAACTCTTTCCTGTCCCTCCTCCACAATCCCTTACCAAACTTAGGCCATCAGTTGCCAAATCTAAAAGACTATACCTCTGTAACATCTGTACCTCTTTTCCTGCACCTGCATTACCATCATGCTCGTTAAATCTCTAACCTAGAGTATTGTATTAGTGTCCTAACTGATCTCCCTGGTTCCAGTATCTCCCCTCTCCAATAAATAATTTAAATTGCTCCTAAATATAACCACTTCATCTATCAAAATTGTCATTGACTCTTTTCCTGAAGATAATTATAGTTATTTGTACATATTTCCAAATGTTCTATCATATTTCATTAGGAACAGAAACTGTAATATGTCATCGCATTTATAGTGCCTAGAACAGTGTCTTGCACTTAACTGGCATTTAGTCAATGTTTATTGGCTCAAATTTTAGGTAAAAGGCAAATCTCTTAGCCTGACACTTAGGCTCCCCACAATCTGTCTTTCTTTACTCTCTAGTCTTATTTCATATTAACCACTTTCATTTATTTTACCTTGCCTCCAAATTGAATTTCTGCTTCCTTCATGAGCCTTGCATTACTTATTTATTCTTCACCTCTGAATGCAAATAGTCTGTCCCCCCAAGCCTGGAATTTACTTCCCCGTAATCTTTTCCTTCAAGGTTCATCTCAGTTACCACTTCTTTCATTGTATCTTCTCTGATCATCCCAGGTAAAAGTATTCACTTCATCCTCTAGTTTCCTGGAGAACTTTGGATCCTTCCTTCATCCCATTGTGTTCCAAGATGTATTGTAATAATTTGTAGAGATATCATAGTCTCCCTAGTGGAAGAATTAGCTCCTAGGGACTGGTGACGATGTTCTTTTTCATGTTTTTAGCTCTAGTTATGGGGTTAGCAGAGTGCCTTGTGTATAGAGGATAAATATTAAATGCTTATTCAATTAAAATTGTACCTGTTATCTACTAGTTTGGATAATCAAAGTATCTTTCCCTTTCATGGGATCATAGATTTAGGAGATGAAATGAATCTTAGAGGCCCTCAAGCTCCCCCCCACCCCCATCATTTTATGTATGTAATGATTTGTCCAGGGTCACACAACCAGTAGGTTTCTGAAAGGGGATATGAATATGGGTTTTCCTGATTCCAAATTCAGTGCCCTAATATAATATTAAAACAATTTACCTCCCCCTAGTTATTAAAGACTTTTGCCTGCATCTATGTAATGGGCTCTATAAGGTACTTCCACTGCAGATCTAGTTTACCAGTACAAGTAAAACAATCAATTAATTAAAGCAATTTTAATCTTAGGAACTGTCATTTAGTTTTAGAGGTCATTTCCATTTGTTACTAACCTTTACTTGGCTGATTCTAATTTCATATTTCCCTTCATTAATTATTATTTATATTTTAGAAAACATCCTTATTCTCCCTGAACTATTTTTGAATGTTGAAAAATTTTAAAATATGTGCACCTTTCTCTACCTTTTAGTAACTTTCTTCCTAGACTCAATTCTTTGAATATTCTTCTATTTGCAGATCAGTGATATATTTACTTTTTATTGGTCTTTCACATTGCTACCATTTATAATTTATAGGAAAACATTTTTTTCAATGTCTTTTTCCCCTTGATCATTAATTAGGTATAGCACATTCTCCTTTTGCCCCCTAACTAATTGTAAGTGATTCAATAAACTGCTACCTAATTTCCTTAATAATCTATGATATATCACATCTAGAGGCTCTATAGATGTTCAGATTTTTCAAGTAGAGTTTTCCTTTATTTACCTCCATCAAACATCAGTGGGGAATGCTTTTCATTATATTTTAATTGTCCAAATGTATTTTATTCATTTTTATTGTTGAAGACAGGTTTGCCTTAGGCTGGGAGTTCATTTTCTCAGACCATTGAGAATTATTGATACTTTCATTCTACTCATCCATTATTAGTGAATTTCCTTGATTATACCTCTTTTCTCAGCAAATATAGAGTTTTGGGGATCTTGTTCATTAACTAAGATTTTTTTTTAAGTTTGTGAAGTGCAATTTAATCACAGTTTGGCATACCCTCCATGGCTAAAATGTATTTTTTTTCTTGAAATATATTTTTAGAAAATTCTCTGTGCTACCTACAGTGTGATAATACTGCTTGTTCTCAAACATGAAAACAAATATGAAAGAATTGGGTCTCATGAAGCAGAAAGATCATCACATACTGTCAAAAGGGCTGGGTTAAGTCACTTACTTGCTTTGGGTCCATAACCAAGTCAGATTTCTAAGCATCAGTTTTCTTCATATATAAAGTTGAATGATACTTATGCCATCTGTCCAACAAGCTTGTTATAGGGCACAGGTGAAATAATATGGAGGAAATTTTTATAAACCCAGAAATGTTATGTGAGCTCTTATAACTTAAGCATACAATTGAAATACTATAATTCAAAAACATTGTATTAATATATAAATTATTATTATTGAAGAAAAGAAGTTTTGGAATCTTCCCTTCCTTTCTTTTCTCTTACCTACAGTTTGATTAGGTGGTATAGTATGTCAAATGTTGAATGTGGAGTCACAAAAACTTGAGTTCAGTTCCTGCCTTTGAAATTTACTAAGCTGTGGAATCCTGAGATTTGCTTCCCTTAACCTAACGTTTTTCATCTGCAAGATGATGATAGAAATGGTATCTGCCTCTAAGGGTTGTTGTGAGGATCCAATGAGATAACATTCAAGGTCTCTGAGGTGTATAAATGCAAGCTATTAATTAGATCATTTCATTTGTTTCTAGCCTAGTGTGCCTCTACTCTCACATTCTATTCATGAAATATTGTTTAAATTTCAGAAAGTATTATTAGGATGTCTTTCTTGTTTCACTTCTTTGTCCTATTCTTGAAGTCTTGCATCATTTATGGTTATACTGAGGCAGAATGTCATAGTGGATAATAGGACTACTTGAATAACAGGATTCCTAAGATTTAAATCTTATTTTTGACACCTGCTGACTGTGATGCTAGGTAGGTCGCTTGCATCTCAGTGTCTCTGTTAACTATAAGACCATGAACTGCAGGATAGTATTTATCTGCATTGGTAGAGCTCCCTAACCAGAGAAAATTATTAAAAACCCTGCCTCTCCCTCCCCACCCCACCAACTCCCTTGAACTCTATGATATTAACCCATATTTGCTTTCTTTTATTTTTTTAGTTCGGACTGCCCTTTTGTTTATTTAAATAAATAAGCTTCAGTCAAATGAATGTGACTGCCCTGAAAGTTATACAGTTGGATATAAAAATTAGGCATAAAACTCTAAACCTTAAACATCTTCCTTATAAGTCTATTTCTTTTCCAATCTCTCTCCCTTCCTCTACCTCTCTTTTTCAAAAGCCTTCCAAAAACTCCTGCTCTAATTATGAGTGACAGAGCTGAGCAGTGTTGCATAGCCCTGCAGAATTTAACATGAGAATATGGATGTGCATTTGTAAACATTTTAATGTCTTTTTCACTTCTGACAGTGGTTCCTCATTAGATTATAAGCTCTTTCAGGGCAGAGACTAAATCTTCAGAAGGAGGTAAGGGAGGTAAACTCAAATAAATGTTGGTAGACATGTTATTAAATATAATAACGGATAATCTGTGCCCTAATTTACAGGTGAAAAGTATTCTACCTACAGTATTTCATTTGAGCACCCCATCAACCCCATGGAGTAGGAAATGTAGCTTTTTGCTATCCCCATTTTACAGATGAGGAAACTGAAGTGTAGCCAATAGTCACAACTGAACACTTGGCAAGTATCAGAGATGTGACTTAAAACTCTTATCTTCCATCCTTCTAGTCCAGAATTCTATCCACTGAGTCGTCATTTCACTCAAATGGGAAACATTCTCCAAAGTGCAATATTTCAGCAAAAAATATTTTTATTAAATAAGTCACAATTGTTAAAAGAATATCATTGCCTCATAATCTAGATTTTTAATATTAAAGTAGTTTGAATGAACAGCAATTGTATAGGGGCAAGTGAATTCAGTAAATGCTTGCACAAACATTTTCTCTAAGACTCACATCTCTCTAATACCTACCACCAGAAGACCCATTAAGCTAGGGATAGCTTTTCAGAGCCTCAGCAGTTGTCTGAGGAAAGTTCTATAAAACACCTAAAAGGTTTGAATGACTCAAGGGTTTTCAAAAGTGCTAAATTGACCAAAATTTTCCTGGCAGAGACTTGGTCATGCAAAGGTCCTATAAAAGAGTTGAAGCTTCTCTCAATAGTATGATTGCCAGTAGACTTTGCCATTTGAGGCAAGGGGGACAGAGTCAATCATGAATATTATGAAATATTACTCATTTCTAATTCATTACAAAAATACTTTCCTAAACTTGAGTATGTGATGGATGGCAGGAAACCAGGTATTCACATCTAATTATAAGGGTTTTCTTTGTGCTAAAACTGACTCTATTTATCTATCAATGCTATCTAGCCGTACATTTTTCTTCTGTCTGTCACTATACTACCTAGGCACTTAGCAAAGACATTAAATTAGCACAAAAAAAGAGGAGTGGGATGTTTCCCTTGTCTTTACTACATTTATCTAAGCCAACGTAAAGGCAAGCAGACTATGAGTAATATTGGATGCCTTATTCTTATCTCAGACGAGTTGCTTTCATTGTTGTCATTATTAATTGGTTGAGTGCCAACAATATATTCAGCCCAGGACATAAGACACAATACCTTCTTTCTCCTACAACCTAGAACGGGATCAACTACTTTCCTTCACTAATGTTAATAGCAGAGTGATGAATGTTCCGTCATATCCCACCATTTCCTGTGACCACCTGCCTTCATTTTAGCTCTTCCACCATCAACCACATGTTTTGAGCAATCTTATAATCTCCTCCACACACTTCTTTAAACATATTGAAGAATCAAAGATAATCCCAAAGATGGTGTGTATAACAATTTTTGTTATCCTGGAAGAGAAAAGAAAAAAAATGCTTCTCTTTTAAATATTCCTTGAGGATGTTGAGAACTAAGGAGAAGGAATACAAACATATGTGTATGGCTCTGTGTATGTATATACACACATATTTCTATCTTTAGTGGATAAAATGTAATGAACAATAATTATTGCATTTCAGATATGGAAGGGACTTGAGAATTTATGTAACATCAACGATTTGCTTTTAGTATTTTAGGTTGGCAAAAATTTTTCACATATTATTTCATGAAATATTCAGAACAATACAATTGCTTGGGAGAGGTCCTAAAAAGGAAAAAGAAGTTCTATTTTAGCCATATTGAGTTTGAAATACTTAGAAAACATCCATTTAAATTTATTCAATAGGTAGTTAGTGAAATAGGATTAAAGTACAGAAGAGAGACTGAGTCTTATGGATGTGGGAGCCACATGCTTAGAGATGATAGTTGTGTGTGTTCATCCTTCATTGCCAAAGAAGACCATGCCATCAGAGAAATAATGACATGACTTGCACTTGACTCAGTGAGGGCTGTGGAGGTCACCAGCCTCACTTCTCTTCAAGAGTCATTGGAATCCAGTGACCAGATATTCATCAGGATGACTGGAGATGACCCAGGATGAGGCAATTGGGGTTAAGTCACACAGCTAGTGAGTGTCAAGTGTCTGAGGTGAGATTTGAGCTCAGGTCCTCCTGACTCCTGCACTGGTGCTCTATCCACTGCACCACCTAGCTGCCCTAGAGACGATATTCATTTGAAGTGATGAAATTACCAAGAGAGAAAGTACTGAGAAAGAAGAAGAAAGTACCCAGGAGAGAAGCTTGGGGTCCAACCAACAATTGGGGGTGGAATGTATGGATGAGCAAAGAGTATAGAGTTAGACAGGTATGGGGAGATGCAAAAGAGACTATTATTTATTGTAAAATTTATTATTTATTTTAAGTTTTCTTTTAAAAATTGAGTCCCAAATTCTCTCCTCTCTAGCTCCTCCTTGGCCCATTGAGAAAGCAGGCAAGGTGGTATCAATTGTGCATATGAAATCATGCAAAATATATTTCCATATTAATCATGTCACAAAAAGCAAGAAAAATAAAGTGAAAAAAATTCTTTAATTTACTCTCAGTGTTTATCAGTTCTCTCTCTGGAGGTGAATAGTATTTTTTCATCACAATTATTTTAGCTCATTGTGTTGATTAGACTAGCAAAGCCCGTCCCAGTTGGTCATTGTCACAATATTGTTACTGTGTACAATGATCCCCTGGTTCTGTTCCCTCTGCGTTGATTCAAACTGGTCTTCCCAGGCATTTCTGAAATCATTTTCTCTATCATTTCTTCTCTTCTCCTTCTATATTATCCTTCTTGGTGGTCTCAGCTCCCAAAATTTTAATTATCATCTCTCTGCTGCTGTTTTTACTGTTTATATATCAATTAATCACTCAACAGACAATGATTAGGCACCTATATGTGCCAGGTACTGTGCTTAGTACTGGGATACAAAAAGTGACAAATAGAGTCCCTGCCCACACGGGGCTTACAATCTATATACAGCACTAACTACTCCCCTGATCTCTAATCTCATTACGAACAGCTTCTTCAAATATATGTACCTTTAGATATCTCAAATCCAACATGCACAAAACAGAACTTACTATATTTACCCCAAAACCTCCTTTCTTTGAAGTTTATTGTTGTTCAGGGTACCATCATCTTCCCAGACCCATAGGCTCACTACATGAGGGTTATCCCTGATTCCTCACAGTCACTCGTATGTACAGTTCATTGCCATGTCTTTAATTATTTACATGTTATATTCCCTGTTAACCTATGATCTCCTTGAGGTGAGGGAGCATATTTATTTCTGCTTCTTTTTATTCTCAGGATTTAGCTTAGCACTCAGTTCATAGTAAGCATTTAACAAATGTTCACTAATTTGTATACTGAATTAAAGGTTTTCTTGGTAATAAGGTTTGCTTGGAAGGTAATAGAGCTGATATGTCAATGTAGGCTTTTTTCTTCAATATTTAAACTTGCCCTTAAAATATCTTTGGAAGGGGAATGATTCTTCACCGAATTAAAATGAACTTTGTGAGAATCCTGTAGAAAACAGAGTGTTATGTAGGCTTTTGTCCTAGCAAAGTAGTTTGAAATTTCTTGTGAAATATTAGAGGAAAATCTTCATTATGGCAATGAATTTTGCCTTTGTTATTATGAAGGACGTTTCTAATAAATTAGGTGTTCTTGCTCCATTAAATATGCTCTTGAAAACTTTCAGGTTAGTGGAAAAAGCTCCATTCCATTGCAGGTGATCAGAAATAGGTTTTCTAAAGTGCCACTTTTCTGCTTAAATAAATCAATAGTCTTTATTATATACAATAATCATAGCCTGCTGCCATTTCCCAGATCAATACAATCTTCTTTTTCCTTCTGATATTGAAGTGCCTTAGAAACAATATGGCCATTTGGATCTTAATTCAAAGTTCTCTAGTGGTGAGTCAGATACTTAATAACTCATATACTGTAGTGAATGCAATGCATATGTTCAAAATATCCTTTTCTAACTAAAATAATGTCTTCCTTTACCCTTGTTAGCCTTGAAAGTTCCCATAGTATTGCTTCCTTTCCTTTGATGTCAAAATTCTTGAAAGAACATTCTGTCTTCTATCTATGGGCTTCTCCTTGTTATATATCTATTTATTTCTTAGCTCCATATAATCTAGCTCTTGTCTCAACTAGTCTACATAGGCCCCATCCATCTCTACAGCATCTCACACCATTGATGAAACAGACCTTTCTGTTTAAGGAAAGTACCCTTTTCTCAATACTTTTACCTCTTTGGCTTTTCTAACTTGGGTTCAAATCTCATCTCAGGCACTTACTAGCTTTGGATATTGGGTCAAGAACTTGACTTCTATTCATATGAAAAATGACAGGGTTAAACTTTATAGTTTCTAAGGTTCCTTTCAACTCTTCACTACCTTCTGTAGTGCCAAATACTCAGTAGACAGGAGATCCAGAAACAAAGTTTTAAATCCTAACTCTCCCACAAACCTATTGCATGAATTTGGGCAAACCACTTTACCTATGTAGATCTCCATTTCGACATTTATCATTGAGACTAGATAAACGTTACGCTCTCTTATAACTCTAATAATCTATGATCCCGGAATTCTAGGTCTCTCTACATGGATAACTAGAAAATCCCTTTCTGTAGCCCTTCCCTCACTTCTGAGCCTCATTGCCTCTTTTTCACCTAACCTTTGGACAACTCTACTTGCATGAACTTCAGACTTTAATTGTCTAAAACCAGACTTACATGCTTACCCCAATGATTCCTCTTCTTTCTGACTTTCCTATTTTGGTTAATCACAACCCTACCCATCAGTTTATCAAAATCGAAACCTGAGTGTGATTACTGATTCCACGCATTTTATCCTTGCCTACATCCAGCTAAATGGTGTTGATTTTCTCTCCCCGCACCCCCCTTTTCATTCCTACTGCTGTAATCCTAGTTTCAGATCTCTTTCCCTTTATCTTAGACCATCACAAGAGTCTACTAATTAATCTCTCCTCCCTTCAAGTCATTTTACACAGATGGGATGCCAGTTTAATTTCCTTAAACCAGAACACTGGTAATGCTACTCCTCTGCTCTGAAAGTTTTAACTATTCCCATTAACTAAAAGGTCAACTTCTAACTCCTTAGCTGAGTATTCAAGGCTATCCTTACTTGCATTCCAACTTACATTTCCAGTCTTCCTTGCTAATGTTCCCTCTTATGTCTGCTCCCCATGCACCCTGTGCATCATTTAAGATGTTCACTCTTCTTCAAACATTCCCTGTTTTGATGTCTGTCCAAGAGCTTGATTATCAATTCCTTATTTCAAGGATGTTCTCCATTTCCCTTTCCTGGCCTGAACCCCTGTCCTTTCCATGAATTCTTCCCTGGTCTATCCAAATGGATGTGATGTCTTCATCCACAAGGTCCTCGTACCTTCTTTATTTTCATTTCTTGTGGTACTTTTATACAGCTTCTTATTATGTTTATTATGGGTGCTTCCATTTAGGGTAGAAGGGAAGGAATGCTGGATTTAAATTCAGAAGGCCTAGACTTTGAACATTTCTCTGCTGCTGGTGACCTATATGACCAGGGATAAGTCACATAACCCATCTGGGCTTCACATGCAGAAAGACAGGATTAAACTAAATAATTTCAAAAACTCTGTTGAAGATCTATTAAATTCTTTGATTCACAACTTGATGACAAGGAATGTAACGTCTTTTTCTTCATATCACCAACAACTTTAGCACATTGCCTTTAATATTTTATGCATGAAATACATATTTGTTGAATAAACAAAAGGATAAGAGTCAGTATAGAACGACTATCACTGGCTTTGAAATTAAAAGGGAGTTTTTTTATCCTTGGCAAGTCTCTTTAACCTCTTTAGGCCTCAATTTCCTTATCTGTGCGATGAGAATCATGGAGTAGATGGGCTTTGAGGTCTCTTTCAATTCTAAATCTATGATTGTGTGAATGAACAAATATTCATATATACTATACAATATATGTATGGAATTGTGTATATGCCTACATGTATAATGTGCATATATACATATATACATTATACACATACACACATGTATAATATATACACACAAACACGAACATCATGGATTAGATAGGCTTTCCAACTCTAAATCTTTGATGTGAATGAACAAATATGCACACAAATATAATGTGTGTATATTTGTATACATACATATGCACATATGTGTAATATATACATTTTGTATGTGTGTATATACACATATGCACACATATACACACATAGTTACATACATATGCACACATATGCATACATACATACATATATATATGTCCCTTCCAATTCTAAATCTATGATTGTGTGAATACACAACTACATCTACTACTTCATGTTTAATTATCTTAAATTTTCAGCTACCATCTGGCCTTTACATAAAAGTCCACGTGGAATTGAATCCACCTTTAAGGCATTAAAAAGAAGACAATGAAGGACATTCTTTGTTTTATATATTTTTTTCCTATGCAGAGTAACTCAATACTTGTTCTGATATCATTACCATATTTAACACTTATGGATAGCCAGAAATGGCCTGACTATTCACCTTTCTTTGACATGATAATCCACTGCCCCTTCAGTCAGACTGACAGAACAAAACATTTCCTGGTTACATTACCCTTTCTCTTTTCAGGTTATTTATTAATTATAGCTTGTATATCACTGTCACACAGTATGTTACAGCATGGGCAAAGAGCTACATGAATTTCCAAGAATTGGATAAGCTACCTGAGTTCAGAGAGGTAATTTCATCTGCTCCTTTCAGTCTTACAGAAATAGCCACATCATAAGAGGGGTCATCAGTCTATTATACCTTCAGAAAACACCATGTATTTTAAAGAAAACAAGTTAGAAACATTTTCTTAAAGTAGCACCCAGGGTGCAACTTTAGTGCCAGGTCTGTATCATGTAAGATATCTCATCCCTGGGGTTATGTAAGGTATATTGTCCTCACTTATTCTTAGGTTGAATTAATACCTTCAATTGCCCCAGTGACATTATTGTGGAGAGACATATGAAAGCGACTTCACATCCCTGCCGATACTTAACAGTTGAGAAAGTGTGGGAAGATAAGGTAATATGAGCACATCTACAGGCGCAGTGGAGAAAGGGCCAGGCCTGGAGTCAAGAAGACTCCTCTTCCAGAGTTAAAATCTGGCCTCATATACTTACTAGCTGTGTAATCCTGGGCAGTTATTTAAGTTTCTTAGCCTCTGTTTCCTCTTCTATAAAATTAACAGCAAACCACTCAGGTATCTTTGCTAAGTAAGCCCCAAATGGTGTCATGAAAAGATGAATGCAACTGAAATGACTGGATAACAATGAGCACATCTATATTTTCAAGCAAATGCTGGATCATTTGAACGTTGCACACGCACACATGCACACGCACGTGCGCACACACACATATGTGTGTGTCTGTGTGTCCGAGTGTGTGGTTTGTCTGTGTGTGTTTGTATGTATGCCATCTGACACTGGGCAAGACATTTTACCTCTCATTGCTCCCTTGAAACTCTCTATGTTATCATTTGCTGATATACATGGGTAAAGAAAAAAGTTCTTTGGGAGTTTCTTATTCCAATGAAAGTATAGATCTAGTTTAAAAAATTTATGTGTTGAGTATAGGGGCATTTCACATATATTCAGAGACTTAAAAAATGATTATAGGTTCTGTGCATGGAGAGTATTCATGCTTAATTTTATACATATATATATATATATACCTGTATGTATGTAAATATTTGTATGCAATTTCCTCTCTTTATATTCATATGTAGTATGCATATATAATGTGTACAAACATTATAATTGTCCTCATGTATTTTTTAAGCTCATGAATATCTCATGTATTTCTCAGATTTCAAAATAAATTTCTATGTCCCTTTCTTTTTTGAGTTCTTATTAATCTTAAGTTCAACTCTCCAAACAAACATTGTTCTTGAAGGATAGAATTGTACTCTATAGTGGGATATGGTGCGTTAGTCTTGGACTTGTTTAAAGGAAATTTAAGTACCACGTGTATCTAACTGTAGAGGTTCCATAACAGGTAATTTGGATTCAGTGTTATACAGTGGTCCTGGTATATAACATGTAATTTGGTACATAAGACACAGGATCATGGGAATATGTGGTTACTTATACATGCTTCTGATGGTGACAAACTGATCTATGTTTATTTAGTACTCCATGGGACATTAGGATGCTTCCTTAAATAATTATTTAATGGGACTCATTTCTCCCACTCTCAGTTATCAACAAATAATGAAAGAAACCATTATGTGGCAAGAAAATATATGTGGCAAAGATTCCCCTGAATTGCCAGGCTCTGGGCTTCACCCTATAGATTATGCAACACTTACAATATAATGGTTAAGAATATGTAGCTCTGCACAGACTAGAGAATCCTATGAGAAGGAGGCTTTTAAAAAAAAAAAACGTGATTTTTGTATAAGAAGGTAAGAAGCCAAACAAAACAGAAAGCTTAATTTCTAGAGGTTGGGCCATTTAAGAGACGTATTGGAAAGTATAGTGATAGAAGTCAGAGTCAGAAGATCTCAGTTTGGATATTTACTGTGATGCTTCCTGGCTATGAAACTGCTTCGTTTGACTTAGCACTAAAAATACATAGATAGATAGATGGATAGATAGATAGAAATATATAGTTATGGGTGTATAGAAATCTATAAATATAGATGTGTATATATGGGCACACACACACACACACACACACACACATATATATATATATATATATATATATATATATATATATATATATATACATATGGAGAGAGAGAGAAGCATTTTTAAGTGCTAAATGCCATAGAAATGAATTACTATTAGTGTAGACTGGACTTATGACTTCAGTGGTACAGGAAAGTACTTCTATCAAGATGTCTTCTCTAAAACTTGCAGTCTTAAAAGAATTGTCTAGACCACTCTCCCTATACACCAAGCTCCTGTAGGGAGAGGTGTTCCCCAAAGATTGTGTGGAAGAACTGTCTATATTGTTGTTCATGCTTATGTCTTTGAAGCAACGATCCATTAATAAATGATTAAGTGACTAAATGGAAGTGGTTCTACTCACTGGCACCAAACAGTGGGGGAGGAACCTAGCTAGTGGGAGGCATAAGACAAAGAAAATGTCTCATGAATCTTTTTATTCCCTACAGAAATTGCTTATTTTTTTAATTCCAGGGGAAAAAAAGGAATTACCGAGAGTAGTGAGAGCTTAAGTGACTTACTCACAGTCACAGAGACAGTATGTGTTCTAAGCAGGACTTGGAACCTTGAACTAGGATGGCTCTTTACCCATGACTACATGCTTATGTTACCACCATCATCATCATCACTATCGTTATTATGAGTGAAGGGACTTGATGAATTTTTAAGGGAAAAAATTCCATTGTTCTTATCAAGTGATAAGTTGGTGGTAGCAGTGACTGGAAAGGACCAGGCGGCAGTGTTGTCCTGGGGCCCATTGACCTCTCATTGGTTAAGATGAAGGGCGGACTGTGCTGTAAAAATAATGACCATATATGAGGAAATTTTCTCAAAAAAGAGAAGAAAAAAGCAAGAAGTTCAAGTCTGGTTCCTCCTGTCCCTCTTTGAAAAAAGTGAATTAGTTGACATTTTTTCTTCATGTGTCTTTTTCCTTCTTTATAGTCTCATTTTCATTCTCTTTCTTCCCCATCTCTCATCTTTTATAATCATTTCTTCCCTCTTCTGTCTCCTCAATAACCTCATGTCATTTATTTTCACCATGTGCAAACCAAACTTTGACAAAATTTGCTGGAAGTTTGAAGTAGCCGTCCTCTCGTGAATTTGGTTTTAATAGTACTTTGATCAAGAGAATATATGACATCAGGTTAACCACCTCTGAAACTAAAAGTCCAGCAGGAATCTTCTTCAGGCTAGCTGGCTACTTTGTCATGGTAGGATTGTAGCCTCAATTACTAAACAATTGCAATAACAAATTCAAGGATAATTGAAAATCACCAAGGAAGGAGAAAACCTATTGCATGTGTTCAAAAGCTGTTAAATGAAATCCTGTCATGTGCAAAACAAAACAGGACATTTTGAGCTTTACATTACTTTTAACTGGACCACAGAAAGTTAGGAAAAGAAAAAGTAACTTACATAGCACTTTGTGGATCAAATGAAAGCCGGTGAATGGCACTGCAGTAAAAAAAAGAAAAAAAGAAAAAAATCAGAAAAGAATTTAGTCAATTGAGTTCTCTCACTTTTGATACAGTTCTAGGCTTACTCAGAGCCATTTCTCCCCTAAAATGTTGGCGTCAATAGTCATATATTAATGTCTGATTATACAATATTACATCCTCTGATGTACTTGCTATTGTTCATATACAATGATTCATTTTTTCACCTCCAGGTCTCTACATGGTCATCCATCATATGTGGAGTACTCTCCTGCCACATTTCCTCCTAATAAGAGTTCCTGGTTTCCTTGAAGACACCCCTAAAAGAGGCTCTCCATCAGCCAGTACCATACCATCCATGCATGAATTATTGGTCACAGTGAATGGAGAAATTTTGATCCTGTGGATAAATTAACTTGACAGTATGCTTTCTAGGGATATCCACATGGATGATGTTAATGCATATATTGCCAGAGCTAGCTCAGAGTTTGGGAGGCCCCTAAAGAAAATGTGGATGAGAAGAGGTATTAGGCTACATACCAAACAGAAGGCTAACAGGACTGTTACCCTGATCTCATTGTTGTATGACTCTGAAACGTGGCCAGTCTATCAGCCCCATACCAGAAAACTGAACCACTTCCATTTGAATTGTCTTAGGAAGATTCCAAAGATTATCCGACAGGGCAAGGTGCTGGACTCTGAGGTCCTCTCCTGAGCCGAACTGCCAATCATTTGAGTTGTGTGGCAGAGTATAATTCTGATGGGCTGGGTACATAGGCGAAATGTATTTACCTAAAAGACTATCATATGGGGAGCTTCACAAGGCAAGTGCTCACATCGTGTTCAGAAGAAGCCATGCAAAGACACAGAGGTCTCTCTGAAGAATGTTAATTTCCATTGTAAGACATGGTTAATGCTGGTACAGGACTACACAGCATGGTTTACTTGAATCCTCAAAGTTCTGATAGACTACTTATGCCTAACCTATGATAGAGTCTTTCAAACTAATATTGAACTGATGAGCCACAGTCAAACACACTATACCCTGACTCCAAAGTTCTAATGCTATCGGTCCTCTCAAAAACAATGTGGATGAGAAGAGGTATTAGGCTACATACCAAACAGAAGGCTAACAGGACTGTTACGCTGATCTCATTGTTGTATGACTCTGAAACGTGGCCAGTCTATCAGCCCCATACCAGCCCCATACCACCTTTACAATAGACCTTTCCCAGTCCCCTCAGCTGTTAATATACTCCAAGGTTACCTTGAATTGGTTTGCATATGTCTTGTACATCCTGTCAATGTTTTCTGCTGCTTGGAGAGACTTTGAAGAGCTGGTCCTGCACTGTCATAAACTTTAGGAACCTACATGCCCCCAAACCATTAAAAAACCATCAAAATGGTATCACTCACTTGAGACACTGGAGGCTAGCATCAGGGAGAGAGATGGAATAGCATCTTCCATGAGACTGATACTATTTTAGGTTTTCTTGCTATGTGCTAAACCCCCCACAATAAAAATAACTAGAACACAAAGTTGAATATGATGAGTCTATGAGAGAAGCAAAATTTCTATGAAAGTTCAAAAGATGGGACGATAACCTCCTTTCAGGGATCCAATGCCTTAATTGTGTGGTCAACATTATTAAATGATACAGTGTTCAAGTATGAACAGTAAAGAGAGACCATTGGAACTGATGATTAAGAAGTCTTGGGTGCCTTTTAGGAAATTCATTTCAGTGGCCAAGGTAGACATCAAATTGTAGGCTACTGGGGAATTAATGAAAGAAGGAAACAAGCATTTGTATAGCAGCTTCCATAAACCAGGCATCATGACAAGTGCTTTACAAATATTTCACTGGATCCTTGCAACAACACTGCAAAGTTGGTGCTATTTTTATCCCAAATTTACAACTGGGGAAACTGAGTCAAAAAGAAGCTCAATTACTTCTCCAGGCTCACACAGCTATAGTCTGAGACTAAATTTGAGCTGAGGTCTTCCTGATTCCAGGCCTAATGCTCTATCCGAGTGCCACCTAGTTGCCCAGTAAGTGATGGGTAAATAAAAGTGAATATAGATTCCTTTTGCTGTAGAAGCTAATCACTGAAGAGAAAAAAGAACGATACCATTAAGGATTGATTAGGTACAGCGGGAGGAGGCAATGGGCATTTCTTGGACCTTACTCTCATCAGTATTAGCTCAAAGGGAAACACGATCCACTGAATATAGAAATCTTTCTTACCCAACAGGAAACCAGGAGAGAAGGAGATTAAGTAAAGGGAGGGGGGTGGGGCTGACAGAGGAGAGGGAAGATGAGGAGAGGCAGTGGAGAGAAGCAAAACAATGTCAAGAAGGGAATGGGTGAAAAGAGGACAAACAGGAAGAAAAATAGGATGAAGGGAAATATACGGGTTATAACAATCAAACTTGTGAATGTGAATGGGATGAACTTTCCCATAAAATGGAAGCAGATTTCAAAGTAGGTGAAAAACCAGAATCCTACAATGTATTGTTTACAAGAAACATACCTGAAGCAGAGACACACACAGGATAAAGGTAAGGGGCTTCAGTAGAATCTATTATGCAAAAAAAAGGTCAAAAGTAGCTATCCTGATTTCAGACTAAATGAAAACTAAAATCGATCTAAATGAAAGAGATATAGAAGGGAAGTACATCTTGGTAAAATGTACCATAGACAATGAAGTAATATCGGTACAAAACACTAGGCACCAAGTGATATAGTCTCTAAATTCTAAAAGGCTAGAGAGTTACAGGTTCTCACAAAACAAGAGATGGAGAGCATGACAAAATGTAAACTAGATTATTTTGATTATATTAAATTAAAAAGCTTTTGCACAAAAAATCAATGCAACCAAGTTTAGAAGGAAAGCAGAAAGTTGGAGAACAATCTTTACAGTAAGTGTCTCTGATAAAGGTCTCATTTCTCAAATATATATAGAGAACTGAGTCAAATTTATAAGAATACAAGACATTCCCCAATTGATAAATGGTCAAAATAGGCAATTTTCAGATGAAGAAATCAAAGCTAGCTGTAAGTTTATGAAGAGGTGCTTTAAATCACTTTTGATTAAAGAAATGCAAATCAAAACAAATCTGAAATATCACCACACACCAATCAGATTGGTAATATGACAAAAAAGGAAGTTGATAAATGTTGGAGAGAATGTGGGAAAATTAGGACACTAATGCACTGTTGGTGAAATTGTGAACTGATCCAAACATTCTAGAGAGTAATTTGGAACTATGCCCAAAGGATAACCAAACTGTACATTCCCTTTGGTCCAACAATGCCACTACTAGGTCTATATGCCAAAGAGATCATTAGAAAGGGGAAAAGAATGTACACGTGCAAAAATATCAATAACATCCCTTTTCATGGTGGCAAAATATTGGAAATTGAGGGGCTGTCCATCAATTGGAGAATGGCTGAACAAACTGTAGAATATGAAAGTAATAGAATACTATCTGGCTATAAGACATTATGAACAAGTGGATTTCAGAAAAAAAAAACCTAGAAAGACACATAAATTGATGCAAAGTGAAATAAGCAGAATCAGGAAGCACTGAACACAGTATCAGCAACACTATGTGATGATCAGTATGAATGACTCAGTTCTTACCAACTCAATGATATATGACAAGTGTGAAGACAAGTGCTATCCACATCCAGACAAAGACCTGATGGACCCTGAATGCACATCCAACCATAATTTTTTTCACTTTATTCTTTTTCATGTTCGTTTTTCCTTTTGACTCATTTCTTCTTTCACAAATATGATTAATATAGAAATATTTTTATATGATACTCATGCATAAGCTATATCAAATTGCTCACCATTTTCAGAAGTGGGAAGGAGAGGGATATAAATTTGGAACTAAAAATCTTATAAAAAATGAATGTTAAAAATGATCTTGACATGTAATTGGGAAAAAATGAAATACTATTTAAAAGAGGAAAAAAGTGGATTAGGGTCAAGAAATGTTTTTTGTCAGCTTATAAATGATTTTTTTCTATCTTTTTTCATCAATACTGGAAAAAATATGATATAAGTGCATAAAACAAGGCAAAAAAATCATACCAGAAACCATAGATAAGGCAGGTCCAAATGAATAAACAATAAAATGCTTCTATTCTTTTTTCATTTGAAGGTCTGCCAAATGTTTTTTTGTTTGTTTGTTTTCCTCCTTTCTTTTTTTAAAAGTTTCTCCAACTGATGGATGGACTTAAATTTTTATATATATTTTTTATTTTACAGTTTAAAGATCTAAGCATAAATTTTTATACATTGATTCTTTAGACCTTGTAATTAAATTCTTTCAGATAGAGGCTAATAATAGAATTATTGGATATGATTCATTCATTTTCATATAGTTCTCCAAAATATTTATAGCAATCCACACTCCTACCAGTATCGTTAATTTGCTTATTTTTTCCAAAACTCTTCCAACACTAAATTTCATAATTTAAGTGGACATACACAGTCATTCATACTCATGCACGCTTGTACATAGCTATTTATTTCTGATAAAGTGGTATCTTAAGGTTGTATTGGTTTGTACTTTTCATGTGATTATTAATGGTTAGCATTGCACTCTTCACAAAGTGTTTCTATCTTTGACCACTATTCTACTGGAAATTCTTATCCTATAGATACGAACCAGTGCCTTATGGATTCTAGATGTTAGATCTGTTAGTTAAATATTTTCACAAGCTCTTTATTTTCATTTTAGAAATATTATTTTGCCTTGTACAAAATCCTTTTTAACTTTATGTAGTCAAGATCACTGGTTTTGTCTTCAATGATTTATTCTATTTGAGTGACAAAATGTGCTACTCCATAGGTGATACAAATACACACTTCTTTTCCTCCCAGTTTTTTAAAGATTTATTTTAAGTTCACATTGCTGATCAAGTGAAAATATATTGTGTAATAGGGTGTTGCAGAATGTTACTATTGTATGACAAGCTTTGCCTTTTATACAACATACTTTCATTGGACCAGCATTGTAATTTTGTACAAGTATGATATGTAAATCTAAATATTTTTCTCCATTTTTGGACATACAGCCATATATCCACCTCTTCATTTTAGTTGAATTCCTAATGGTTTTCTTTATTATTTTTGAGCATGAGCAGATTTTCGAAATGTTAATATTTTCTTGTTGACTTTTGTATCTCTGTTTTGTATTCTCTTTTATTAAACTTGAAAAAAATCTAGTATCAGACAACTATTTATCGTTTTATAAAAAAAATTTGTTCCAGTTGTAGTCCATTTTTGTTGGCTTTGTCTTCATAATTCCTTTTGATATTCATTTTTATTTATAATTAGTCCCATTTTCCCATTGAGTTCTGAGTTTGCCAAAGAGCTGTTAAGTAGGGCTGTGTTGAAGTCAACTCACACTGTTTCCCAGAGCCAAATGATACATTTTCAATTTGAGCATTTATGCCTCAGAAAATAGTAAAGGCTACAAATCAGAACTTGATTTATTGTCCTTGTCTAGACTTAAGAAAATGATGGAGAAAATGTTAATAATGCAGATTTAACTTAAAAGCATGTTTTTCGTACTTTTTTTTCCCAGAGAGACAATTGTTAAACATTTACCAGCACACTCTTAGTTGTTAAGCATGGACAAGAAATATAAACTGAAAAAAGGCTGAGGAAACTAAATATGCTCCAATGCAAATGAAATAATTCTACAGTCTATAAGCAGTGGTTCTTAGAGGCTTGACTCATGGGAAATTCTATAATTATATTAAGGTGAACAGAGGCTTACCTCTGATATTACTTAAAAGCACAGGATATTGTAACTGCCTGAATAAACTCTGATTTCTATTAGAACTTGGCTAAGTGAAATAAGTCCTACTCCTAAAAATACATATATAATAGATATGGCTATTTTTATTGTAGACAGAAATTATTTTATGACAATTATACACATAAAAGTGAATTTAGGAGATTTCAACCCCACACATTGCTGTTGTTTAGTTGTTTCATTTGTGTCAGATTCCTTGTAACCCCATTTGGGATTTTCTTGACAAAGATACTGGAGTGGTTTCCCATTTCCTTTTCCAAGCTCATTTTACAGATTGGAAGACTGAGTCAGACAGGATTAAGTGATTTGCCCAGGGTCATATAATTACTAAGTGTCTGAAGCTGGATTTAAACTCATGAAGGTGAACATTCCTGACTCCAGGTCCAGGGCTCTTACCACCACCTATAAGATACCTGTATAATTAGCTGACAGACACATAATGAAAGCATGGGAGGAAAAATGTCAAGAGGAGAACAGCAGAAACAGTCAAAACATAATTTTTTAAGGCAAGATGTGCCTGGTAAGGACATAGAGGCTGTGGTAAAAAAAATTTATCCAGAAACAGCAAAGTTAAGATAATGTTTCATTTAGTGGTAGCCTATTGAGAAGTCACTTGTGTGTTTCTTTCGTTGTCAAGGAAGACCATGCCATCAGAGAAATAATGACATGACTTGCACGTGACTTTGTTTTGAGTGAGGGAGGGTTGTGCAAGGTCACCAGCCTCCCTTCTGCTCCAGAGCCATCTGAGTCCAGTGACCAGATATTCATCAGGATGACTGGAGATAACCCAGGATGAGGTAATTGAGGTTGTGACTTGCCCAAGGTCACACAACTAGTGAGTGTCAAGTGTCTGAGGTGAGATTTGAACTCAAGTCCTCCTGACTCCTGTTATGGTTCTCTATACACTGCACCACCTAGCTGCCCCTGAGAAGTCACTTGTGGAACTTGTCTCAAAGAGTCAAAGAAGACTCAGGTAAATGTTGTCTTCAATGGTTCTTGATTGAATTTAGGTAGCACTGATTAAGTGAATAATGTGTATAAGGCATTATGTTTGCATTGTGTACACATGACAAAAACAAAACAGGGTCTACCCTCTAGGACCTTATATGTTGTTGCATCAAAGACTTCTCTCTTTCATGTGATTCTTTCTCAGAGGCTTAACAGGAACTGCTTCGCCATTAGACTGGATTGCTATTGGAATGCCACATTCTGAATTGGCTTAATGGTTTTGTGGGTCCCCAAAAAGCATGACTAATTCTCCTCAGTGAACTGGAAAACACTTCCTATGTGGCATCATTTGCTTTCATCCAATAGCTCAAAAGCACTTCATTTCTCCTTTGATGTATTTTTTATATCTAGTTTATAACTTTGATTTGATTATACATAATTTTATTTGCATATGCTAGTGTGTCTAGACTTTGTTCACACCATTTTAGACCTTTATTTTAACTGATTGTGTGGTAAAGTACTGACTTTCTGTGTACTATTGGACTGGAATATTCCCATGCCTTAGCAGTATCAATTTTGGGTGTTGGTATCTTTTCCCCATATAAGATTGTAAACTTGTTGAAAGCAGGATTTGCTATACCTTTCTTATCTATACCTATTTCTTTTTCATAACGAGATCATACCATGCCCTATATTCCCTAGATTTCATATAAACATTTGTTGAATTGAATCAAAGTGGGATGTAGTTGAGATCAGAAACTAGACATGTGGAACTCTACAAGCTAGATTCTAGGACTAACTTATGTATATGTAAAGTGCCTAACAATATTTAAGTGCAACTCTAAACAGAATTCACTCAATTCTAATATCCCTTTCCAAAAAACTTCAAGTTTATGTTGGTATATTATCCTGAATAAAATCCTTTTATCTTAATTCATTAACTCAATATTTTGAATCCTTAATCAAGTTCTCCTTTTAAAATAATCATAATGTTTGATAAATCAAACTTTTGACAATTATGAACTATAGATTCATATTTTTTAAAAACCAATAATTTACTCAAATTTTAAAGCAAATATGAATAGTTTAGTTTCTGTTAAAATGTTATGATAAATGAGTTCCTAACTGAAGGAAACAGGGGTTTTTATTTGCTTTTTAATCTTCCTAGAATTTGAAGGTACCTCAGACTACTTCTATTTCTTTCCATTATTATTTCTTTTTCTTAGTCTGATGTTTCTAGCCTACTTTTCCTTTTTAGGATATTACAAAGGCTCTTTTCAATCTTACCCTTATAGCTGCTGGCTTTTTCAGCTAGAGCAATTACTTCTGTAACACGTTACTCCTCCCCTTCAGCATATGCATACACTTGGACCTCCACAAAGTTGCATCAGGTTCAAGGAATGCTTTGGGCCAACATCCACTCAAAAACCACAGCTAATGATTCTCTACCAATGTTTATTTCACCATTCCAACCAGATGACAGCTAGCTTAAATCAAAAGATAATTAAATAGCAAAGTTTCAGAGCAAACTCATGTGGTAGAGGATTCAGACAGAGGGAAAACACATTCCCAGGATAATCTGTGCTTTCAGTATAGCATTGTTGGATGATCCCTGGAGCACTACTACAGCATGTTCTCTTACGGTCTGGCTATTCTCTGTAGATCATCTACTGCTCACTAGTGCCATCTTCTGGTCTTTTGCTACAAAGTTGCTTCCCCCTAATGAGAGAAATCATTCATTTCTTTTTCCTTAGTAGTCTCAAGGAATAGTTCAGCTCTTTGTGATTCAGGCTAAAGCCATCCAATGAAGCATACAGGCTTTAAATCTAAACTTTGGATTCTGACTTGTTTCCTCTTCCTGACCTGTCTTTGTTTTTTTTTGCATTGTGGAGTTTGAAAAATTCCTTTAACTGCTTTTCTAATTCTATAACATCAGTTATGATTCATGTGTACCATACTCTAGGAGCAAGATTGAAAGGAGATTGGTGAAGCTGGTGACTTTGGCCAAACATTCTTTCAGTAATATAGTTGTTTCCCTCTCTAAATTCTTAACAAAGGAGTATATTATATCAGAAAGAAGAATAAAGAATTCCTCTCTCTTACAGAACATGGTTTCTCCCACAATGGTCCCCAAACTTAGGAGAACTGACCCCTCCCTCCCACCTGACAATTGACAAACCCTAAATTTGGGATTGGGACATATCCTAGAGGTTCCTTTGCAGCCATTTATTTTCAACTCAGGAAACCTTTTCCCAAAGGAACACTGTTAGAAGTGGCTTGAGACAATCTGTAATATAATAACAAAAACAACAAACCTTTTTGAACACTAAATGCACATTATAAAGTTAAGGTCTTATAGGCAGGGCAAATGGTGAAGGAAGAACTACTTCATGAAGTGACCTGAGTAACAAAAATACTGTCATTTATTTTTTGTAGATATTATTGTGCAGATGGAGATCTGGGAGCCATTGGTAGTTAGAGCCGGTCAAGGTGAACAAGGGCTGGAGAGGGAGTAGCCTTGTTAGGAATATTGAAGAAAAGTTGATACTGAGTAGAGACCATTTATAGGCATGGCTTAATCACAAATGGGCATTTTTAGGCTAAATTCAAACTCTTGCCTTTTGGAATTAGATACAATTACATCAAGATTTGACTTACACAAACTATAAACAAAATCAATACCCCAAATAATGAAACATGAGAAAGCTCTGTAGGCTAAGTTGCCCAGGGCCAAAGCAGGAAAGAGTGATTTTTTTTTTGTAACATTAAGTTTTGCTGCCTAAAGATCTACCAACTCTAGGATGATAAGTTGGTCAGTTCCACACTCCAAAAAATGCATTTCAAGATTAAATCGATCCCTGAAGAATTAAAGAACTTAGTATATTTCTCTAGCCACCTGACTGAACTAGGTGATTCTGAAAGAAAAGACTCTACGATTCTAAGGAAATATTTCATCTATCACCGAGGCAGACTTAAAATATCAAGTAAATTTAACTGGTTAAGCAGAAAAGGAAATCATTAAAAGCTTTCCAAGTATTATTAATGTATTTTATATGCTAATGTATTAATCATTTTAAAAGAAAAGAAACATTTTGCTAATTGCACTTCAATTAATATAGAAAGAAATTACTGTCTTGTTGTCTTTCATGGGTAAGAATGTTTTCAGATTTTTTTATGCTCTGTGGTATAATATTTTTAAAGAATAATAAATGCTCCTGATGAGAAAACCAAATCAATTTTGTTTTCTAATTTTATATTATTCATTCTATAAATCATTTTTCTTTGAGCAATGATATAAATTCCATATGACGGAATACTGCAGTGATAGGTATTATTCAATTAGAAGACATTAAAAATAGTAGTACTTTATTTTTCTAGTTTACTTTCTTCCTGCTATTTTTTTTAAAAGCTTATATTTTGTAAAGTGTAACATTAAAATGTGTATTAAAAGATATAACTCATAGGACTCTCCCTTTCTTTAACTTCAAATACACAGCTCTCTAAATTGAGGATTCTTACAAAAACATAGTAAATAATAAAATAAATGAATTTAAAGAGACAAAAACAAGTTTAGTATTTAAATCATATTATTAATGCAGTTTGGCTGTCTAGAGATTGAGCCAGTATTTTAAATTTGTTGATTAATACTGACCATAATATAAATATTTTTATTAGCTTCAAATAAATCTTAAAATGTAGCAGAAAAGTAACTGAAATGGCATCCAGCAATAAGTGCCCTGATGATTTGGAGTCCAGTTGTGATGGAAGAGGACTCTTGGGTTCTATTCCTTCTCATTCAGATTGACCTTGAACAATCTATCATCCTCTTCATTTGTAAAGTGAGCTCATCATCCTGATCTATCTCACAAAAATGTTGTTGAAATTAATCAATAACAGTGGTAACATAAAAATAACGATACCTTAGATTTATGAGGCATCTTTGTTTTAAAATCAAAGGTTTTTATATATGCGATTCCATTTATCCTCAAGATATCCCTTTCAGGAAATCAAAGGTAGACATTTTTATTCCCACTTCATTCCTATAAAACTATTTGAGATATTGTGATGTAACATACTGAAAATTAATTTTAAATTTTAATTGTCATTTAATAATTAAGTGTCTCTGTACTTTGCAGTTCATGGGAGTACTCTAAAGATGTTGTGGTTACATTTTGTGCTACCTTAGTGGTAGAAGAACAGTAGAATAAAACATTTATCCTTCATACTTATTATATCCCTAAGCAAGAGGAAAACTTGCCACAATGTTGTCACAATTCAGTCACACCATGGAGCAGCCTCCAAGCTTACCCTGCTGAGATGATCCAATGAGACTGTATCAATTATTCCTTTAGATGACCCAGTGCCAGGATATCATGAGTACATGTCAAAAAGAAACTAACCCTCAAAAGAAAGTCCTAAGTTTTATAGCTTCCCACCCTACACATTCTCTTAAAGTAAGAGCTCTCATTAGTATCTGCTTTGCTGTAAAGGTGGCTATCTAATAGAGGCAACTGTGTCCAAAGTACATTGCAGACTCCCATATTGGTAGCTACTGGGAAAGCCTCTCAGAGGACATAGCAGCCTCAGGGCTTATGGTACCAGCTATAACAGATGGCTCTTTCCATATGTTGCAGAACTCTAGCTTAACACCTGAGTCCTAAAGGTGCCCAGGGCAATGGTAATTGCATAATTGTTGGATGTTATACCTTATAATCAAATAATATATATGTGCATATTCACATAAGGAAATCTTTGGTCAGCTATGGTTGGATTAAAGAATTATATGAATGATTTGGAGAAAATGTTTTGTGCCTTAGTGATGTTTCTCTCCATACCATATCCCTTGTTTATCTAGGAATTATAGCTATGTGAACCTGCCCTTAGGAAAAATGTAGATTTTTCTCAAGTAGAAATAAATCAATGTTATTTTAGTAAATGCTACTCTAATTTTTAACACCAATATAAATGGTTTTGGCATTACATTAAAATGAAATTTAAGTTTCACAAAGGAAACTTTTTCATGAAGTCTGTGGTCATCCATCTTGAACCCAAAGCATGTAGGAAGACATAGGTAGAAGTATATTAAATCTGACAAATGACCTCCCATGTGCAAAGGAGGAAATAAAGATTCATTCTCTGTGTTTGTGAGATCATTTTGATGAGGGGAAGGCTAATTGAGGATGACATACATTCTAAATCTAATTCAAATCAGCATTTTTACATGAAGACTCATCACATTTCCAATGGTATACTTTTCCATAAAACAGCTTAGTAAAGACATTTTGAATTTGATTCGGGGAATTTTTTAAAATGCTTCATCAGAACTGACATATTTTGTGGTAATGAGTTTCCAATCATGGCATTAGTACAAATGGAATACCTATGGTAGTTTATATCTTTTATAAAAGAAAGCATTCCTCCTTAGCATAATTAAGTCTCAAGCTGTAGAGAAAATTGTGATAATATGTGATTATGTTTAGGAAACATGTGGAGAAAGTGCAAACGCAGGATTTCTTTCTGTAAAAGCAAATCACCTTGAATTGATTATAATATTAGATTATAAATGACTCATCCAGTGGCATTCTCAAAAGAATTATCATCCAAGAACAAATAACATCAATGTTGTTTTAAAAAGTGAAAAGGCAACTGCTAGCTTTCTCTTTGATCTATATCCATCTTAAATTCAACTGTAAGATTATTTTATTAACACATATTTAATAGTGCAACTTCATGAAAAAGACCTTCTTCATTTGATACTATTAGTTTTATTAATACTACAAACTCTAACTCATGTGATTTACAAAAAGCCAGGGTCTTGGAATCAGATAAAAGAAAGAGTGTCTCAGTTCTTTTTACAATGTCAACTAAAACCAGAGGGTAGTCTTTTACAATGTAATTAAGAGGAAAATAGAACTCCCCAAATTTGTTACCATTGGGCATGCTTTCTTTTTCATCATAATTAACTGTGGAAGTTAGCATAAAGAGTGCAACAGAAAGAATGCTGAGGTTTATTCAGAAAACTTGCATTCAAATCATGATTGTGTCTCTTAGTAGACTCTGGCAGTTAACTGTTTGGGACTCAGTTTTCTGCTATGTAAAATGAGGCGGGTGGATAAGATGATGTTTAAGGTCCATTCCAATCATAAAACTCCATTCTGTGTGCAAGTAAGATAGTGCTAATGCTCCACATTAGATTTCCAGAACATCTATTCTAGAGTGCTTAGTTTCCCACTCAAATTGCGGCCCCTGGAGACATCCTCCTTCCCTCTCCTTCTAGCATCATACCTTCCCACCCTGAAGCAACAGCAAAAAATGGCATCCACAAGAGTGTGGTGCGTTGGAAGGATGCTGCATTTGGAGACAGAATGCCTGAACTGAAATGAAGGCTCTACCACTCACTGCCTCTGTGAAGCTGATCAAGTCATTTAAATTGAGCCTCAGTTTCCAAAATTATAGAATAAAGGAACTGACCTGAATGAACCAGCATATCTTTTGCAATTCTAAATTTATGGTCCTATAAACAACCACCACTGAAACAACAAAACAAAACCCAACTATTTCATTTCAGATTCAATTATGTAAATGTGGTCCTTTTCACAGTGAAATCAATTTGGCAGAAAATCATACTGTATGTCATTGCGCACGTTCAAGAGTCAGACATATAAAATTACTGTTTCATTCATATATATTGCTTGACACCTTCCTTTTATGCTCTACATGTGTAAAGAGGGATCTAGAGAACTTCAGTGGTTCAAGCTAGCATTCTGTACCTTCAGAGTCTTCACTTAATTAATGAAGATTTTTAACTTACTCTTGATTTATCCAAATATAAGTCTTATTCCTCTTGATTTCCAAAAGTATTATTGATATATTTCCACAAAGTTTTTGTCAATTGGGGGGGAATACTGATGCATTTATTCACTTGAATGAATTCAAAAAGTGAATTTATTCACTAAAAGCAAAAAAATTGTCATTGTTCGAAATTTTGAAGACTGATTATTACAAATCTAGAATTCTTTTCAAGAACAATTCTTACCCTGCAAGTAAACAATAAAAAATATTGGATTACAGATTTCAGGAGCTTTTGGTTTCCTAAAATTATTTATCTTGAATGATGTCACTAAATTAAAGAGTGGGGGAGAAAGGTATATATATATGTGTCTATATATATACACACACATATATGTGTGTATGTGTATGTATATATGTGTATGTAAATGTATATATTATGTGTATATGTATATTTGTATGTGTACACACATGTATATATACAAACAGAGACACATGCATATACACACGTGTGTGTGCATATACATATAGGATATATTCTTAATCTGAAATTTAGGCATCACATATGTACCTACCCGGCCAGACGTCTTAGGGTTCTCCTTCTTAGTAATAAAAAAACAACAACTTAGGTGATAGGCTAAGAAAAGTACATAGGTCCTATGAAGTTAACTCAGCTGTCATTGAAGGAAATTATATGCATTTCTCTCGAAGTGTAAGAGCAAGAATTTGGATTGACATCCCTACTTGAATTCAGTTCTAGAGCAGGGTAGTTCAATACAGAACAAAATAAACATGAACAAGGAGAGAAAGAAACTACCAGATAAGGAGGTCATCTCCACAAAAGAATTTTGAGAAAACATTAATATTTTGATGTAGGGCAACCAGAAATTTTGTTACAGATAGAAATGTGCAACAAGTACAGAGATCATCAGTTCTATTGGCTCTGCATCCTATCCCGGGTTGTTTTTCTTGGCAAATGAAGACAATCTGAAGGTTGAAGAAAGTTCAGAAGGGACTCAGAAGGATAAACAGGGGTATCACAGGGTTTGAAAAGGGATTACTAAACTATGATAAAAATAGGTAGGAATGTGAGATCAAGGAGCCTGAGAGCTGCTATAGGGAAAAACAATTTCATACTTTGCATCAAGTCTATGAAACCATGCACTATCTAGCAATCAGCAAAAGCCAAGAGAAACCTTCAAGTTAGGAATATCTTGCTTTTTAAGCCACTTTTTTTCACATTAGCCCTTGCCCCTACATCTCAATTGCCCATCTGACAATATTATAAAAAAAATTACTCTGCTTTGCAGACCAGTCCTTTTATCTTCATCCTTTCAAAACAATCTGGGGAGCCCAGGAAGGACAACTGCAAAGGACCTATGTTGAGCTATCCTTATTTTCCTCTCCTCTCTTCATAAAAATCTTCTTAGTTGCCAGGCTTATCAACCTGAGACAAAACAAAAAGAACCTTTGGAAACAGGATGAGCTGGTGATCTCTTCCTAAATTCTTTAATTTACATCCCTGCCTTTGTTATGTATTCTTTGTTTATATTTTATTTTAAACTCAAATACCAGAAAGCAAATACAAAATAGAGAAAAGAAACAAAAACATATTATAAATTTAAATGTTGGAACTAAAACACAAAGTAAGAAAAGGGGGAAAAAGCATGTCATGTGCACAGCAGAACATAAGAGAGGATTCAAAACATGTAACAATAAATCTTCATTTCAAGAAAGCCTGCATGATAACATTACATGTTATGTTGAGAGCTATCCATCTTTTCTTTGCTTCCTTGTAAGTTTTCTTTTGTTTTCTGCTGTGTCCTTTTCTCTTTGTTCCTTTTTTCTGCTCCCCCTGGAAGACTACAATTACATGTGTATATATTTCTCTATTGTTATAGATATATACATACATATACACATATGTAGACATATACTTTCCCAAATTCTACCTCTGATCTTTGTTTTTGTTTGCACACACCTCTTGTTTCTTACCTTTCCTGCCTCTTCCACTTTACCTCTATCTTCTGCCTTGACATCCAATTACTTGCCTACCAACCTCCAAGGATCCCTCCCCTATCCTCCCATTCCCATAAATCTAAACACCCTTCTATATCCCCCTTTTACCTATTCCTTCACCCTAGTCTCTGAAGATCTCTCTCTTGTCCCTCTCCCCTTTACTTAAGTCCCTACCATTTTATTTCTTCTGAATTTAGAAGATTTTTATATTCATCTAAACATGTATGTATCATTCCCTCTTAAACCCATACCTGATGAAAGTAGGCTACCAGAACTAACAGCCCTCCTCCCCCATGCCATTCCTCTGTATTGATTCTTCTTCTTGCATCTGATTTAATATAGTAATACAGCCCTCCCTCACTCAAAATAAAATCAAGTGCAAGTCATGTCATTATTTCTCTGATGACATGGTCTTCTTTGGCAACAAAAAGGTGAACACACCAACATAAAGTCTTTACTCTTTTTAGCTGTTCCTAAATGGTTTTACTTTGTAAATTCATATCATACTCAGGTTTTCCCAAATCTTTCTTATGAGCTACCTAATTATTAACAAGAATCTTAGACAAACATTTTATATATATAAAAAGTAAATGGTCTGTCCTCATGAGTCCCTTAAAATCAGTCTTTGGCATGTACCTTATACTTTTTTTGTCTCTTGTATGTCAAATCTTCTACTAAGTTCAGTGGTTTTTTTTAAAACAGTTTTGAAAGTCTGACAGTTGGTCAAATGTCCATTTTTTTCATTCAGAATTTTTCTTAACTTTGATGGGTATGATATTTTCAGCCAGAGCCCCAGTTCTTTTGCTCTTCAATATATAGTGTTTCAAGACCTGAGGTCCTTTAATGTCTCCACTGCTAGGTCTTGTGTGATTCTAATTGTGCATCTCCATATTTAAATTGCTTTTTTTCTTGTTACTTTTAATATTTTATCCTTGAGGTGGGGGATCTGGAATTTGATTATGATACTCATATCAGTTTTCCTCATAGGATCTCTTTTAAGCAGTGATCAATGGATTTCTTTTCTACTTCTACTTTCCCCCCTTGTTCTAATGTTTTACGACAGTTTTCTTTAATTATTTCTTGTATTATTGTATCCAGATTCTTTTTTAGATAATAACTTTCAGTTAGTCTGATTATTTTTGTTTCTGGTAGTTGAATTATAGAAATATTCAATTCAATACAAATCAACAAGTATTTATTAAGCACCAACAATTTGCCAAAGCATATGTTAGATGTAAACAATGAAGTCAGAAGTACGGCAATCTTTCTCAAGGAACTTACATTTTGTGGGTGGGTTGTGTAATGGAGCATTATAAAAATTAAACATAAATATGTACAAAGTAATTGAGAGAGGAAGATACTAGCAACTGTAGGGATAAGGAAAATTTTATCTTGGAGGTGATACTTGACCTGAGCTGTGAAAGAAGCTAAGTGTTCTATATCCTAAAGGCAACACCATCCTTCAGTCATCCAGGTTCATAGCAATGGAATCAACATCTCTTGCCTTTTCTTGACCTCTCACATCTAATCATTTGACCTGAGTTGTGAAGGAAAGAGTTGAGGATGGAATACATTCCAGCTGTGAGGGACAAACAGCTTAGATAAAGGTAGAGTCACATGAAATACTTTGGAAGTGTGTGTATACACACATATACACATACACACATATGTGAATATATACACATATACACACACAAATAGCAGTATATATACATACATGTACATATATATGTGTGTGTACATACATACATATATTTATATGGAATAAATATATGGAATAGTAAAATAGTAAAAAATTTCCAATGGACTTAAGGCAAAATGCCTTCCACATCCAGAGAAAGAACTATGGGATTTGCTCACAGAATGAAGCAGACAATTTTCTTTTGGTTTCTATTGTTTTATGATTCCTCCTATTCATTTTATTTCTTCTATGCAACATGACTAAAGTGAAAATGTATTTAATAGGAATGTATGTGTAGACCAGTTTGGCTAGAACACAGGGTGAGTGAAGGGAAATATGATGTAACCTTGACAAGGTAGTGTGGAATCAGATTGCCAAAGGCTTTAAAAGTGATAAATTTGAATCTTGTCCTAGTGTATAGAAGGAGTCATTGGAGTTTCTTGACCAGAGGAGTGACATGGATAGGTATATTCTTTAGGAAAATCAATTTGGCAGATATATTGGAAAGAGGAGAGACTTAAGGCATAGAGATCAGTTAAGAGTTTCCTGTAAAAAGCCAGGCAAGAAATGATAAAACCTGAACTAGGATAACGGCTATGTGAGCAGATAGGAGACAGATATGAAATAAGTTGTGGAGATAGAATTGACAATACTAGCTAATTGATTGGATGTGAGAAGTAAAGAAGAGACAGGGGTCAAGGATGATTCCAAGGCTAGGAACCTAGGTAACAAGAAAGATGGCATGATCCTTACAGAAATAATGAAATTTGTGAGAAGGGAAAATATGAGAAAGATGGATAATTAATTTTGTTTCATATATTTTGAGTTTGAGAGACCTAAGTCTTAACCAATTTGAGATGTCCAACTGGTAGCTAGTGACGAAGAAATAAAATTCAAGACACAGATTAGGCCTAATACTTTAGGTCTGGTAGTCATATGTGTAGAGGCAATAATTGAAACGATGGGAATTAAGGAGATTCATGAAAGAATACAACATGAGGGAAGAAGAGAGAGAGCTAACAACAGAATCTGAGCATGAAGTAAGGATGATAATCCTACAAAGGAGACTGAGGAGAGGTCAAATAGAAGGAGAACTAAGAAATCAATGGATCAGTGCTTGAAAATCTGAGGAGAGGGGATCCTAAGGAATGTGTGGAGAACAATGTCAAATGCTGTTAAGAGGACAAGAAGCAAAAATTCTGGAAAAATTCCCCAATTGATAAATGGTCAAAGAATATGAACAGGGCATTTTCAGAGGAAGAAATTAAAGCTACCTATAATCATATAAACAATGCTTTAAATCCCTATTGATTAGAGAGACACAAATCAAAACAACTCTGAGGTACCACATCACTCCCATCAGATTGGCTAACATGACTAAATGGGAAGATGATAAATGTTGGAGAAGATGTGGGAGAGCTGGAACACTAATTCATTGTTGGTGGAGCTGTCAGCTCATCCAGCCATTCTGGAGAGCAATTTGGAACTATGCCCAAAGGGCTACAAAAATGTGCAGCAATATCACTTTGACCCAGCAATATCACTTCTATGACTGTATCCTCAAGGAATCATAAAAATGGGAAATGGTCCCACATGTACAAAAATATTTATAGCAGCTCTCTTTGTGGTGGTCAAATGCTGGAAATCAAGGGGATGCCCATCAATTAGGGAATGGCTAAATAAACTGGTATATGATTGTAGTAGAATACATTGTACTATAAGAAAGGATGAACAGGAAGACTTCAGAGAGGCCTGGAAAGACTTATATGAACTGCTGCTTAGTGAAAGGAGCAGAACCAGGAGAACTTTGTGCACAGTCATGACCACAGTGTGTGAGGAATTTTTCTGGCAGACTTAGTACTTTGTTGCAATGCAAGGACTTAAAAAATTCCTGATGGACTCTTGAGGCAAAATGCCCTCCACATCCAGAGAAAGAACTATGGAATTGGATCACAGAATGAAGAAAACAAATTTCTTTTGTATTATGTTTTGTTTTGTTTTATGATTTCTCCCATTCATTTTATTCTTATTTATATAACATGATGAAGGTGAAAATGTATTTAACAGGATTGTATGTATAGAACCTATATAAAATTGTATGCTGTCTCAGGGAGGGAGTGGGAGGGGGGAAAGAAAGGCAGGGAGGGGAAAAAAATCTAAGATGTATGGAAGTGATTGTAGAACACTGAAAACAAATAAAATAATTTAATTTTAAAAAAATTCTGGAAAAAAAGACCATTTGATCAAATGCCCCTGGTAAAACTAAAAAGAACATTCTCAATTAACTTAGATTCTCTTTCAAGGATCATCTCAATTACCATGTTCTACAGGTTTCTTTTCTTTTTGAATGAGATTTTCAATGATACCCTTTGTGATTATAAATTTAGATTTGATTTGGTTGAAGTTTGTCCTGAAACTAAATTATAATTCATTCACAGTAAGACATGTTGTTCTATTAGGATGATTGTAGTAAATTAGAATGTTATGAAAAAAAGCATTTCGTATTTGGCAATATGCTTGAAAAATACATGGATCAGAAAAAATCTGAGTTCAAATCTGATCTCAGAAATTTATTGTCCTTAAGCAAGTCTTTTCATCTCTATCTGCCACCAGTTTCCTTATCTGTAAAACAGGATAATAACACTAATCTATTAAGGTTGCTGTGAGAATCAAATATCATAATAACTGATAAATACTTAGCACTGTGCCTGGAACATAGTGACCATTATATAAACATCTTTATTATATGTAAGCATTCTATTCTGGGTTTTGAATGTAATTGATATAGAATGTCCAACTGAAAGCTATATAAGAGCTTTCTGAAATGTATTCAAATGAATTGATATTATTTGACTGGGAACAAGTTTTGTGTTGTGTTTTAGAAATCCATAATATTATTTATGTTGTTGATAGGGATCTAGTTTTTCTTGTATTGTGATTTTTTGGCAGGAGGAATCCATTGTACAAGAAATGCTGCTAATTTTAAAAATGATACCCAAGGAGTGTTGCAAATGTATCATTCAAATAAAAAGTAACTTCTCTTTTAGCCTGGATGCTTTTAGATTAAGAATTGAACTGTTAGAGGAAGTGTTCACAATGTTTGAAGACTCTTATGTATTTAAATAGATATATTTGCTGTAAAAAAGATTAATGTTTTCAGAACTTCCTATTTAGTCCGGGTTATAAAGTCTTATCAGTCCTGCTGATAGTATGCTAAAAGGTTCTAAAACAATGAAACTTAAGAAACTAGGACCACTCCTAGTGAAAGTGAGGAAACTTACAAGTTTGTTTAAAGAATAAGTTTGAGCTGATATTGTTTGATCACTGCTTGTGAAAATTACGAGTTTACCTGTTAAGAAATAGGCTGTATCGAAGCTACATCTTTGAAGCAAATTAGTGTAACATTAGATCTTAGATTCAAAGATTTTTTTTGCCTTAGGGGTTAATAGGAAATATATATTGGAGACTTATAGTAGCCAGTATTTTTCTGGGGTTTTGAGTATTCACTGCATGTGTGAAATTCCATAATGTAATTATTCTTAATTTATTAATGAAGGATGAATAAGATGTCTTTATATGTGTTTATCATTAACTGTTATTAAAACATGAGAAAAAATATAATGACTTTAAGTTGAGGCTCTTTACTGTAGTTTGACAATATTCAGAGCTTTTATTTCAGGGTTAATTGTCTGAATTGTCATGAAGTCAATATAGTATTTCCTTTAAGGGAAATGCTATGTGTTGCCCAAAAGGAATGTAATTTAAGAACTGCTACAGGTGGATATTGCACCTGGGAAAGTGGAAGGGATGGTCTTATGTAGGCAAAGCATGGATCCTCTTAATTCATTTTCTCTACTATACTGTTTCTATTCTGAACATGAAAATTTCCCATTTGGCTAATCCTAAGCCTGCATGATTGACTCTGAATGATGATCCTTACATGGAGGCAAATACAGCTAGAGGACTTTTCCCCTAGTGTGACTTTTGTCAGGTCAGTCTGTGCCCTTAAAGGGATGGTCTTGATAATGTCAAAATCATGTCCCTCCTTTTTCCTTTCTTGGCATTTTTTTTAAATGGAGCAGGTAAATAGTAATTTTTCAATTTACAGGTTAATATTAAAATATCTAATGTGACTATGAAAGATCTTACTATCTGAATTTATAGTTACCTTTCTATTCTAAGCAACTAGGTAAAATGAATTCTTAAACTTGCCATCCTCTTGCTTATACTTATATATTCATGTATAAGATTAGATCCTTAAAATTGTCTTATTCTTTCAAGATGATTTGAGGATAATATGTTCTCAAAAGAATGTGATATGATAAAGATGTAAAAGTTTTTTAAATTAAGGGAGAAGTAAACTTTGCAAAAGCAACAATATTTGACTGATAGAAATCTGAGGACTTAGGATACACAAGCACACATATACATATATACATACATACATGTGTGTATGAATTTGTATGTATCTAATTGGCTCCCAAATAGTCCTAGTGAGAAAAATGTGCTTTGAACTTATTTTAGTAATAAGTTGTTGAAATTGAATAAAAGATTTCATATATAAAATTGCATTAATAATTGTAAAAAAAATCCTTTAAATCATGTTTTCTCCCTGTTCTTAAGTCTCTCTATTTTTTTTGTAAATTGTATCTTGCTTTTTTCAATTACATATAAAGATAGTTATCAGCATTCATTTTTATAAGATCCTGAGTTCCAAGCAATGTAATATAGTTTGTACATGTACAATAACGTTAAACATATGTACACATTAGTCATGTTGTGAAAGAAGAATTACAACAAAAGAGAAAAACATAAGAAAGAAAACAATAACTAAAGTGAAAATACCATGTTTGAATCTGCACTCAGATTCCATAGTTCTTTCTTTGGATATTTTCCATCATGAATCTTTTGAATTGTCTTGAGTTGTGTTGTTGAGAAGAGTTAAGTCTATTGTAGCCGATCATATAATGTCCTCTGCTCAGCATCAATTAATTTGTCTTTCCAGGTTTTTCTGAAATCCACCTGCTCATCAATAATATTCCATTACATTCTTATAGCACAACTTGTTCAGTCATGCCACAATTGAGGAGCGTTCCCTCAATTTCGAACTCTTTGCCAATGCAAAAAGACCTATTAATACTTTTGTACCTGTAGTATTTTCCCCTTCTTATGATCTCTTTAGGATACAGACCTCATAGTAGCATTGCTGGACCAAAGGGTATGCACAATTTTATAGCCTTTTGGACATAGTTACTAATTACTCTCCAGAATGATTGGATTAGTTCAAAACTCCACCAACAATGCATTAGTGTCTCAATATTTCTATATCTTTTCCAAAATTTATAATTTTCCTTTTGTGTCATAATAGTCAACCTGATAAGTATAAAGGGGTGTTTCTCTGATAACATTAAGAGAGAGGCTCATTTTCAAAGTCAGATCCTCGTGGATCCTTTTAAAGATTCTTCCTTCAGCCTGTTGATGGCATTGTTCATATAAGGTACAGGGTACAAGTAAAGATAAAAAAAACAAGTGTTATATAAAAACTGAAATTCTCTAAAGTTTCAGGGAAATTATGGGTTTCTAATTTGATATTCTTCTTATACTATGTCATTAATAGGATTAATTTCATTAACTTTGAGATGGTTTTCACCACTCAAACTGGTTACTGGAAAAACCTAACTTAAGAGGTTGTACCAAATTGGATAGAATCTTGTTAATGGCATATTTTTGTAGAATTACCTAGGAAACCTCTGCAAGTGATCTGGAACCAGAGAAGACATCTACTAAGGAGAATTCCTTTCAGAGATGCCCTGAGAATGAAGTCTATTTCAGAGTTCCCAAGGAAAGATGTTTCCAAGGACCAAATGACTACATGGGATATCTGGGACTCAGAATGTGCTAATTAAGTGGACATTGGGAGTGAATTACAAGGAGATTTGATGTTATTTAGTATTGATGATCAGTATTGTACTACTTTGGCTTTTTGCTTCATAGTTATGATGTTGGCCTACAAAAGGAGTATGCCCAAAATCTTTTTATCTATTGTTCAGGGATTAGGGTCATTCCTCCTGCAGCTTTTTGATCACCTGTAAGTCTTTTGTTTGTGTTGACCTCACGTTACCAAAACTTGATTTATGGAATACTAGTATTAACTATTTGATATTCCTCAGGTAGATACCAATAGGAAGTTTGAAGCTCCCAAAATTATTTAGTTATTACTCAAGTTAACTGTATAAAAGAGGATGTTCCTGTCTTCTTACCTTGGTAATATATAAATGTTCCCTCTCAAATGAGTCCATTGTGAATCATCTATGTAGTTTAGTCTCTAACATGACAGTTTACCTAGAGTCTGTTCAACAAGGTATGTCTCTTCAAGGGATATCCTACTGTAACTCTACTTAATTAAGTCTGTTCAACTTTTATGACATTGAGAGAAACATGGGATTATGATTTTTTGTGATTCTTATGGCCATGCTACACTTGTTTTTCCCTTATAAGTTTAAGTCCCCTGATTCATAACCTCTGAGACTAACTCAAATTGACCCCTCTTACTATAAGACATCGGGAAAAGCTTGTCACCAGACTGGCCCAAACCTCTCTGTAAATGACTTATATCAAGCGTTAAACAAAGTGGATGATAAGGAGGATGACTCCACTGATTCAGATTGCTTTAACGAACTCCCTTGGATGCTTTGCCTCAGATTTTTTGCTTTTGTAGTTACGCTTCTACCGGTATGAGAATGTTGGGCTTGAAAAAGTTCAAAAGAAAGAAGTTAGGGGATGGGGGAGAATGATTTACTAAATTGTTTGAGGGAAAGTATTATTATACTATTTAAATCCAAACCTATGTAATTGAAAGTTGTCCACACCCAGAATATCTTGCCCTCATTAACTCTCTAAGACTTCCAGAGACAGCTAATAGGTAGTTCTGATTTCTTCAGGTTCCGACTCTACATAAAGCATTTTTATTTTGGTTTCCCACACTCAGGAACTAATGAGAGATCCATCCTAAGCTTCTGTTTTGGGTTAGTCATATTAATCTCACTCTACTTTGGTATCAAGCTACTCCCTCAGCAAAATTGCTGAACTGCTGATCTGGGGTACATGAGATTCCTGTGTGGGAAACCTTTGTCAAATTCCTACGTAATATAAATCTCTCATTATCTGGATAAAGAGCCATTCCCTTTCTGGCTCACTCCATTCTACCAAATAACCTAATAAACTTCTTTCTAAAACTATTTCACATTTTGGGGTCTGTTTTTGCTGACAAAATAACAGTACAAATAGCAGAAATACCTACGGTAGTAATGGAAGCAGAATCGCTTATAACATTTGTAGTAGCAATTATAACAATATATACAGTAGCACTAGAAACAAACAGCCTCAGCATCAGTAAGTACCAACAGAACAGATATTCCAAAGAGCTATTCATTCTTCTCCATGTCCAACAAATATCATGTGTTTAAATAGGAAAATAGACCAGCTAGAGTCTATACTGCTGGTCCCGGTTCCATCCCAGTCTCCTCAACATACTTCCATTCAGGATGAACAAAATAATTGCAAAAGAAACTGCTTTTAGAAAATTTTCCTTGAGTTGAGAGAATCCATTTAAAATCCCCCATGGATAGTTTGGGCGTTCCAAGAGCAGTTTAAGGGGGCTGCTTTAAGAATCCTTAGTCATTCATGGTATGCTCAGGAAACTCAAAGGGAGAGAGGCTCAATATTATATCTATCTTAAGATGCTCCACTTGTAACGGTTCTATTGTCCTTTTAAGGCTTCATTTATTCTTGACAGAAACAATTATGGGAAGTAATTATATCTAAAGTCAGGCAGTGTGCAGTGTTCAATTTGGAAGGTGAAGAGCATTGTTTGACTGTTGTTACCAGGCACATTCCTGATAGAGAACAAATGCTTATATCAATAGGAATCATGCACTCCGTAATTTATTCTTTTATACACATATGCTGTTATCATAATAAGTGCCAGGTTAACCATCTTATACACGGGGACAAAATTACCAGGAAAACAACAATGTAGGGAGAAAAAGCAATAGAGTTGCAACTCATCAGTATTTTATTCACATGGCACATTCTTTCATAGGTCTTTTTTCTTTCTTGCATGACCAAGTGTTGCATAATTGGTTAGAGAGAATTTATCCAAGAGATATCTAAAGAAAAATTGAAAGGGCAAGGGTGTTGTTATGTGAATTGGCTTATACTCAACTTGGAAACAATTAATAGTCACTGGATTAGATTCTTTGAAGTGATGAGATATTCCCTGGTTATAAGCTGAGAGAAAGATGTAGTCACTCTTTTTAACCATATGAGTATAATTTAGAAAAATCACTATTTTAGTCTATTAATGTTTCCATCTTGGTTTAAAAGATTTAGTGCATTTCCCAAAATGCCCAACACATTATCAGGCTAGCTGACTTAGTGGATACCCTGTCTAATGATAAACAAATTCTCAATTTAGTACAATTTTATTCAAGGAGATATTTGCCTTTCTTCCACATTCCTTGATGTTCTGCTGGAAAGAAAGCAGGGGAATGACAGTTATTTCATTGCCCTGACCCATAAGTATAAAAGATGAACTTGGTTCAATTTCAATTACCTCCTCACTCTATGAATTTGGACAAACAACTTAGCCCTTAACATATAAGTTAACCTATCCATATAACAGGAGGATGCATTTAATTACCTCATTGAACTTCTTGGGGAACAAGTATTATATAAGTTAGACTCCTTAAGAAATTTCAGACTTTATAATACAAATGCAAAATATTATCTAGTTATAAGAAGTCAATAATTCTCTATTATAATAAAAATAATGGTCCTTGCTGATCCTTGGTAAAGCAGAAGAAATTAAAGACATTAGTTTCACAGATTTAGAACTATAAGGCTCATGTAATATGATCTCATTTTGTAGAGGAGGAGACCGAAACCAGAGAGACTGACAACCCTGATTATATAGGTAAAAACAAATGAAAGAGAGATAATTTGAACTCAGGTCTTCTGACTTTAAATGTTATAGCTTCTATATGATGCTTCCTGACTGTACCAGTCTCAGAAAAAAACAAACAAAAACTTCTAGAGAATTAGCTGAAATGTCAATAACAGTATGATTTTCCTAGGACCTACAAGAAATCTTAAAATATGGAGAGTAGTTTTTGTTTCCATAAAGAAATGTTTTATTCAGATTACAGTCACTAAAGAACACACTTTTCCATGATAATAGATACAAGACCCAATCAATGTGGATATTCCCTGGAATGGTACAAATCCTAAACTACATAACCTTGCCACTGATCGTAACTGACAAGCCTCAAGAGAAAACCATAGGCATGTGATAGATGAAATCTCTGAGTGGAAGAGATTTGTAGGATTTGTATAAATAATATTTATCTATATAGTATACATCTATATGCATATATACATATAAATTACAGAATGTTTATCAATAAGTTTCTTGAAGAGGGACTTTTTATTTTTTTCTTTGTATCATCAGTAATAAATATAGTGAAATCACATCAGAAATATTTAATAAATATTTAAGAGATGAATGAATTGCTTCTCTAAACTTGCTATATATTTGTGAAAATAGTAATGTGTATTCCAAGGATACACTTCTTTTTTATTTATTCTCTGTGTTTTTTGCCAATTCTCTGTCTTTTTTTCCTAGTCAGAAATTTTTCTGATTGTATCTTTTATTCCATTTCTCCTACATAGTTCCTAATTTTTAACATGGTAAAGATGGCTTATGAATTGTAGTTCTGCCACTTAAATTATCTGGGACTCCACATTCCTCATCTGTAAAACATGATGGTTGAACCCAATGACCTCTTCCAATGCTCTATGATGCTATGAGAAGTCTACCTAATCTCATGAGGTGATGCCACCATGGAGAGACAGTATAGTGTTGTGGAAAAAACGGTAGATCAGAAGACCGAGGCCCTAGATTCAAATCCTGCCTTTGCTACTTTCTATGTGACTCTAGGCAAGTCGCTTAGCATCTCTGGGGCTCAGTTTCCTCATTTGTAAAATAAGGGCAACCAGGTTGGTATGGATGATTCCCAAGCTTCCTTTCAGCTTAAACCCCATGATCTATGATCATCTGGAAACTTGCATTTCTAATATAACCAAAACCACAACAGAAGATTAAAATTAATCCTCCCAACTTTGGGGAAAGATTTGGTCACAATATCATTCACAAGAACATAGTCATAATTATCGTATCTTATATAGCCCACATGACTACGCAAACCCTAGCTATGCTTGATTTAATCCTTGTTCATTTTAGTAACAGCTGCCTTGAAGGGGAGAAGTGAGAAAAGCCCAGGAAGGATTTAACCTTTTCAGCTCTGGAATTTCTAAAATTTGTTCTACTAGGAACTATACCGCCCTGCCTCCTCCATTGAAATATAATTGTTTTGAACCCCTGAGATGGCTTCACATTTGTATTTATATCCCCAGGGTTTAGCATGTAGCAATAGCTAGTATTTTCAAAGAACTTTAACCTTTGTAAAGTATTTTATTTACACATCTTACAACAACCCAGTGAAATAGATGCTATTATTTTCTTCATTTTGTACTTGAAGAAATTGAGGCCAGAAGAAGTTAAGAAATTTGTCCAAGTGAGTTTCTGAGGCATGATTCCATCTGTCTTCTTCCACTCTGGCACATAGCCACCTAAGAATGGAGTTAGACAATGCACCTATGATTTCTTTTTTTATCTATTATTTATTTATTGTGATTTCAATGATCTAAAGAACTCCTGATGAAGAACCTCCTACTGTAAGGGCAGGTAGGAAACTTCTTTGCCAACACAGAATTTTAAGGGAGTTGTCCAGAGCCCAGCTAGCCTAGAAGTATTTCTCTTTATTTCTTTTCTCCTTCTTATTCTGCTTGATAATGCTCTCAGATCCCATAAATGAAGAAGAGATTTTAAAAGTTAGAAAGGAGATAGAGGATGGAATAGAAGAAGGGAAGAAGCCTGGTTAAGAGATTAATCATTTAATATTGCTCTATTTTCCCCCTTTTCTTCTGTTCTCTTATCTATGATTTCTAATGCTTTCAGGTCTCTGCCCCCACACTATACTATCTCTAAGAAGATGATAGAAGTGGGCACATGAGTGGTAAGAAGACTCAGACTATCTATGATGACCAAGCAGCCAGAACACAGAGAGATATTGGAACAAATTAGACAAAAATTGACAAACAAAGGGGGAAATGTCACAAGAGTCCCCAGGAGAAAGTGTCAGGAACACATTAGGGAGAGTGGTGGGTAGAGCCTTGGAGACTTAGGGACCAAATCAGGAAATGAGGCACTTTATAAAGACAGCTACATGGCACAGTGGATAGAGGGCACCTATCCCTTGGGTCAACACTGAAATGATGCCTTGCCTCAACACTTACTACTAGTTGGGTTACCCTGGCAAACTCATTTTTCTTTCCACTTCGATTTCTGACTTTGGTAAAATAATAACCATAATATTGACAGCACCCACATCTTAGGATTGTTTTGTAAGATAGCATGTATTACAAATCTTAAAGCTCTGTATACATATTAGGTCTCATTCTCATCATGCTTTCTTAGCTTAGCTTCACTATGATCTATGTTAATCGATGCTTATAGAGAGCCATGATGAAAAGAAACAAACAAAAATCCCCCCAAATATGCCTTTCCAATACTGCCTTTCCTTTCAAGGGGTCCCTAGTTACCTGCCTAAGCACATCAGAGTCCTTTTCCACCACCCACCCCCAAACTCCTTAAATATACCTTTATTGAAAAAGATTTTAACTTCTTGATCCTTAGAACAACTGATGACACAAAGATTATATAAAACCAAATAGGGATAACCTTTCCACCACAGTATCTTCTTCCTAATATATCTCATTTATCTCTTTGGAGTCAAATCAGGGACTGAAGAAAGTGTACATATCCACATCTATTGTGTTTCTTTCATCTATTTGTTAGATTTGTAATTCTATTGGGAAAAATATTGATCAGCTGTCATAATTTTCACCTTAAAAAATCTTTCTTATTGTTCTTGATTTCATTGCCTTTAAACTTAACATTCTCCTTCTGAATATTTGTTCCATTATTTTACTAAGTATTGATGTCAGACTTACAAGTTATTTCAGGATCACTCTTTTTAACTTTTTTAAAAATCAATACTGCATTTGCTTTCTCCCCAATCTCACTTGTCTCCCCAGATCTCCATGATTTTTCAAAAATATTTTTAAGTGGTTCGGTAAGTAGGTTAGCTAATTCCCTTAAAACCTGGTACACAATCCATCCATCACTTATATTTGCTATGCATGACACCCTTCATGCAAACATCTTGGAATGCTTTCCTGTTATTACTATATAACAGAATATACAATTAAATGGTAAGGTGCAATCAATAAGTCTAGACTTGATTTAAGCATAGCCAAATGTTTGTATCAATAAATAAGATAAAGGGAAAGATATCAAAAAATAAATGCAAAGGCAAGCAGATAATTATTGTCTAGAAACAACACCGTCTGAGTTGGAAACCAAAGAAAAGTTTGTTGTTTTTTTTTCTACAGAGTTGTTTTCTGCAGAGCTACAAAAGGAAATTGGAATAACTTCTTTTCAGATGATCCATTAAGAAAGGCTGACCATTTAGAAATAGTAATTCAGGGTCTTTAGGGAACCCAAACACTGAACCTTTTCTGTGTTCTCCCATTTCAAAGGAAGAATGGACTGAGTGTATTATTTCTGAGCAGAGGCCCTGACAGTCCTTGTTTCCTCTGGGGTGTGTAGGAACCATTTGTGCCCTCTGAGCATTCTCACAAGAGTGGAGTGACAGCTATTCCATGTTGCTTCTGTGCAAATCCGTGGAATCATAGACACGGAGATTTTTTTTTTAAGAAGCTGAAAGAGACCTTAGAGATCAAAGCTCTATGAGAAGCGTACAAAACGTCAAAGGCAGTCACTGAAAGGGAGGCGCAGGGTGGTGGAAGAAGAATATCTGTCAGTGGTATGCAAAGAGAATTTTCCCTCCTCTAAACTGATGAACTATCTTTTCTTGGCTGTGGATGAAAAAATTCCAGATTCAATCACTTTGGCTAAGTGTACTCTACTATATGAAGTACTTAACTTTTCATGGTTTGTTTGGTTTTTTTTGATAACTAGTTTCCTTTAATCCTTTATGGGGAAAAAAGACATAAGATTTATAGCTTAAGGTTTGGCTCAGTGGTTATCCCAATTAATTGCACTCGGTGTTTGTTCTTCACTCTTACCAGAAAGGGAACACAAGCATGTGAAACAGATGAACAAGGAAAAGGCATGAAGAACGAGCAACAGTCATGGTGTCTAGCAGAACATTGGGTATATACTAGGTGTTTAATAAATGATTTCTTGACTAATTTATGTTTGAGGGGAGAAATAAGGACAGTATAATAAAATTTAGGATCTTCTAATCCTGTGTTTATTCATCTAGTTGTTTTTTCTTTCTAAGGCAGCTAGGTGGTGCGGTGGATAGAACACCACTGCAGGAGTCAGGAGGGCCTGAGTTCAAATTTCACCTCAGATACTTGACACTCACTAGCTGTGTGACCGTGGGCAAGTCCCTTACCCCCAATTGCCTCATCCTGGGTCATCTCCAGTCATCCTGATGAATATCTGGTCATTGGATTCAGACAGCTCTGGAGGAGAAATGAGACTGGTGACTTACACAGCCCTCCCTCACTCAAAACAAAGTCAAGTGTGAGTCATGTCATCATTTCTCTGATGACATGGTTTTCTTTGGCAACGAAGAACAAACACACACTATCATTTTAATGCATATTTTGAATTTTCTTTTGCTCTTACCAATGATCTTTCATACTCATGAACTGCCCACTCTACTAGAGTACTAAGGCCTAAAATAAAAAAATGCCATGGCACTGTCCAATTGGATTAGCATTTACACTATGCACTATGTGCCAGGCAGTATACAAATATTTTCCCCTTTAAACCTCACAATAGCCCTAGGATGTAGAGCGTATTATTTCCCTTATTTTATAGATCAGAAAACTGACAAGGAGTTTAAATAACTTGTCCAGGTTTTCCTGACTGCAGGCCCAGAACTCCATGCATTGTGCCAACTAGTTGCCAGGGGAGAGCAGTGGCACTGGAGTCAAAATGACATTCATTCAAATCTAGCTTCATATACTTACTAACTATATGACCCTGGTCCAGCAACTTAATTTCTGTCTGCCTCAGTTTCCTCAGCTGAAAACAATGGTGATAACACTCATCTTCCAAATTTGTTATGAGAATTAAACTTAGTGTGATGTCTGACACCTAGTAAGTGCTATATAAGAGTCAGCTCTTTCTTCTAATCATAATTAAACATTTCATTTTCTTTTGACCTTGTTAAAAAAATGACCTTTTGGCAAGTCTCCCCTTCTTAGTCAGAAGAAGACGCGCACAGGTAGCAAGTTCTGGGTTTAAGATTACAGATATCAAAACAATGCATTCGTATACATTTTGTATTGCAAGTTTTGTTCAGTTTCTTATTTTAGTTAGTATCATGTATTTAACCACCATAAGGCCCAAGATAATACTAGTCCTCTCTTTTGTCTGAGATCCTATAGTAATTTAAAATAATTATTTTTAAATCTTTTAATTAAAATAAGTAAAATACTAACTAAATATAATTAAAAATACTAAATATTAACTAAAATAAAAAATTTGAGGGAATGTGCCAATAATGAGAATAGTGTAATAATCCTATAATCATGACATGCTTTACACTTATCTTTTTTGATGTTTAACATAATGAGAGTGGTAACATAATGACACTTGTAATATAAAAGACAAAGCTGTGACTCCAAAAGTCTCAGTGATTTTCCCAAAACCATAAAGATAGAAAGTTGTGGAGCCAGGATATAAAATTAGGCATTTTTCTTCAATATATTATCCTGATTCATTAAGGAGAAATTAAAAAAAATACTTTATTTGCTTTATATTGTGTCCATTCCCTTCTGACATCCTTTCTTCTCATCTTTCTCCTTCTTTTCTGTCAATATCCTCGCCAGTTCCTTGCCACCATTATTGACATCCTCCACATGACTGATCAATTATTTGCTTCAGGCTGCCAGGGTAACAGGTGTCTACTTTATCCACAAAATGCCAAGTTTACTCCTAGAAAATACCAATCTCAATTAATAAGTGCAGTTTGATTATGCTATTAAGATACTATCAGATGCAAACTTGCATACTATTCTCATTCCTAAATGCATTTTCTTGGTTTCATGTAGCTATCACTCACTTCATCTACTCAAGAGCTGCTTAATCTTACCTAGTATATCGGTTTAACCCTACCCACTCCTTTAGAAACAGAAAACCATCATCCGATCATCTGGATAGCAAAGGATCAAGACTGTTTTGAGGGAGCCAGTTTACATCATGCAAGGTTGTTCACTTATTACCAGTTTTCTGTGCATGTAATATTTATGGAAGTGACATTGAAAAAAGAAACTATAGATGAGGAAGATGACCATTATTTTGACCCAGGGTACTAAAATTTAATGAACATGAAAATTTCAAATACTATGTTTAAAGACTATACATCTTTTAAACATTTTACATTTGCATTTTTAATGGCGCCTTCATTACTTTAGCTGCAAAGACACTTGTTAACAAGATTAGATAATACAAGTAGGAAGCTACCAGAGAACATAATTCTTTCCCCTCAATTCCAGGCATAACAAGTGAGATCCTCCATTGCCTGGTACTGCTCTGGCCCTCCTGAGGCTTCCGTCACCCAAGAAGCATCCTCTCATTTTTCTGTGATCTTGTTCTATTTCAACCAATTGAAAAATATGCATCAATAAGTCAATCAATGCCTATTCATTAATCATCTGTTATAGACTCAAGTAATAACAACATGATGAATGAATCAATTTTTACTCTTGAGAAACTTACATTGTAACAACTACATATAGATATACATCCAGAAATGGAATATTATTGTTCCATAAGAAATGATGAGCAGGCAAGCTTAAGAAAAGCCTGGAAAGACATGTCTGAATTGATGTTAACCAGGAAACCACTGTACACAGTAACAGCCACCTTGCGTAATGACCAGTTTTGATAGACTTAGCTCTCCTCAGCAACGCAATAATCTAAGAGAATTCCAAAAGACATGCTGGAAAATGCCACCCACATTCAGAAAAAGAACTATGGCATCTGAATGCAGATCAAAACATACCGCTTTTCTTTTTTTCTTTTCTTTTTTTTCTTTCTCATGCTTTTTCCCTTTGGTTCCAATTCTCCTTTATAACATGAATAATGGGGAAATATATTTAATATGACTGTACATGTATAGGCTATATCACCTGTCTTAGGTGGGAAGGAGAGAAATTTAAAACTCAAAATATTATAAAAGTGAATGTTGAAAACAAAACTAAATAAATAACTATATATATGAAAAGAATAAAGTCAATTAAATACAAGGTAGTTGTAATTACAAAATGTATGAAAAAATTTTCCCAATCGATAAATGGTCAAATGATATGAACAGGGTGTTTTCAGAGGAAGAAATTAAACCTATCTATAGTCATATGAAAAAAGTGCTCTAAATCACTATTACTTAGAGAGATACAAGTCAAAACCATTCTGAGGTACCACATCACACCTATCAGTTTGGCTAACATGACAAAACAGGAAGATGAGAAATGTGGGAGAAGTTGCGGGACAGATAGAACACTAATTCATTTTTGGAGGAGCTGAGAATGGATCCAACTATTCTGGAGAGCAATTTGGAACTATAAACAAAGGGCTATAAAAATGTCCATACCCTTTGACCTAGCAATATCACTTCTAGGGCTGGATCCTAAAGACATCATAAAAATGGGAAAAGGACTCACATGCACAACAATATTTGTAGTAGCTCTTTTTGTGGTGGCCAAGAACTGGACATCGAGGGGCTGCCTATCAATTGGGGAGTGGCTTAACAAACTGTGGTATGTGAATGTAATAGAATACTATTGTGCCAAACAAGAGGACTTCAGAAAAGCCTCAAAAAACTTAAATGAACTGATCCTGAGTGAAGTGAGCAGAACCAGGAGAACTTTGTACACAGTAACAGCCACAGGGTACCAGGACTGTTTCCGACAGACTTAGCCCTTCATAGAAATGCAAGGACCCAAAAGGACTTCATGATGCAATATGCCATCCACATCCGCATCCAGAGAAAGAACTGTGAAGTCAGGATGCAGAATGAAACGATCTTTTTCCTCATTTGTTATGTTTTGTTCTGTTTTTCTCATTGTTTCTCATGTTTGTTTTAATTCTTCCATGCAACATGACTAATGTGAAAATGTGTTTAATAGGAAAATATGTATAGAACCCACATAAGGTTGCATGTTGTCTTAGGGAGAGAGGAAGAGAAAATTTGGAACTTATGAAAGTGATTGTTGAAAACTGAAAACAAATAAATTTGGGGGAAAAAATAAAACATTTGTGTGTGATTAGGAAGTGTATTCTAGGCACAGAGGCAGGCAGTATGATGAATTCTTAAACAGTGATAGGAAACAGTGTTGCTACATAGAAAGAAACAAGGTCAATATGACTGCATTACAAAGTTTATGGAGGGGAGGAAAGTATAAAATACCAAAAAACAGCAGGTTGAGATAAAGTTCGAAGGACTTTATCCTATGTCCTCTGCCAGATTACCCCAGCTACCATCCTTATTTTCTCATGTAGCTTCATAGTTTCTACTGGGCGCTTGTCTATGAACTTGCCCATGTCCCTCCCATGCTTCAAAAACCCTCACTTGATCAATCTGTCCTTGGTAATGATGATCCTATATACATATATATATATATATATATACACATATACATATATATATATATACACATATACATATATATACACATATACATATATATATGTAGTGATGATCATATATATATATATATATATATATGTAACGATGATCCTATATATATATATATATATATATATATTTTCTCCCTTTTCTGGCTAAACTCCTTGAGAAGGTTTCTGCTTCCTTTTTTCTCAGTTCCTTCTTGATTCTCTATTAACCTGGCTTCTGATTGCATTAATCAATCAACACTGCTGTCTTCAAAATTTCTATCCATGATCTCTTAATTGCCAAATCCTATGGTCTTTTCCCAGTCCGCACCCTTATTAACCTGTCTGTAACCTCTATTCCTTTGCTGCTCTCATCTCTCTAGGATTTTTTTATACTGTTCTCTGGATCCACTCTTCTCAGTTTTCTTGGCTTGAATTTTCACCTAGTTATTCATGCTAACTATGGGTGTTGCTCCGGGTACCATCCTGCGCCCTCTTCCATTCCAGCTTGTAACCTGGATGACATCTTGTCTTCACTCTTGCTCACCCCCAGTCAGTTATCATGTACGTTTGATTCTCCCCTTTTCTCCTTTAAACTGTCTTCACCCTGGTGCCCACCCTCATCCCCTCACACCTGATATAGTTGCTGCTTAGTGTTGGTGCCTCAAGTTCCTCCCTCCCTCATTCTAGTCCATCCTCCGCTCATGTCAGATTGAGCACACTAAAGCAAGCGTTTGACCAATACCACCCTCCTATTCAATCGACTCTCTCAAGAATTACATATAAAATCCTCTTTTTGGCTTTCAAATCTAACTGTAACCTGTCTCCTTCCTGTCTTTTCAATCATTTTACTCCTACATCCCATATGCCATATATTCTATGATCAAGTCTCGCTAACCTCTTTACATGTCTCTGAACAAGACACTCAATCTCCTCAATCTGGACATTTCATTAGCTATCTCCTCTGCCTGTAACTCTTTCCCTTCCCATCTTTGCTTACTAACCTTCATGATTCCCTTAGTCTCAGACAAAATCTCTTTCTGCAATAAGTTTTCCCTAATCACTTTTAATGTCAGTGCCTTCTGTGCTTTGTCCTGTGCATGTTTCATTTTTACATGTTTGTTTGCATATTGTCTCCACCCATAGGAGGCTGTAAGCTCCTTGGGAACAGGTGTTCTTTTATCTTTCTCCCTGGTATTGACCACAATGTCTGAATGTTGTGGGCTCTTACAAAATGCTTGATAACTGTCTGACCTTCTAGGTGAAACAAAGGAATTTGCATTTGATCCTAAAGAAAGTAGTGAACTGTTGGAATTTTTGAGCAGAGTAGTGAAAGGGTCAGATCTATGATCTTAGGAAATTCACTTTGACAGCTGAGTGGGAATGAGTTGGAGAGAGGGCAGAGTAACAGACAAGATACGTAAACCAATCAGGAGGCGATTCCAGTGGCCCAGCTGATCAGTAACAGAAAACCTTCAAATGGTAGTGGATATGTGAGTTCAGAAGAAGGTGCCCAGACACAGAAGTTGCAATGATAGAATCAAAGAGACTAGGGACTGATTGAATATATAAGAGTTGGAGATAGTAGAGCAGAGGTGGGGAACTTGTAGCCTGGAGGCCACACCTGGCCATCTACATCCTGAAGTATAGCCCTTGGAATCTGACAAATCTGGTTTGTGAAGTTTGGATTCAGTCAAAGGGTCATCCAGGCCACAGGTTCCCCACTCCTGGGGTAGAGTATACTATGATCTGCCATACTGAACTGATATTGAGATACTCCCTCTTCCCTTCACTTGTGATAAAGTGTTTTTGCTAGTTCTTTACAGCCAAGATCGTAGTTACAGCACTGGCAAGGCATCCCAGAATGTGAGCAAATAAAAAGAGTTATTGTTCTACATCCATTATTATTGGACTAGGCTGATGCCTTGACTTGCACAAGATTTGGACATGTGTGGGGCAGAGCTGTGCAAAGTCTCACTCTCTCCTCCAGAGTTATGGAAGTCTAGGTCAAGATGACCAACAATGTGACAATCACAAGAAGGAGGCTGTGGAAACTGCTGTTAACGTTCAGTTGTTTCACTCATGTCCTACTGTTTGCAACACCATTTGGAATTTTTTTAGCAAAGATACTAGAATGGATTGCCATTTTCTTCTCCAGCTCATTTTACAGATGAGAAAACTGAGGGAAACAGGGTTAAATGCCTGACCCAGGGCCACACAGTGTCTGAAGCCAGATTTGAACTCATGTCTTCCCGAGTCCAGGCCCAATACTCCAACCACTGAACCACCTAGGTGCCTCCATATATGTAAAAGTAGATTTTTTTGAGGGGTTTAAAATGATAGAGAATTTTTTCTTTCTGTTGAAAACTTTTTTTTAAGTGTAGAGTATGATTTCCTTGAGCATTTATTTTTAAATCTCTTAGATATTTCATCAGTCTTTAAACGTGCAATGCAAAAGGCAAAGCAGGACCTATTAGGTGAGTCAGACTATTCTATACTGTCAAAGAGAGAGACTGTGGGAATGTAATTACTCATATTGCAAAAACTGAAATGTAAGAATCAATCTAAGGACGACTAGAATGCTACTAGCAGGAAGAAATATTCAATGGCAGTCTTAGGTTGACAGCGATTGTCTGACTTTTGTTATGAACTGTGGTTATTAAACAAAGTTCTGCTTACTCGGACAAATCATCACCAACATCTCTGAAACAGAAAACTATGATGCAATTTATTCCTTGCATTAAGGTCCTATAACACAAAGAGCTCCATGATGCATTATTTTTCTGTCATTAACTGCTGTCTACATGAGTTGATGTGGACTGATAATGAATACCATTATATCATCATTCTTCTAACAATAAAGAGATGGGAAAGACAAAGAGAAAATAAAACCTTTTTATGATAATGGAAGTTCAAAGAGAAGAAGTACAATTTTGAATTTTGTCCCTGAAGTTACATAGCTCTGCAGATATGTCTCCTCCACAAATCGTGTGTGCTACATATTGAAAAATTGTATAGGGAAGAAGGAAAGAATGAAAATATAATGTATCTGTATTATCTGAAAGCAGAGGTATCTTTAGGGAACTTTGCTTACTATAGTAGACTTTTGAAAAATAGAAAGTAAAATGATATGAATTTTGCATGACTAGACTAGAATAATTCTTGAATAAGTGATTATTAAGTTCTTTCTGGAAATTAATAAATTATTCTTTCTAATTGTTAGCAAATTATGGGAAAATAATTCAGTAATTTTCCTTTAAGGGCCCTAGAATCACATGTACCACATGCTGTGCCTAGCATCTTGCAAATCACTTCTTTTAAATGTATTAATATGTACCAATGTAAACTATTAGCCTCTTTCATTTATTGATCTTGAAAAATATTTTCTAAAATATTTCCCAAATCCCTTTGTCTATAGCTCTGCTTTACAGTCATGAAGTATAAGCATGCATTTCTATTTAGTGGAGTATTAAAGATTTTTCTTTTCTTTTTTAAATAACTTCTCTCCAACTTTTACAGCAGTTGTTAGCTAAAAAGGCACATATATCTTTATAGTGAGCTGTTGAGTTACACTCAAAATGAGTACTTCAAGGTTAGGTTACCCAACTGTTCAGTAAAATTATATTTCTTATTGCCTTTGGGTGCAAGAGGACTCCAACTTTGCAACCTTCTATATTTTTTCTTTTCAAAAGGAACTGGTGATCATCTCACTTAATTTAGGCTAAAGATGTCAATTTTTATTTCTTTAAGTTATAATGTTTTAATTTATAGAAACTGTAACTGTAAAGTATAATTCAGTTCTTCCAGTAGAGTGCCAACACATAGATCACTGGGCCAAGACTGTAAATTTAGAGTATCAATAGTCAATATTTAAGAGCTCTATAATTTCTAGCACTTTTTATGACCTTTTCTATTACTTTACCACTGTCATTAAGGAAGCAAAAATAGAGTGCACAGAATCCTGGGTGTTTATGCTTTTGTCCATTTGATATAGTAGGGCCAAAAGAATTCATAACCTGGTACCAACTTTCTATGGATGAGCCACTCCACATTTAACTGTGCTACTCTTAATATAACTAATCCAGAAAAGGAGACTGGAAACTTGTAAGCAACATCACCTTTTCAGTGAAAAAGATTTGAGGGAAAAACTACTCCACAAAGAACTTCAGGTGAGTTCCATCTGAACCAGATTATCTTAAGAGCATTTGTGGGTGGAATTGAAAGATGATAAATGGAGCAGACAAGCTGACATTGCTACAGTGATCATTTCTCCTCAGAAAAGAAGATGAGAAGCTCCATCTGTAGTCTGCACCAACTTAACAGTCAATGTGAAGAGGTGTTATAGGTTATTCATGAGATAACATCAGGAAAAGTGGCTGGATTTAATTATATACAAACAGAACAAAGTCAAAATAATATGAAAGAGTCTGGACTAACCATCGTCTCTGGAAAATCATATTGCACAGAAAATTCCAAACTATCACCAATCACATGGAAACAGTTGGAAACTTCCCTGAAATATTCCATATCTAGCTAGCTAGTTAAATATCATCTATCTTCAGGCTGTAGGAGAACTAAACCAAACCATTTTTCATACTTGCAAGCTGAGTCCATAGAGAGCCACAACTTTTTTCCTCAGAGGAATGATGGGAATATTGAAGGCTTGGGAATGATATTTTCCTACTATTCTTCATGAATCCTCACAGAGATGCCCTTCCTTTAGTTATCAATCCATATCCATTAGTCAGAAGATTTACCCAGTCTTTAGACATCAATTTTGACTAAGGTGATATACTAAGAACAGTTGGTACACAAGGTTCTACATCTCCCAAAGCAGTGCTGTACTTGAGCACATTCAGAATCCAGAAGAAAGTAGGCTAAATTTAGAGAATTCATGTAGTAAAGGTGTAATATAAAATTCATAGCTGAATAGAAGTCTACCCATCCCTACCCCCTTTGGTGGAATTTTTATGATATTACATTAAAAGTATAGTTTAGGGTTTTGTTTTTTTTCCCTTGGTTCCCCCTAGAATTCCAAAGATATCTTTCTTTTCAAAAGGTCAGTTGAAGATACTCTCTCCCAATCTGCTCTGCCATTTGATTTCTGACTTCCAAATTAGTTTGCTTTTTTCTCCAAGAGGAGGCATTCAGGTGACTTATTGGTTATAGCACCGGGCCTGGAGTCAGAATAGACCTGAATTCAAATCCGGCCTCAGACACTAATTAACTGTGTGACCTAGGCAAGTCACTTAAGCTCTGTTTACCTTAATCCACTGCACAAGAACCACTCCAGTATCTTTGTCAAGAAAACCTCAAGGAAAGTATTGACATTTTATGGTCCATGGGATCATGGAGAATTGGACATGACTGAACTGCAGGAGCACACAACAATTTAATCTAAAATCCATAGACTTTGACTGAGTCTCCTCCATTAAAGATGATATACTTCCAGCATAGTGGCTATTTCATGTAATCCGATGGCTTTCTTTTCAAATTGATTATGGACTTCTCATACAAAGATTGATACATCTTTTTTGATTGGTGCAATGGAGCCTTCTCAAACTTTGTTACAATACTGTTCTTATTTCGTTCCAGCTTTCCTTCACAACTGCTTATTATCTCTGAAACATGGCTTATCTTCCTTAGTCACTGATTTTGACTTGGCCCCAGGACGATGATAACTCCTACAAGACCTTCCCACCTACACAATCTTGACCCTAGACACTCCATTATCCAACCTGTTTATCAAAGCTTTAGCTTGATGGTTAGTTCTCTCAAGTTTTCTGCCTTAAATTAGTTGGATGAATGGCATAGTTTTAAGGCCATTTGTGCCCAGCTCCGTTCCCTGATATTCTCTCAATTCCCCTCAGCTGGTGGATTTCAACTCTTATTTTATTTATGGCAAAGACTAACATTAAGCCATGGTGGACAACTTCAGTGTCAAAATAATCTGTGGATCATTTTTATTAATAGTAACAATTCCTTACTCTTCAGTTGGTTCAACCAATGATTAAATTTAGTTGTTCCCAATCCTGTGGGTGGGGGATAACTAGAAAGGTGCTCAAAATAAAAAGTGGTTTTGGAATCCCCATGTTCACCAAGCATCTTAAGTTTGCCATCCTGTATTTTCTCAACAAAAGATACTAGAAGTATCACGACTATTATTTTAGGCTCTAATTTAAAAAAAATTAAAAGGAATCTCATGTTCACAAAAATATTTGAAAAAACTGAAAAATATTTTGTAAAAAGTTTTAAATAGTTTACAAAGGAGGAGTTTTGTAAATAGGCAAGATGTCTTAGAAAAAATACATTAAGACCATTAAAGTAGTATGATAGGACTGAGAATTTGAATGCATCATGTTTAAAAAAAAAGACAACTTATGCAATAAAGACCTCATTATTTTTAGATTCCACTAATTTAGAATTTGGGTAATTTGACCTAGCTGAGGCTGAAGCTTACCTTTGCATTATCAATGAAGAAAGATTTTGGTCCCCAAATTAATAGTGTAAACAAGATTGCAGGAAGAATGTTTAATTTACCTAAGAGAGTAAACTACTTTTAAGGGCATTAGCACATTAATTGTTTGTGTGCAAATGATGCTACTGAGCAAATATCATTTGTTTGTTGAAGCAGTCCTGATATCTAGAAAACATTTTATTCATAGTTAGTCTGAGATCTTGTCTATACTTCAAAGTCATAAAAATAAATTTAACATTTTCTCTTAAAATGTATTCCGATTCTTGAAGTATGATTTATGAAGACTTTCATGTGGAAATCAACTTAACAAACGTTTATAAATCTCCTAGGATGTACAAAGCAATGAATCTGGTGATTTTGATGCAAAGATAAAAAAAAATAAAGCTGAATTCTTCACATATTTTTCTCTTTTTTCTTCTTTAGAAATCTAGTATGTGGATCATCTGTAAAGTTTAACTGGAAAGATAATGACTTGAATTAGTTAGAACAGGTGATTTAAAGAATGTCCTAAGAAAACAAATAGTTCAATCATGTAAATGAAATGAAGGAGCCACTATGGCAGCAGACATGCTCCTTTGTATCCACTCAACTCAAGAGAGTATGAGGGAGGCCCCCAGTATATGGAATGGATTCTTAATCACTAATTAATGAAAATATATGGATAAGAGTTAAACAAAATGGGAAGTCATGGTTGAGTTTCAATCTGCATTGTTGGAGAGAATATCATTATCAAAGATATCATACATCCATTAGAACTAGAGTTCCTAAATGCTTTGCTTGTAGTAGACCCAATTTTGGAGCCTGATAAAATCTAAAGATGATTCTGTAATGCATAAAATGGAATACAAAGAATTACAAAGGAAACCAATTATATTGAAATACAATATTTAATTGGATTCAACAAACATTTATTTAGCAACAGGTACTATATGCTAGGCACTGTGACAAGTGCTAGGGACAAATAAGAAAAAGAAAGATAATCCTTGATCTCAAAGAGTCTGTAATCCAACTGGGGAAGACTGAAAAGAAAGCTGGAAAGCAGGTGCAGGGAGGTGGAAGGAGTAGGGGAGAACCTACCGTGGAGGCATCTTATTCTGTGGAGTTAAAACCAAGCAGAGGTGCAGACGAAAAAAGTAAAGTGAGTTGGAAGTTCAATTACTACCCTCTATTAAGCAAAGCTGAGTAATCTACCTCTAGCTCTCCAATGAGAGGAGAGAGGAGGGAGGCTGAGGTAGGTGATATCCAAGGTTTGAGTTATCAGCATGGTGATGGGATTAGCAATAATGGATTTATCCTGGGAAGTGAATGTTGTTCCTTGGAGTTGAAACCAAACAGAGGTTCATACGCAAAGTGGGTAAAAAAAAAAAGAGTCCATTAGATATAGAAGTCCTTAGATATAGAAGACTGCTATTGAGGATATTGGAATGTCTGTGAGAGTAGCGAAGAGTCACAAAATATGGACAGGTCACCATATGTTGCAGTAAAGAAGTATTAATAAGTGAAATTCAGGGTCCTCGTGAGTGGAAATATGCTCCATTAGCTTATTTCATCAAAGATCCTCTATTTGCACACTGCTCCCCCAACAGTAATTTTTTTTAAAAAGTGATACTGGTGATGTCACTTGATTGATATCTTTCTCCTCTATTAGTACAAATTGAGAAATGTATTGAATAAGATTTTACATTAACTGATTCTCTTATTTTAAAGGGCATATTCAAGTCAATAGAATTTTGTGGTAGAGGTGTTGAAAATATTCACAAGCTTCCACAGACCTCAGGGCTTTGTTTCTTAAAAACAGAGAATTCACATATCCATACAAATAGGGGCTCATTGACCTGAAAGGAAGACTCTTTCAGAGAGGGTTTTAGGTATATCTCCAGCTAAGACATCAGAGGTTACTTAGTTTATTAATTTGCTTATCTTTTCAGCCTATTAGGGTAGATCATTGATTAGATGGTCTAATCTTGTGATGTGGGTGACAGTATGTGGCTTTAGAAAAGAAAAAGAAATAGAATCATGGATAATTAGAAATTAGTTGACTTTTCAGAATACATTTTCCAACAAAGAATTTACAGAGACAATGTTGGAAGCATCAGACTATTCCAAGAGTACCACTGCATCTCAAAAATTCAAATGATTTCAAGCCTTAGGTGGAATTATAAAATTCCTTCTGATGTTGAATGAATATATAAAGGAAAAATAAAATCTTCATTTCTAACCCTTTTCCCTGCCAAAGTCTAAACCTAGTCCTTTAATGCCTTCTTAATGTTTAAGATTAACCATGCTTGTAAGATGAATGACTCAGGCAGAATGTTTTACCTAAAGGCAGTTGTATGGACTATGCACCTTTAACATTTGATTTAGCCTATAATAAATGTTTTGTAAATCAATCTTTCTGCTGTGGAATTATGAACAGCCAAGTTTTCATCCTTAATGTACTCCCTTGCCAATTTGGCAAGTTTCCAGCATGAAAATTAGTTCTGAGTTACCAATCTTAAAACAACAAAAGATCACCTAGCTCTAAATAATTCCTTATGATAGTCATTTATATAAGACTAGAATTTTCACTGCAATGACACTGTTAGATGTAATAGGAAATATTTCACCAATTTCACCAAAAAGATACCCTTTTAGGCTACAAATGACCTGTGTGTTTCATTTGAAAAATCTTTCTTTTTTCATTATATTTTCATCTTTTGTGAATCAATGAAAAACTGTAAATTAACACAGAGAAACTGAATACTACCATTACACATTATGTAGTGAGTCATTTGCCATGGCCTTAAGTATCTCTGTTTCATCTATTTCATTTTTTAAAGCATGTGTGTTTTGTATAAAAATAATTCACAATTTCAAATAAAAATTATGTCAAAGTATTTTACTGTTTCTTTTCTAGTGAATGAGTGTGGGGTGGAGGAAGGAGGAGAAAGTGATTTGTCTTCAAATATTTTAGAATGTTCATATGGAACTCAGCTCAAAAGAAAATTGTTAATATCCTACTATATGCAACATGCTGCCTAGATTAAGGGCATGGGAGCACAAAAATGATACATTCCAGCTCTCAAAGAATTTATAAACGTCTGGGATCCTATCTCCGTACTTTTATACAGGTTGTCCCCAATGACTGAATAGCTGCTACTCCCTGCCCTCCCCTCTCCCTCTCAGAATCCCTAGCTTCATCAAAACTCAACTCAAGCAAACGCTTTCTTTCTTACCTTGATCCACTCAGCTTCTAGTGCCTACCCCCTCTGCACAAATAACTTGCATTTTCTTTGTGTATTTGTATTTATGCATATTGAATTCCACATTGTGCTCCCCCCCAACTTATCCCCCTATGGGATGCAAGCTTCTTGAGGACAGGGACCATTATTTGCAATTTTTGTATCCCTAGTATTGAAGTTTCTTTAGTAGATGTTTAATACATATTTGTTGAATTTAAATTTGTTGAACTAGAACTGGGGAATATTACAAAAAGAAGTTAGAATGACAATGTTTTCCTCACAAGCCACAAAACATTGAAAATGACTTTCCAGTTCACTGCTAATTAAAGATGTGCTGTGGTGACTGAACACTGAGTGGCCTTGTAAACTCTTATTTTTATAGAATCTATTTAAATAACAAAATCAGGACAATTCTGATGGCCAGTCATTTGTGTCAAAGAAACACCCAGGGCAATGAATAACATACAATGAATGTATAATTTAACTTCTTACAAACCAAAATTAAGTACTGACTGGATCTTTTTCTCTCTGTGTCTGTCTCTGTTTCTCTCTATCTCTCTGCCTGCCTCTGTCTCTCTGTTTTTTTGTCTCTGTCTTTCTCCTTTTCTCTCTCTGATCAGCTGGCTGTTGACAATATACAGGTAGAGTACACACTATAGCCAAAATATGTCCCCAATCACTTTTACTCATGCTCTCTTGCCCTGGTAAATCAGTGATATACTGCACCTGAAATAGTTTATATCAAGGAAAAAAACGTTGCTGTTTTATGTTCTAAATTATGTGTGACAAAACTATTTTATTGTTCTCTAAAATCTAAAATTGGTCTCTACATAACTAGGAAACCATTCCCTGGAAATTGACTTCTCATTCACATTCTCCCTCTATAGCAGCCATGACATCTGTCATTGATAACTCTTCCTCCGCTACAGTCAGATAAGCCCCTTAAGGGAATAATATCATCTACCTCTTCACTCTCTTTTCCTCTGTAATTTCTTTTTCAACTCTGGTAGCTAATTAATTTTCTCTCCTTATTGCTTTGAACTTTTTTTTTAACATGCATATATCATATCCTGTAAACTTGAGCAATTCATGTAGCTCAAGATTTGCAGATGATCCCTGCACCACTCAAACCAACAATTATAACCTTGAAAAACAGGTGGATTGGAAACTTCCCAAATATTCCTGATCCTGTTTAGAAGTTTAGCCGGAGCATTCTGTTACTCACTGATCAGTATTTTTCTCTTTAAAGGTGAGACTTTGCAACTGCTCTGAGAGAGAAATTTTCTAATTTATCCAGCTATTTGTATAATACAAGTCAATTAAATTTGTGTGAAGTGCAACTCTGCTGCTGGGATTCTCGTTTGTGATTCTTCCAATTTCCCTACAGGGCTTTAATACCTGACAATGATTGTTTTTTGTAATTAAGATTTAAGTACCTAATCCCAGGAGACTTGACATACAGGGAGATGCCACTCAACTGATCACCATCCCTTTGTGAGTCAGCCGACTGATTTCTGTGTTCCAGAATTTAGAGGACGAATTTCATGAGTTTCAGTCTCATAGTCACTGTCATATAATAAACAAAGCCACTGAGGAGTTATTGAAAACCATTGTTGACAGTTTGGGGACCTGAAACTTTATTTTTTTTCTCCACGCAAATAGTCTTCATTATTCCAAACCCTTTTCCTTACCCTAGATAGCCAGTTACCAAGGTTATCTCTACTTTTTCTATAAAATATTTCTCATATCTGTTCCTCCTTCTTTTCCCAATATGCTCTATCCACACTCCTTCCCTCTGCTACAATCACCTTCTAACAGATTTCTCTGCCCCCAAACTCAGCCCTCATCCAATTTGCCTTAAACATTGCCATTGGATTAACACTTCCAATAAACCATTTTAATCAAAAGATCCCTTTGTTCAACCTTCCTTGGCTCTATATATGGTCTATATATGGTAGTCTATAAAATGATAAAAGTCATCTCTCTAGCCTAACATACAGTGCACTTCAAATTCTGAAAACATTCAAGCTCCATTACAGTTTTATGTATCACTACTCCACTCAATGAAGTTTTCAATTCAATCAGACTAATCTATTCATTATCCTTTGAATGTGTCTTGTTTCCCTGACACTGGGACTTAGCTCTAACTGTTTCCCCAAGCTGAAATGTCCATCTCTATCCTCATTACAAAGTCAAACTCCATCTATCTATCCTTCAAGGCTAGGGAGGATGTGTCTTCCTCTATGAATACTCTTCTGACCATTCACAGTCACAAATTTTCTTGGTTCTTTTTCTAGACTTATAATGCTTATTATTGAGTCACTTTTTCAGTTGTGTCTGCCTCTTTGGGGATATTTTGGCAAAGATACTAAAGTGGTTTGTCATTTCCTTCTCCAGCTCATTTTACAGATGAAGAAACTGAGGAAAACAGTTAAGTGACTTGGCAAGGGCAACACAGCTGGTAAGTGTCAGAGGCCAGATTTAAACTCAGGAAAATCAGTCTTCCTGACTCTAGGTTCTGCACTTTCTCCATTGTACCACCTAGCTATATTTCAGCAATTTTATATTGACTTGAGATTCCTTATTTTTATTTAACTTTCTTCTCATTATTGTGATTTCTCCACCTCACCCTCAAAAGTATGACTTCCTTCAGGGTAGAAAACTGCATTTTATTCACTTTGAATCCTCTTCCCAGTGTCAAAATACCATGCAAATAGTAGTCATTGAATAAATATTTCCTATTTTCCCAATTTATTTATTTATTTTTAGTTTTCAACATTCATTTTCACAAAATTTTGAGTTCCAAATTTTCTCCCCATCTGTCCCCTCCCCTACCCCCAAACATCATGCATTCTAATTGCCCCTTCCCTCAATCTTCCTTCCCTTCTATCACACTCCTCCCTTCCCCTATCCCCATCTTCCTTCTTTTCTTGTAGGGCAAGATAGATTCCTATACCTCATTACCTGCATTTCTCATCTCCCAGTTACATGGAAAAACAATTCTCAACATTCATTCCTAAAATTTTGAGTTCCAACTTCCCTCCCTTCCTCCTCCCCTCCTATCCCAACTGAGAAGGCAAGCAATTCAATGTAGGCTATATGTGTGTAGTTGCTAAAGACTTCCATAATAGTTGTACTGTAAAAGACTAACTATATTTCCCTCCATCCTGTCCTGCCCCATTTATTCTATTCTTTTGACCTTATCCCTCCTCAAGAGTGTTTACTTCTAATTAACTCCCCCTTCTCATTTGCCCTCCCTTCTGTCATCCTCCCCACCCCATCTCCTTCTCCCCTACTTTCCTGTACTGTAAGATAGATTTTCATACCAAATTGAGTGTGCATATTTTTCCTTCCTTAAGCCAAATGTGATGAGTGTAAATTTCACTTTTTTCCTCTCATTTTCCCTTTTCCGTTCCATTGGAAAAGCTTTTTCTTGCCTTTTTTATGAAATAACTTGCCCCATTCCACTTGTCCCTTTCTCCATCCAATATAATCCTATCTCACCCCTTAATTTTATTTTTTTAGATATCATTCAACTCACCCTGTGCCCTCTGCCTATATATATGTATATATATATATATATATATATATATATATATATATATATATATATATATATATATAT
>CM053771.1:456184163-456230452 GCA_028658325.1 Potorous gilbertii
CTTTTCATCAAGAATGCTTGAAAGTCCTCTATTTCATTGAATGACCATTTTTTCCCTTGAAGTATTATATTCAGTTTTGCTTGGTAGATGATTCTTAGTTTTAATTCTAGATCCTTTGATTTCTGGAATATCCTATGCCAAGCCCTTTGATCCCTTCATGTAGAAGCTGCCAAATCCTGTGTTATCCTTATTGCATTTCCACAATACTCAAATTGTTTCTTTCTGGCTGCTTGCAAAATTTTTTCCTTGACTGGGAACTCTGGAATTTGGCTACAATATTTCTGGGAATTTCTCTTTTTGAATCTCTTTCAGGAGGTGATTGGTGAATTCTTTGAATATTTATTTTACCCTCTGGTTCCAGAATATCGGGCAGTTTTCCTTGAAAGTTTCATGAAGGGTGATATCTGGACTCTTTTTTTGGTCATGGCTTTCAGATAGTCCCATAATTTTTAAATTGTCCCTCCTCCATCCTCCATGTCAGTTTTTTTTCCAATGAGTTAATTCACATTATATTTTTATTTTTATATTGTTTCATTCTTTTGGTTTTGTTTTATAATTTCTTGGTTTCTCATAAAGTCATTAGCTTCTATCTGCTCCATTCTAGTTTTTAAAGAACTATTTTCTTCAGTGAATTTTTGAACCTCCTTTCCATTTGGCCAATTCTGTTCTTTAAAGTATTATTCTCCTCATTGGTTTTTGTGGCCTTTTTTGATATTTGAGTTAGTCTATTTTTAAAGGCATTAATTTCTTCAGCATTTTTTGGGTCTTCTTTAGCAATCTGTTGACTTGCTTCTCATGATTTTCTTGCATCACTCTCATATCTCTTCCCAATTTTTTCCTCCACATCTCTTGATTTTCAAAATCTTTTTTGAGCTCTTCCATGGCCTGAGACCATTGTCTATTTGTTTTGGAGGTTTTATATGCAGAAATATTGACTTTTAGATCTTCCTATGAATACCTAAATTGCTCCTCCTCATCCAAGAGGATGGAAGAAAATACCTGCTCACCAAGAAAGTCCCCTTCTATTGTCTTATTCTTTTTCCCTTTTGGGGGCATTTTCCCAGCCAGTTACTTGACTTTTGAGTTCTTTGTAAAAGGAAGGGTATATTCTGGGGAACTGTATGTTCTTAGTTCCTCTAAGGTGGCACCATCAAGGAAGAGGAGTTTAGTCCTCTCCTGATCTGCACTTTGGTCTGTGAGGAGGATTCTCTCTCCAGATCCCCCAACCAGCTCCACCATACCAGCACTCCTACCCACCCCTGGGCAGCCCCTCAGGGCTGAAATCCAGATCAGCTGCTCGATCTCCCCAGGATATCCAGGCCAGGGCTCCAACAATGGAAGCTGCTGCTGCCTGGAGTCAGGGCTAAACCACTGCATTGCCTTTCCCTCTCACCCAAGTGAAAGAGCCATCTCACTGACCCCCAAAGCTGTCTTTGGAGTTTGTGATTTGAGGAATCTGGGACCCACAGCTATTGTTGGTGGCATGGCACCTTGAAGCCTGCTCCAGTCCTGTCTTTGTATCTTCACTCCACTCCATGCGTACGCTAGGCTGCGCTCCTGAATCAATATTTCTTAATTGATTAAATTTGATATCTCTCTCTCTCTGTCTCTCTGTCTGTCTGTGTGTCTCTCTCTGTGCCTCAGAAATTCCATTCAAATGGCATGTAAAGATCATAATGAGAAAAGAGGTAAACAGATGTGAAAAATCTAAAATCCCTGACCTAACTATAATTTTTCTCTACTGTAAGATATTTTATGACATATTATAATTGATGAATTCTAGTGAGGTTCCTTCATGTCTAAAGGTTTCATAACAGAATCATATGTCCAAAAATACTTTTTTCGAAATTAATAATAGTAACAGTGGTGGTGACTGACAGTCGTGGTTGAGTCATTTCAATTGTGTCCTATTCTCTGTGACCTCATTTGGCAAAGATCCTAGAGTGGCTTGCCCTTTCCTTCTCCAGGTCCTTTTACAGATTAAAAAATCTGAAGTAAACAGGGTGAAGTGACTTGCCCAAGGTCACAGAGCTAGTGAATGTCTAAAACTAGATTTGAATTCTGGTGCTCCTGACTCTAGGAGCAGCGCTATAGCCATTGTGCCACCTAGCTGCCTAGTGCTGGTCATAGTAAGATCAGAAATAGTAGCAGTACTAGCACCAGTAGTGGGAACAATTACTATTATGACAGTAATAGCAGCAGTAACGCTAATAGGACAGAGACCAGACTTGCAACTTCATTGGCATAGAGTACTCCCAAGATGAGGAAATTTCCTCGACCAGGGCAGGTTTTTACCTTCTTCTCAGCTTTAAATTTTCAAGAATTACTTAGAGCCTCAAGAGTTTAAAGGACTTGTTGTCAAGGGTTAAACAGACAGTATTAAAATAATACTTAAAACTTGAATTAAGACATTCTTAGGAGCTGTATTTTTATTGTTTCTAGTTATGGGGAAATATCCTTTAAAATGAGATTTTAGTGTAGTTCGTTTAATAGGGTTTTTTAACAATTGCAAAATGTGAAATACTGTTCCGATCCTTTTTAATAGCATGCCCTCAACTTTAAATGTTTAGTCTGTTTAGTTTTATATGTTCATGGTTATATGTGTATGTTGATGTGTGTTACTAATATATGCAATTTTGGGATGTTATTGGCCTGACTATATCCTTGCACAACTTAATAGGTATGAAAGAACACTGAAAGTCAGGAATCTTTACCGTTAGCTTTGAACATTTGCTGACCAGTTATGGTTAAGTGGTTATGGACAAATCATTTTAAATTCAATTTGAACCAGCATTTGTTAAATGTGTACTATGTGGAATGCAGGGACAGAAAAATACTTCTAGGATGATAACAAGGAATCCTGACCCTTGTGGGACAGGTTCAGTTAGGGGGTCTTGATATTATCATAGAATACATTACATGACCTCATGGAGGTGGAGAGCAGACAGCAAAGCAATAGGAAATAGTTGAACCCCAAGTATAAGTAGTAGGGGGAAAAGGGACATAGCCAGTACCCTCCTGTCCCACTACATGTCCACTACCCCAGATCATTTAACTGTTTTCTTCTCCTCCTCCTCCTCCTTTTCCTCCTCCTCCTCCTCCTTCTTCTTCTTCCTCTCCTTCTCCTTCTCCTTCTCCTTCTCCTTCTCCTTCTCCTTCTCCTTCTTCTTCTTCTTCTTCTTCTTCTTCTTCTTCTTCTTCTTCTTCTTCTTCTCCTTCTCTTCCTCCTCCTTCTTAATATGTATTTTTTTAATTTGTGGAATAAAATAAGTGTTTCCATAATATAATAAAAGAGATGATTACACATGAAACTGAAAAATTATTGCATACAACTTGAAATTTCTTTAAAATATATAATAAAATTATCATGGAAATTTCTTTTTTCCTTTTTTCTCTTCCCTCTTCCCCTTCTAGAGATGGCTACCACTAGATGCAAATGTGTGTGTGTGTGTGCATGTGTGTGTGTGTGTGTGTGTGTCTGACATCACTCTCTACATACTTCCACTCATCAGTTCTTTCTCTGGATGCAGACAGTGTCTTCCTCCATATATCCTTTGTAGCTAATTTGTATATTTATAGTAGTCAAAATAACTTATTTGCTCAAAGCTGTTCTTAAAATAATATTGCTGTTATAGTATACAGAATTTTCTTGGTTCTACCCATTTCACCCCTTCCTATTTTGTGCAAGTCTATCTACGTTTTTCTAAGATCCTCAACCTCATTGTTTCTTAAAACACAGTAGTATTCCATCATATACCACAACTTGTTCAGCCATTCCCCAATTGACAGGTATCTCTGCAATTTACAGTTCTTTGCTACCACGAGAGCTGCTATAAATATTTTTAGAATATATAGGGTTTTTTCTTATTTCTCTAATTATCTTTGGAAATAGATTTAATAGTAGTATTGCTGGGTGAAAGGGTATAGGTAATTTAATAACTCATCAGGCATTATTCTGAATTGCTCTCAAAAATGGTTGGATTAGTTCACAATTCCACCAACAATAAATTTGAGTCCCATTTGTCCCTTTCCCCTTTAATCATTTTTAAGCCTCTGCTGCATATCAGCTGGCTCACAACAAACCTGGTCTTCAGACCATGGCATAGAAGTAGACCCACATATGTTGGTGCCTAGGATGAAGTCCACTCTGTCATACATTATTTATAACTCTGGCTAGGACATAGTATTGTCCTCTTTATTAAGGAATTTACAATCTAATAAAGAGAGATAACAACAGAAGAGAAATATAGGAACTCAAAAGAGAATACCAGGTCAAATGTTACGAAAAATTTGAGAAGCAAGATATCATTTTTCTTTTGTGGAGAATAGTCAAAGCAACATTGGCATACCATGACAAAAGTGATATAGTTGTTGTAGGAACTGATACAGAATCCTTGTAAGAACTGATATCGAATCCTTGAAGCCTTGGACAAAAAAAATTCTCTGAAATTTACTTTTTTTGCTTGTAAATTGAGGAGACTTAGCTGAGAATTCATTAGGTATCTTCCACTGCCAAACTATATGATACCACAAGTATTTGTTAATGTTTCATGAAGAAAGTATTGTTAAAGTAAAGAAGAAAATATGGTAATTTGAGATAGGGAGAAAAATAGTGAATCAGTCATTATGTACTTACAATGTACCAGGAATTGTACTAAACAACTGGGGCTACAAATACAGGTAAAAACATGATTCTTGCCCTCAAGGAATTCACATTTTTAATGAAGTCAAATGAAAAAAATTAGGTACTTACAAAATTTAGAACATTTAAAGATTCTCTCTTTCAGAGGGATGACACTATCCATGAGGGGAAGGAAGGATACCATGAAAATCCTACTGCAGAAGGTGGGATTTGAACTGCATGTTAATGGAAACCAGGGAAGCCAGGAGGGAAAGGTGAGGAGGTGGATTTATTTCCCTCCTAGGGGAGAACTAGGGATAACCAGTAAAAAGTATGGACTAAGGAGATAGGTTTTCATATGCAAGGAACAGTATATGTTCCTTCCACATATTTGTAGGGATTTGAGGTGGGAGGATGAGAATAAGATATATGGAATAGTCTGGCTTCACTGGAACACAGAATAGTTTGAGGTAAGGCTGCAAAAAATATTTTAGAGCTTGATTATAAAAGGTCAAAAGTGCCAGGATCAATCAATCAACCAACTTGAATTTATTTAGCAACTAGTATGTGTCAGATAGTAGGTCAGAAATTTATACTGAATTGAGAAGACAACTTCTATTGGTCTCAAAATTCTCTCTTTCTTCTCTCTGTCTCTCTGTCTCTCTCTGTCTCTTTGTCTGTCTGCCTGTCTCTGTCTGTCTGTCTGTCTCTTTCTCCCTGTCTTCCTCTATATGAGTATACATATACTTTATGTTTGTATATTGACATGTAGTTTGGCAGCTTGGTGGAGCAGTGTGGATACAGTGCCAGAACTGATGTCAGGAAACTCATCTTTCTGAGTTTAAACCTGGCTTCAGTCATTTACTAGCTGTGTGACTCTGTCCAAGTCACTTCATTTTGTTTGCTTTAGTTTTCTCTTCTGTAAAATGAGTTAGAGAAAGAAATGGCAAACCACTCTACTATTTTTGACAAGAAAACCCCAAATGGGGTCACAAAGAGTTGGACAGGACTGAAAATGATTGAATGACAACAAAATTTTTGTATGCCTTCATACATATATATCTACCTATACATAGTTAGGCTTGAAGTAGGCGATTCCTGTGGGCAAATATATCAATTTGTGACAGTAAAAATAACCCTTGGTTGTCCTGGGATAGGCCTGACTTGTGCTAGTCCTATAACTGGTAAGAACTTATGTTAGAAGGTGGTAGAAGGGAGTATAGAGGTTATCAGTTTTGGAGATGAAATAAAGACCTGGATTAAGGCACTTTCAAGAAGAGTTATGTGAAGGCTCTCTCCAAGAAGACTTTGACTCTTTCTAACTAGTTAGATGGTAACTAAAATAATAACATTCAGCATTTAGAGCTCTTTAAGCTTTCCAAAGTAAAAAATAATGCTTTATAAATATTTCATTTTATCTTCACAATAACCTTGTGAAATCGGTGGTATTACTGTTCCCACTTTACAGCTGAGTAAACTGAGGCATATATAGGTGTTATTTGTTGTTGAGTTTTTTCAGTCATGTCCAACTCAACTCCATTTGAGGTTTTCTTGGCAAAAGATACTGCAGCTTTTTGCTATTTTCTTCTAAGGCTCATTTTACAGATGCGGAAACTGAGGCAAAGCAGATTAAGTGACTTACTGTGATGGCAATCAAAATAGGATATTTTGTTATTTTTGTTTAAGTATAATCAAGTACCTCTGATTGAATCTTGCCTTTATCGATCAAGAGTCCTTACAAGAAGTACAGAAAAAAAGAGTTTCTTTAACTAAAAATAGTGTATGTATTTGTATTGTCAATTATTTTAATGTGCTTAAAGATCTTTCCCACCCATTGACAGGCTCAATCAAATCAGGATCAATCAATCAACCAACTTGAATTTATTTAGCAACTACTATGTGTCAGATAGTAGGTCAGAAATTGACCTACCTAGCTACTCATATGGAGATTGTGACAACAATGAAGTATCTGAAACTGGACTTAAACAAAGGTCTTTCTGATTCCAGGTCCAGTGTTCTAACCACTGTACCACCTAGTTGCCTCATAGAGACTACCTGGATAGAAAAAAATGTCAATTGATTTCATTTAGCTCATTGTGGGAAGCTTACTTAAGGGAATTATTTTGTGGGAGAGCCCCAAATACCTTTTGTTTTTTCTATTGAGGCCCTGGGTCAAAGGGTTGTGATGCCCTCTGGCTTTAAAAAAAGGTATAAATAATCTGAGCTGAGGTTTTACTTTTCAGCTTAGTTTTTGCAAAAAGCTTTGAGTGCCAGATGCGGACTCTGGGAAACTGCTAAGGATCCTTCCCTTCCCCGCCTACTTTGAGAACCTGGATGTCTTGTTTCCCTCTCTGGTAACTGTGATCAGACAGTTGGGGTCCAATTGTCTGTTGAATTCAGGTATCGAAAGCCATGTCTGTTGATCTTTTGATTTCTCTGTGTTTTCTTTGAAATTCAAGATGCTAACTCCCTAGATTAACTAAATGATATATGTATTTGGTTAAAGGCATGAAACATATGCTTGATTAAAGTGATCGTTAATCCCTCGAAAGTTGTTTTCAACTTGTGAATGCAGATCTAAGAATATGTGATATGCATGTTGGGATGCTCACTGATATACTTGCCCAGGGTCACACAAGTGGTAGGGTCTGAGGTCATATTTGAACTCAAGTCCTCCTGACTCCAGGGCCAGTGCTTTATCCATTATACTACCTAGCTCTAGCTACTCATATGGAGATTGTGACAACAATGAAGTATCTGAAACTGGACTTAAACAAAGGTCTTCCTGATTCCAGGTCCAGTGTCCTAACCACTGTACCACTTAGTTGCCTCATAGAGACTACCTGGATAGAAAAAAATGTCAATTAATTTCATTTGGCTGTGCCTGGCACCTGGTATGACATTGGAGAAATACTTAGGATAGTGTTTTGGTTCTATGTACCTCCCCATTTCTATTCTCTGTAAGTCATGCTATTTTGCACTTCTCTCTTTTTTTTTTTGGTTAACCTTTTTTTCCTGGGAGAATGCACACTTGTATGAGCTATGTCTTAAGTAAGTGGAAGAATTGGTTTGTATACACTTATAGCTGGGAAACTTGGGGAGTCTGAGTATTCCCCAAGTAGTAGCAGAGAAAGAGTGTCTGCTAACCAAGGGAAATCAAAGAGGGTCACCTTCCTCTCTCAATCTATACCTTGATGACTTTGCCCATTATATTTCTAATCTGGGAAGGGTGGCTCATTGGTTATAATATAGTTGGGAAAATGCGTATGTAAATGTATCTACTTCCTTTGTTAATTATTTCAGTGTCCACTGAGTTTGAATCAGATAGAGATAATATCTGGTTAAGTCAAACACTGCTACCACTAGCTGCCGTATGGACTCAAACCACTCTATTTTATCATGAGATTAAGCCTTTCTTTCCTTTTCTATTCACAGATTCCCCTTGGTACATGGACAGATCCTGTAAGTTTAATAATTGTCTACTTATTGATCATCTCCAAGGGGAGAATACATTTCAGCTCCTCCCAGTACTTTTCCATTTGGAACTGATTTGGAACTTCATTTTATCTCTTCATTTCCTGAAAGAGGAGACATTACTGCATTCTTAAACTGCTTTTTATCACACTCGAGCGCAGTCCCGATAATGAACAGCTTTTTGCCTCTGATAGAGTTTCTCCTCACTACATTTTAATAGTTTTTAACAATTGGGAAGAAAAATAAAATTAGAGATTAACTGAAAAGAGAAGAAAACTAACTCAGGCATGTCTTCAACAGATGGTAAACACAAGCTCCTCATTGTCATCACTGTATCATTTCTCATCAAAGTCATTATGGTACATTTGCCCCCATGTTTTCCCAAGGTATGTGTGTGGAGAAGCTCTATAGGATTACTCATGGGGAATAAGAAATATCTTTGATAATCTTTATGCATAAAACATAGAATTTTAGAAACAGAGGTTTCTTTTTTATATTAGTGGTTCTAGAGAAAAGCAGAATAAAGGGTCTGATAAAAATGAGAAGAAAACACTGAGTGCATTTACAATAGCTCCTATTCATAGAAGCTATTGATGCTGAAGAATTAGAAATGGCACAGAGAAAGCCTAAATACATAGAACTGAAAACATGACTGATGTCGAAAGGACAAAGAGAGGGGGCTAGTTTGGCCGAAGTCCATATATTTAAAAAATGCTCTGCATAACCTCCCGTTAGATTGTTATTAAATCTATGGTATTTTACTTGGCCCTCTGGAGCCACTCATTTTAGATAGGAAGTTAAATCTTAGTGTATAGAACTCAGGTGGAATGCTCACTATTTTAAAACAAGAGGTAAAGAAACATTCTACTACCAGGTGGGTATAAAATACACAGTCAATCACAGAAACTGTTCAGTACATAAACTTTGATGGTCTATGTGAATTCAGAAATTATATAAAGACATTTGTGATAGTTAAAATAAACTATAACTGTGTATGAGAACTTGGCAAAATTGATAATTCAATTTATGCTTATATATTGTTCAAGTTCATTTTTGGACATATGTCAGGAATTTACAGTGTAAAGTGAATAAGTCATTTGAAATGAATAATGCAGCTGCAGAATGTGAATTTTAGTATATTGAATAATAGTAATCCAGATCCATGTGAGTTATGTGATTTACTTGCTGGCATATATATTGCTAAAGAACGTTATCTGAAATAGGCTTGATTATTTAACATATTCCATTCAGCTTGATATTTTAAATAGCCTCTTGAATGTAGAGTTGGGATGATTGTGCCTGTCTCCTAGATTCACCATGATCAGGTCTATGGTATTGAACAAGGAACAAACTTTCAATCAATCAGTTAAAAGAATAGTAACAAAGCCTATCATAACCCTGTGCTAAATTCTGAGAATACAAAAAGAGGGAAAAGACAGTCCCTGCCCTTAAGGTGTTTATGGTCTAATGGTAAAGGCAGCTAACAAAAGGAAAAATGTGCAAACAAGCTATATACCAGATGAACAGAGGAAAGAAATTAAAAGAAGACAGGAACTCGAAATAAGAGAGGTTGGGGAAGGCTTACTGTTTAATTGAGAATTAAAGGAAGCCAGGGAAACCAGCAGGCAGAAATGTGTTATATATGAAATTGGAAAGAGGTCTACAAACTGATGGAAAAATGGAACAGATTTGCTATTATTTCTTTAAATAATCGATCAATTAACATTTATTAAGTTCTTCCTATATGCTTAGGCTCTGTGCTAAAACTATTTCCATCACTGTTTTAGTATCACATTGTTATTTTAATGTTGCAAACTCTAATTTAGGCTATGCACTGGAAGATCAAATACCAAAGTTAAGATTAAGTAATTTGACCACATAATGAAGCGACAGGAATCACTGGAAAAGACTCCAAGTGTGGGAAAGATTGAAGGCAAAAGGAAAAGAATCGATCACCTCTATGTCAGGAAATGGGTAATGAGATTCATCTTAGGTTTTCTCGAATCAAGGATGGTCACCAGGTTGATCACAGTTCTTACAGCTTTCAAAGTTGTTTGTCTTTATAGTGTTGTAGTTGTATAAGTTGTTCTCCAGATTCCACTCATTTCATTCTTCATGAATACATATTTTTTCAAAATTTTTACTTTTTTATAATGTTGATGATATAATATAGTAGAAAATTTTTTTATTCTACTTGCTTCATTCTGCATCAGTTCATACAAATCTTTCCATGCCTTTCTGAAATTACCTATTTCCTCATTTCTTACAGCATACTAGTATTCCATTAAATTCAAATGCCATGGATTATTTGAATATTCACTAATTAAATGGCATATCTTTAGTTTCCAGTTCTTGCCACCATTTAAAAAATTTGCTATAAATATTTTTGCACATATAAAAAATTCTTTTCTCTTTCTTAGATCTACTTCACAGTGGTATAGCTGGCTCCAAAGACATGCAATGTTTATGAATATCTAATTGCAATTTTCATTCCAGGGTTGTTGTTTCCTTTTATAGGTCCACCAACAGTGCATTAATTCAGACTATGCAACAATCAATCCAACATTTGTCATTTTCCTTTTTCGTCATCTTTGCAAAATTGATGGGTGTGAAGTGGACTTTGGAACTGCTTTAAGTTAATTTTCTTTAATTATTATGATTGGGATCATTTTTACATAGCTATAGATAGCCCAAGATTCTTCTCTTGATAATTGTCTGTTTATATCCTTATATTATTTATCATTTGGGGAATAGCTCCTTTTCTTACAAATTTGAATCATTTTCTTATATATCCTGGAAATGAGATATTTAACAGAGAAATGTAAGGCAAAGATTCTTCCTAGTTGTTGCCCTTTCATCTTACCTTTATTGCAATTGTTTGGGTAAAAAAATAATTTTTATAAAATCAAAATTGTCCATTTTATCTTCTGTAATCTTCTCTAACCTCTGACCATAAACTTTTCTTTTCTCTATAGATCTGATATAACTTATGCTTCTTTTTCTAATTTATTTATTTTGTGACCTATTATATCTAGGTCACATTCCTTTGGAATTTATCTTACTATACAGTGTGAGATGTTACCCTGTATGTAATTTCTTCCAAACTGCTGTGCAGATTTTCCAGTAGTTATTTTAAATAGTGAGTTCCTGCCCCAGTCGCTTTAGTCTTGTGTTTATCAATATTTATGCTACTTGATACATTTGCTCCTGTATCTTGTAGTTAATCCACTCCACTAATCAATCTTTCTATTTTTTAACTAGCAGCAAATTGTTTGAGAATTACTACTTTGTAGTATTGTTTGAGTTCTGACACAGCTAGGCACCATTTATTCTCATTCTTCCACATTATTGCCTTTTAGATTCTTGACCTTTTCTCCCTCTAGATGATTTATTTTGTTCTATAAAGTAATCCTCTGGTAGTTTAATTGGTACAACATTGAACAAGTGAATAAATTTAAACAATACTGTACTTTTATATTGATTTGTCCTACCTGTGGGCAGTTATTTTTTCTGATTATTTTAGTGTTCCTTTATAGTGTGTCCCAAATTCTTATTATACTTTTAAGGAACTAAAACAGTATTTCCATAAACAGGGTTTTACAGTTGTATTTATATAACTAGTTTGCATACCTTGGTGGGTAGATACCCAAGTATTTTATACATTCAATTTTTTAAAAAATTGGTATTATATGGAAATGGTGGTTATTTCTGTGGATTTGTTTTATATCCTGTAATTTTGCTGAAGTTACTGTTTCATTTAATTTAATTGACTCTCTAAGGCTCTTTCAGTCCACCATGATATCATCTGCAAATATATGTGAGTTTCTGTTTCTTCATTACTTCTACTAATTTCTTCAAATGTTATAGCAAGTATTTCTAGTATTGTCAAATAAAAGTAGTGATAGTAAATATCCTTGATTAACATCTAACTTTATTAGAAAGGATTCTAGTTTATCCCTATAATATTTATCACTCTTTCTTTTTAGATATGTAATATTTTCCCCCTTAAAGTAATCTATTCCCATAATTTCTAGTGTGTCTTTGTTTGTTTGTTTTAACAGATATGGTTATTGAATTTTGTAAAAAGTTTTTTCTTCATCTATTAATAGTGTCATGAATTTTTGCTATTAATATGGCTTATTATGTTTATATTTATCCTAATATTAAAGCAAGCCTGTATTCTTGCTACAAATCTGAACTGGTCATAGAGAATAATCTAAAAATGTGTTGTTTTAGTTTCTTTGTTACTACTTTTATTTAAAAGTTTTGCATCCACCTACAGAACAAAAGAGAAGATGGAGATAAGGGAAGGAAGGGATGTTAGAAGGGAGGGCAGATGTGATAGGGCTAATTAGAATGCTTGCAGTTTTGGAGTGGGGAGAGGGGAGAAATGGAGAGAAAATTTGGAACCCCAAATTTTGTGGAAATGAATGCTGAAAACTTAAATAAATAAATTAAAAATAAAAAAATTGCATCCATGTTTATAAGGTGCAGAGACATAGATTTTAAAAAAAAATGTATAGTCTCTGAATGGATTCGTTTTGCTTGACACTCCTTTTTTGCTACAAGATTTATTTTGTTTCATTTTTCTCTGTCTATTTCTAGGTCTTTAATGCGGACAAGACTTCCATGAGGAAGAAAGTTAATAATCACAGTACTCCCTGCTCCCCAAAAGTGGACGCTTGTAATGCTTTAAATGTACAGAAGAGAACAGAATGATATAATGAAGGACTTACACGCATAACAGTTTTGAAAATAGCATGTACAATTACATATATATATATATATATATATATACATATTTTTAAAAGAAAATGTGAAATGAAGATTCATATTTGTGTGTGGGGGGTACTGTATGTATGTAATTTTTCTTTTCTGCTGCATAATTTCAGAATAGAAAAAATTAAAAGCACTTATTTGTCCTATCTTCTAAAACTAATTACAAAATGATTTCATTTCATTTATGAAGAGATTGCAAAGGTGTACTGGAGTCTGCTCTAACCAGCTTATGAGAGCTAATTTTTAAATTTTCAGTGTGACCACTTATACTTCAAACATCAGCAAACACTACAACTCAGGGTTTAAGTTATTGTTTTGTGGATGGCATAGCTTTAACAAAGTAATGGTGAAAATATCAGTAACAAAGATTAAACTTAAAAGTACATCATATGTACATTTCAGAGGCTGGTTGCCAAATGTTTACTCACATATTCTAGAATAAGTGTATATGTGTGTGTGCATACGCATACATGTGCATATGGGAATATATATTATAATTTTAAAGTATTTTATATTTATACATTCTTTTGTAAACTTTTTATTATATGTGTGTGTGTTTGTGTGTGTATTGGGGTTAACTGATTTGCCCAGGGTCACACAACTAGTGTGTGTCAAGTGTCGAGGTCGGATTTGAACTCAGATCCTACTGACTCCAGGACTTATGGGCTCCATCTTTGGTGCCACCTAGCTGCCTCCCTCTTTTTTTTTCTTTCTAAGAATTTATTCATATAAAAATATTTCAGACCATACAATAGATGCAACAAAAGCTCTGTCTATCCATCCTGACCTTTACACAGAGTAGTCAGGTCAAATATCACTCTATCCACAAGTCTGAGAACTAGGCCTCTGTGACCTGATGTTTAAAAACATTAGGATCCTTCTTAAGCTGACAAAAGCCAGCTTAAAAATGCTCTTTCATATAGTTTGCCTAAATTAACAGCTTAATTTTTGTATATTATTAAGTTTTAGAGTGACAAGTTAGATACTGGAACTGAGATTGGTACTTATTTTTCCCTAAGAGCAAGTTTGGTTTTTTTTTTTCCTTCTGATGCTTTCCATTTTATATTCTACTTACATTCCTTATTCCTAATGGCTTTCATACTTCAACCTCAAACCCCCTTACCTAACTAGGTTCCTACATTATAAACAAAGGTGCTTTCATCAATGCGTTACTCTAACCACAACCAAACACCGAAAGTATGCCTCCTCTCCCATCTCCCTTCCATTCTATAGGCAAACTGTAGTTTGATGGAAATTAAGACTTCAAACAATAAATATAGCACTACTCCCCAGCTTACTGGTTAGGACATGTGTGCCAGTGTAGCTTCTAAAGTACTGAAGCTTTGCTTACAATAAGGCACAGATAAGAAGTGGGATTATCAGCCAGAATGGTAACTTCTGTACCAGAATGTGTTTCAGTTGGACAACAAAATCTCTTGACTGAACAACAGGGACAGTGGAAAGGGCCTTTAAGCCATTGGATTCATATACTAAATTAAAGGAAGATCCCTCTTCTCTTTTCTCATTACTAGCATTTTGGCACTGCCTGTTTGAACTTGTTCTCTGTTCCAGGGGATGAGTTAAAGAGGAGCATTTCACCTGAGCTTGGTTTCCAGTCAAAGTACCCAAGGGTACTTTGGCATCTAAGATACTCTGGTCATGGACACCAGGATGTCTCTGGAAGTTTCTACTCGAATGATGTCAAACAACATGGTATAAAAGCTTCTTCTCCAAGATTTTTAGATGGGACGTTATCCTTGTAAAGAAGCACAAGTGTGACCTTAAAACTTTTCTACAGTAAAGACAAGCCTGTGGCCTTGTCCTCTGACTATTGACCATGATGTAGGGCTTCCTAGTTGTGTCAAAGAGATACTTTCCTCTCCCACTGATCACTAGTGCCAGTGTAACCCAAATTAAAGTAGGGAACTCTTGCCTCTGGTATTTGTTAATATTTGGGATGGCTCTTTTCTGGATCTGTATGGAGAGGAGCCTTCTTAGTTTCCCAGCTAGTGGTAGCTGAATTCAAATAGATGAGGCTGCCTTTGGATCATCTTTCAAAAGACTCTGGGGCACTTTTAAGTTTGCCACCTTCTGGATCAGGTTCTTGCCTCCTGGGAGACTGGTACATCTGCCTTTTGTGACACTGTATCGTAGCACACCTGGGAGGGGCCATCAGGTCTGGGAGGTAAAAACTTGGTTTCTGAAACTGTGGAGGAATTTTTCCTGGCCTTTAGATGGTCCTGTCTCCTGGAGGAATTGTCATGATAAACTTGAGTTTTTTTGAAGAATCTTCCAAATCATCTTTTTCCTTGGCTTTTTGGTGCTCCTGGTCACTTGTGTTTTCCTTTTTTCCTTTTTTGAAGTGTCTATATTGGAAATTAGTTCTCACTGCCAAGAACTTGATATTTTTTCCCTATTAGTAGTGACAACTTTCTAACTGCCTTTTCCCATCAGCTCCTGTACCTATATTAAATATAAATAATAAAATAGCATAGCATGACATGACATGTCATATGATATATTAGATCATATATAATATAATTTAATGAAATACAATGTAATGTAATATTATATTATATATAATGTAATATAATATATATATAATATAATAATATAACATAATATAATAGTTCTAGACAAAATGGTCTACTTGCCTATAGCATTCCATCTCCTTTTTGTTTCTATGCCTATGCACAGGCTGAACCCTGTCTAGAATTGACTCACTCTTCACCTATATCTCGTAGAATTACTTGCTTTCTTCAAAGCTAAGCTCGAGAGCCACCATCTCCAGGTAGGTCATGGAGACTCCCTCCTTTCCATCTGGTTTTAGTTTCCTATCCTCATCCTCCCCCAAATTACTTTGTATACATTTTAATTTAATTTTACAGGTTTATAATAGATTCAAGACGCTTGAAGTCAGGGACTATATTGTTTTAGGCTTTCCTTTGAATCGTCTGTGCCCATTGTGGTGCCTGACACATGGTAAACACTAACTAAATATTTGTTGAATTAATCAAATGAATGTATGTATACATATATGTATGTATGTATATCTCCTAATCTCATAAATATACAAACTTCATACACTTGGCTTTTCTAGTATAGATATTAATCTTGATTACTTTGAAACCTATTAGCGAGGTTTAGAGGGGGTTCTGTAAAGTCAACACAATGGCATCTGCCAACAGAAAAATGTGGGGCACTGCCTCATCTATAGGAACTTTTCTTCCATGAGAACTTTAGGTGTGGCATCCTCCATGTTGTTATTGAATACTCCCATGGGTCATGGCAGTTTGAAATATAACCCTGGGTACTCAAAGGCATGATCATGGTGCACAATGCTGACCTGTTAAAGACAATGCCCAAAAGGGATATGATGGTCAAGGATAGTAGCACCCCACTAGGGTAGAACAACTCACTATACTGCCAGTCAAAGAGACAGCCTAACAGAGTATGCTGAGGATAGGGACATGTTTGCCTTCTGGGCCTCATCAAATATTTCTTATAACAGACTAGGTCTTCTGCACTACTAACTTCTTTCCATCAAACACCTGAAACCAGAGGAAGCATTACATGACAGGCAAGAGGTTGTGACCTTCTGACTTTTTTATTAGGTTGGCTAACTTTGGCATCCATTGAAGCCTGCTATGACAGTTAAAGGTAATATATTATACACCATAGAAAATATGGTTAAAATTAATATTATAAATTTATGGATTTGTTTTTCATGTGGATTTATCACTGATACAAAACAGTCAAAGATTGAGGGATATGCTGAGATTGTTGATGGGGAACTTACACCTCTTTCATTAGTTAAATTGATCACTTGGCAGGTTAGATATTGTATAGGTGCCCCTGTGGCTAGTGCAGAGATATTTTCTCTTTCGCCTGTCATAGGCACAGCACCAATAAGAATGAATTCAAAAATATCTTTGAAATGGAAATTCTGTGAACAACATGAGGAAATGTGGGGCTTTTTGCCTTTTTAGAAGTTAGCAGGTTCTCACATTTGTGTGAGTGATGAAATAGTCTGAACATTTTCAAAGCTCATCCCCAAATGTAATCCACATTCCTAGGCATTAATTTTAAATCAATTAATGTTATTAGGAAAAATAAATGACATGATTAAGGTGGGGAATTAATGTATGAAAAACAGAAAGCTCTTTTTTGTGATAAAATTATACTTGAGTAATCTTAAGGTTCTACATTTTAGCTTAGAATTTGAAGTTTAAATGAAAGGATTTTATATTTGTTGTACTGTTTTTTAAAGCAGCTGTGAGAGAGAAATGGAAATTCTATACTTTTATGAATCTTACATGTTCTTTTTCACAGTTACTGAACTATTAAAAGAGATCTCTGATCTCATGGATTTGGAAGTTTAATGAAGCAGATCACAACCTATGTGTACCTGTCATTTTGGGCTACTCTCTTCCATGTCCTCCCATAATTTCACCACAGAAGGTCCATCCAATGTACTGTCCACATTCCTCTTGACATTGAAGGGATGCCAATAGGGCATTCAGTCTATCTGTCATCTCTTGCCCTTGCCATGTGATGAGACTATTTTCCGTCCCTCTCATATATCTCCTTAATGACATCTTTTATTCATGTTTTTCTTCAAAGTTCCTCATTGGTTTTGTGCTACAGCCTACTCATACTAATCTTTCCACTGCCCTCTTTGTCATATTTATTTTTAATTGTTTAGAGACATCCTCCATGTCTTGTTGCCATTAAAAAAAACACACTGGTAGAATGTCATTATTAAAAAATTTCACCTTTGTTTCCATGGGAAGCTTAGTGTCATTAAAAGAGCTTTGTAATTTGCCAGAGGTAATCAAGCCTGCTCTCTTTCCTCCTCTTGCTCAACTGTGGGTTCAACTGTCATGCCAGATAAACATACTGATGAACCAGTTCTGTAAATCACCATTCCAAATGCATGTTGTAAACTGAACTCTTCATTCACTTAGTTTTTACCATGTAGAGGGGCAAGACAAACTATTTTGAATGGGCACTGTTTTCTTCTTTCAGTGTTACTTGTTTTATAAAATGAAGGGAAAGAGAACACGTCAGTTAATTGGGTTTCTCATAGTACCAATTTTTTCTCAATGTAGAAAATTATGGATTAAGACTAAAAAAATTAAAAGGATAACTAGTAAATAAACCTAAAAATTATTACCTGAAAGGAATATTTTCTTCCCATACAGATGTCAGAAATACAGTTGAGAGAGGTGATGAAGGAACAGAATCCTCTGCAAATGATTTCACTTTGTCAATTAGGGACACAATAGATTAATGAATTAATTCAGCAGGTAAATGGACATTATACTTGAGGCTCCCCCATTGTGAAGAAAGATTGCTAAGGTAAAATAATGTCAAATGTTTAATAGCTCCATGGATCTACATTTTTAACTAGAGAATTACCATGTAGATTCATCCTTTATTCTCCCTGAATAACAGAAGTCATCAATTTCTGATGAGAATGCCTCACAGGTTCTGATGAAGTTCATAAATATTAGGAAGAAAATAAGTGTGAGCATTTTCAAGTATGATATATCCTAATCTTACAGATATCACTGTGTATTGAGAGCATTGCTTCTGACATGAAAAACAGCTTCTCTGACTTTCGAATCACTTTCTACAAATAAGTCAAAGTCAAGAGTATTTCATTTTATTTGTATTTGATATGCTTTTCTCAAGTGAAACACTGCTTCCGTCTTCAATCTTTTAAAAAAAAGATGTCTTTTGAATTTATTTTATTTGTATGTGACAAAAAGCAAGAAATACTGGAAAAGATAGAAATAGAGAGGCAGAGAGTGACAGAGGCAGGAAATGATAAGAAAAAAAGGAAAGAGGAAAAGAGCTAAATGAAAGTGAAAGAGGTATTAGATACCAGATTTTCTTCTTGTATTTGATGTTAGTATGGGATGTGTATTTTTTTTTTGCTTAGCCTATGTTGGTTATATATGCTCATGTGGTTCTGTCTAGATGTCATTCATAGAAGAATAAATATTTCTAGTACTTCCTCTTCCCACCCTTCTCCAAGGAAGACTGATTCCTGCCAGGAGGGAATGTAGGAGGTGTGGGCCAGGTGTTGGCTGGCTACTCTGCTTGCTTTAGAGAGAAAGAGTTCCAGACTAGGGTTCTAACCATCTGCTCCTTTAAATATAAATATAGTTAATCTAGGGGAATTGATTTTCAGATTCCAGCTGTATTCATGCCATTCTTTAATGGGAAAGGAGGGCATCAAGTTATTTCCCAAGGCTTGACTCTTTTCCATAAAATACCAATTCTACAATGAATACAAATAATAAAGCACAAAGAAACCCATTCATCCAAGTTGAGAGCAAAACATGAATCAAAGAAAGTATACATAGGAGAATAGCCATCAAACAATAAAGGACAAATGGGAGACCACTGGGAATGATATAACTCATCTCAACTGAGAGAGAGGATCTCAGATCTCACCCAACAAGAAATTCCCTGAAGTCTCTAGTGTAGTAAGTTGGGGATAGGGATATGACAGATGTCCCTAGAGATATGGTGGTTTCTTCTGAGAATCTTTCTTCCTTTATGCATCTGAAGAGAGCTTAAAATTGATTGTCTGTTTATCTTTTACCTTCTTCTTCCCACCTCTCTTGTAGGTGAGAGGTAATCTCCACTAATAAGGAGAGAGTCCAAATGCATTAAGTCTCTGAGCCAAAATTTGCAGTATATTCACTAGTTATTTCTTGTCTTCTCAAATTCAGTTACCACTAGATGACTTCTTCCATGCTGGACACTAAAAATTCATAACATTAATAAAAATAAATCATAGAAACAATCTTTTTCTCTTCATAGATAAAATAGATAATTAATGTATTAATGCAGTGGAAGAAATTACCCTTTCTCTTTGCTGAAACATACATAATTTAACTCAAGTCAAATCAACTAGAATTTATTATGGGTCTACTACATGCCAAGTACTGTGCTAAGTCCTGGTAATATAAAACAATGATGAAAAAATAAACAGTCCCTGCCCTCAAGGAGTTTATAGTCTAATTGGGGAGATAATATACCAATAGCTAAGCAGTAGTAAGATATATACAAAATAAGCTGGAAATGATATCAGAGTAAAGGTACTGGCATTAAAGAGGGAATCAGGAAAAACGTATTTTTTGGAATTTTAGCTGAGAATTAAAGGAAGCAAAGGAAGTTAGGAGGCAGAGATTAAGAAAAGAGAGAGAGAGTATTTCAGGCATGGGGAACAGCCAGTGAAAAATGCAGAGTTGGGATATAAAGAATCAATCTATAAAAGGAACAGCAATGAGACCAGAGTCAATGAAATATGTGCAGACAAGTAATGTGGATCAAGACTGGAAAGGTAGCAAGAGGTCAGCGTATAAACAACTTTAAATACTAAAGAGGATTTGATATTTAGTCCTGGAGGTAATAGGGAGCCAATGGAGTTTGCTAGATAGGAAGTGATATGGTCTGACACTGCTTTAAGAACATCACTTGAGGTCAGGATACCAAACAAGAGGCTATGACAATAGTTCAGGCATGAGGTGATGAGGACCTGTACCATAACTGTGGCAGGGTCAGAAAAGGAAAAGAAATGTATAACAAGAGATATTATGAAGGCAAATTCAATAGGACTTAACAGAGTAGATATGTTGGTATTGTGGGGTGGAAGCTAACATGAGACTCAGGAGTCAAAAGGGAAATCAAGGTGGGGAACATGGGTGACTAGGAGGCTACTACTACTTTCAGTATCAATAGGAGAATTAGGAACAAGGGAGGAAAGGAAGATAAATTCAGATTTAGACATGTTGAATTTAAGATGTCTATTGGAATCCAATTCAGGATGTCTACTAAGCAGCTGCGGATGAGAGACTAGAAGTTAGGAGACATTTTAGGGCTGGATTAATAGATCTGAGAGTCATTTGCATAGAGATGATAATGGAATCCATAGGCATTGATGAGATTCGTAGGTGACATAATATAGAAGACAAGAAGGTCCACAGTTAAATGAAGATACAGCAAAGGGGATAAAGTATAAGACTGGAAGGCAGAGGACCAGTGTCCTAAAAAAAGAAAAGAAATAAAGAAGAGAGCATCAAAGGGGATGAAAGCAACTATCCCTTAGGAAGACATTGCAGAGTAGTCAAGAAAGATGAGGTTTGAGAAAGACTAGTAAATTTGGCAACTGGCCTTGGAACGGTGACCCAGTGACCAAAAATATGCTTTACACATAAAAAGACTTGTGTTTACAAAATATTAAGGGCTGTGGATGAGATGAACAGTGAGTAATGGCAAGGTTGCTCATAAAGGTATTCAGTCCACCAACCACGTGGCAATTGATCCTATATTTTCTCTGTGGAATGTTTTCTCAGACACTTTGACAATCCTTCAGGACTGTGTTGCTAATAGCCACTCAACCACCCACATCAAGGGGCAAAGAATTAGTTACAAAAGAATTACCTGGGGATTTTTTTCCTTCCTCTCGACATGAGGAAATATTTTCATTTTCTCTAGTTTACTGAAGATATTTTATTTAGATTAGAATAAGAAATTTTAGAACACTTAGGTTGACATATTTTCAAAAAATACTTTCATCAGTTTGATAATCAGAATAATCCTATGTGTTAAGTTCAACTATTCTCACTTCATAGATAAAATGGAGAGGTAAAATAGTATCTAAGGCTACATTCAAACCTAGATGTTCCTGGCTGCAAGTCCAATAATCTATCTATTTCACCATTTAAGAGTGACAAGGCATAGCAGATAGATAACTTGTCTCTGACAAATGCTATCTCTATGATTCTGATCAGAAATCAGTCAGAAGTCTAGGCAAATGTCTAAGACTCTACCTTTTCAAAAAGGTGACAACCTGCATTGGTAGAGGCACTGAGTTGTTCTTTATCTGTGAGTTCTCTATAAAACTAAATTTCATGTCTCATCCCCATCTCCAATGCCTACTTTATATAGTATCTATAAGACCTCTTCTCTTAGTCAATGATCTTTATGAATTTCTATAGTTGAAAAATTACTGTTCTTGTTTTCAACATTGTGGTGAGCCACTCCAAACATAGCTAAACCAGTTTGGACAAAGAACATAACCCTTTGCTATGCCCAAACTAGAAGCCTTTCTGGTTTTGTAGGGCTTCCCAAAGTTTACACACCCCGGCACAACCTTCAAGGAAGCAAAGAGACTTCTACTGCAAGATGAAGTAGTTCAATAATAACGGAAAGTAGTGGTAAAATCTAAAAAAATGTATTAACTTGTTTCTGGAGGTTAAAATGCTGTAATCGTATGTTTTCATATTTATAACACACTAAGATATATTTAAGGTATTTTTAGCAAAAAAATATTTTAACCATGTCAATACAAAATCCTTATTTATCTCAAAAGCTGGCTTTTAGGACTTTCAAAATATATGAAAATTATCTTTATGCTTTTCAGTATTTGCTTTTAACTAAATGCTTCAATGATATTTGTAAAAATTGTTTATTTTTGGCTTTTATATTTAAATATTTATATTTTTTTAAGAAATTTGTTAAATTTATATTTTGTTGAGAAAAAATAATTTGAAAAACTTTGTTTAGAAGTAGTGTTAACCTGGAAAATAAATGATGAGAATGAAGGTAAAAAAGGAATTCCCATGTTCAGGACAAGATTGTCCTTTTTACATGTAGGTGGAAATCTGGGATAAAATTTCAGAACCACAGGTGAGATAACTAAAATATTTCCTATACAATTGCTGAAAGTCTTCACCTTGCCACATTTCATTGAATTCTGTCAATAGGAAATTCAATGAAGTAATATGATCCTCTTTTAAAAATATCAAAAGTACCAGTTCTTGTTGCAATACATTCGAATTAATCTCTATGAGCTGTGGTGAATTGAAACCACTATAGTTTTGTCTGTGTGTTTGATCTCCTTCTGCCATAAATGATCAAGCAAAACCAACCAAATGGATCGTCAGAGAACTGTAAGGAATGAAATAAGGTTTTTGTTTGTTTTATCTAGGAAAGAGAGCTTTAACAATCTTTTTTCCACCACACCTTTCCTATCAGAAATCATCACCAAAAAAGGGGAATTCCTTGAGGGAAACTGTCCATTGAGCCATAGTTTCTGAACCTCTACCACTGCTCTAATTCTTATTAGTATCACTGCAGTCAATTCCCAGAGAGAATTGGCAGCTTTTTAATTATTTGTTTGAATAGAGACCTAACTTGAAAAGAGAATAGTCTTATCTTTAACAGGTTAGACAAATTCCAAGAAAGAAAATGAGGATAAAGTATGCACATTTTCAGATAAAGTATAGATAACAAAGATTAACCATAAGCATAACTTCAACTCTTTCTAAACTATAATATTTTTTTCATTGAACTTGGTTCTTTAAAAACAAAGAAAAACAAACAAATGATCCTTAAAGACATTTTTTGCTCAAGAGTTTTTTTTCTGTATATAAGCAGTTTTGATCTGCTTTTTGGGTATCAAACTGTTTCTAATCATAATTAAAGAATGTGTTAAAGCTGCTATCAATTATACTAATTGAATTTTAAACTAATGGAAGTGACAGTTGAGCTATATAAAACATATATTTAGCTTAAAAATAAACAAACAAAATTAGTAGGAAACCCGTATAAAAATCAACTTTGAAAGAGGGAGTGATTGAGAGCTAACAATGAAGTTAATACTAATTAAATTATCCTATCATTAAAAAAGAAAATTAAAATTTGGTTATGAAGTAAAAATATGATTTTCCTTCCTAATTCTCTCATTATTTCATGTGTGTGAATGTATGAATATGACCTTGAGGTCTATGAGGGTAAAAATGTGTTTTTCTTAATTAATATCTGTCCATGAATTTAGTCAGTGTCACAAAGATGATGAGTAATAAGCAAACGTGGAGATTGGTGAGACTATGTAATTCAATTAAATGAGCAATTTTTAAGAAACTACTATGTGCCAAATACTGTGCTAATCTATAAAGATACATAGGAAATAATTAAAACAATATTCCCTCAAGGAACTGATATAGAGAGGAAACAACATACACACATAAACATAAACATAACATATCCAGTATATACACTATATAACATTATAAAATTCAAGTAAATATACAAATGAATGTACATATGCATTGATAAAATACAAGTAAATATACATATGCATATACATGCATATGTATATTTACTAGTATTTTATACATGTTATATATTATATGTATTGAATATATTTATAGAAATATGTACATATGTTTGTGTGTATATGTATATATTTTGTATATATATGGGAGCAGCCAGATGGTACAGTATTTCGAGTCCAGGGATGGAGTCAGGAAGACTCATTTTCAGGAGTTCAAATCTGGTCTCAGACACTTACTAGCTATGTGACCCTGAACAAATCATTTAACCCTATTTGCCTCAGTTCCCCAACTATAAAATGAGCTGGAGAAGGAAATGGCAAACTAATCCGGTATATGAGTTCACAGAGCAGGATACTACTGAAGCAACTGAACTACAACATTCATGTATGTGTGTGTGTGTGTTTATAATACATAGACATATATTTTCTCCTGGAGGGAACAGTATCTGAAATTTCATTTTACCTGGCAAATTGAGTGCCTAGGACTTTCTCTACATCTCCTAAACCCCCTAGATTATGGGGTTATTTCTAAGGCAAAGGTTCTTAGCAGGTTTATAATCCCTCTGTCAGTCTGGGGAAGGTTATGCATTTTCTCGGAATAATGGTTTTAAGTGCAATAAATAAATGACATGGGATTACAAAGACAAACCATTATATTGAAATAGTTATCATTTTTAAAATGTTCAGGGACCCCATATTAAAAACCTCTGGGTGGCTGAGGGTAATTTTACCGTTATTACTCTAGTCTCCATGCTACGGATTTCCCCCATCAATAGCATCATTAGTTGATACTTCCTCAGTATCAATCTACCATTTGTGTCCCTTCAATATCTTTTAACCACACGATTAGAGCCACAACATCAGCTTAACCAATGTCAATTAGTTTTTACAAGGGGATACTGAAGGCACTCTTCCCTCCACACCTTGGCTCCTGAAAAGTGTTAAATTTAAGGGGATGCTGCAAAGCATTCCTCTGAATCAAGTAGATTTCTGAATGTGGTAAAGGCATTTAATAAGGCTATGTCTTGTTTAAAGGAAATCGCATCTCAGTTTCTGAGTCAACCCATTGCTAAGTTGGGTCAGACACATTTCTCCCCAGAACTGCTCTGGGTTCCTGGGCTCAGATACTTAGGTTCTGGCAAAGTCTGTTGTGTATCTATGGCAAAACGTTGTTGGATTTTGGATGGCTCTTTTGATCTTTAAATTCTCCTAATGTCATCCTTTCTTCGGTACCCTTTCACTTGGTTCAAGGAAAAAGCAATATAAAATATAGAAGAAATAGTAACAACATATGTTTAAAGTTATGTGGTGGTCTGGATGAAGAGCTAAGGATCTAGGGACCCTTCTTCTTCCCCAGATCTCTTATAGGACCAAATCAATTCTTTCACCTCACTGCAAAGTCAATAGGGAGGAAAGATAAATTCTTTTGCTGAAGTTGTTTGGACCTGTATTGAGTACTACCTCAATGGCTAATTAGATGACTTTTCCTCATCACCCAGTAATCAGATAGGAAACAATAGCAGAATATTTAAATATACTTTGAAGTAGAAGGCATGGTTTTCATATTGAGATTAAATATGCCTAGAAAAAAGTTCACCAAGCACACATGTCAGCTAACAGCAGGCCAACCTCATTGCATAGTTTCAAAGTACTGGGTCCAAGTTGAACAGATTACAGAACCATCTGAGTTTTGACTATTTTAAAATTTAATTAGTATTTATTTCACTATTTTGTGTTCAATAGGTATAGCAAAAGTGTGTGAACCTTTGAATATAACAGTGATGCTATTGGTTCAAGAATGGTTGAATATGTTATTTGACTTATTTTCAATTAATTAATATTAGTTATTATTATATAGCAATCTATTAAATAATAAATTCATATCATGCCATTCATTCACAGCCAGAGTCCAGTGTAATCAAAGTACTGTGAGTTAGTTGATATTACAACTACAACTGTCCTCAGATGTGGTTTAGTCTATGACTGGGATCAATTTACTAGACTAACACTAAGGCTATTTAAAGTTCAATCAATCAATCCGTCAAAAAGCATTTCTTAAATCACTACTTCCATCTTAGAAACCGTCTACATGTTGGGAATCCTAAGGCAAAAGTGAAAGCTAGTGTCCTCAAAGAAATGACATTCTAACATCCAACATACATTTAAAAATATTCAGTCATTTCAATTGTGTCCAATTTGGGGCCCAGTTAGGGTTTTCTTGGCAAAGATACTGAATTGGTGTGCCATTTCCTCCCCCTGCTCATTTTACAGATGAGAAAACTGGGGTGCATAGGGTTAAGTGACCTGCCCAGGGTCATGCAGCTAGTAAGAGTCTGAGGTCAGATATGAAGTCAGGAAGATGAGGCTTCCTCATTCCAGGTCCACCATTCTGTCCCTTGTGTCACCTGGCTGCCCAATATGCACACACATTACATGCACACATGCACACACACATTAGCATACATAAACATACAAGCAATGTATTAACTATATTGCATATAATTGTATTCAATCAAATAGTATAATAATTATAAAGCACTTTCTTCCCTATATAAGTACATGCCAAACATGGTAACATAGAAAGGTGTGGTACTAAGCAGTTGAGTAGACCAGGAAACTGAGTTTTTAAGGAAAACAACTCTAAAATTCTATGATTGTATGATGATGGGAAACTAACAGAAGTCAATCTAATTAGCACCATGCTACAGTCAAATAGATTATGTAGTAATGCCTTAAAGGAAAGTATCAGTTAAAGGTGGGAAAGAGAGTTATCTGACCTGGGACTCAAGAAATTGTCTATCCAACATCAACTGTACCATAGAGCCCATTGTGGCGGAGTGTATTTTGGCAAACTATTTCTAGTATTATAATGACATTTTGAAACAAGGGAGCGTTATTAGGGCAAATGAATTGTTGGAACATTTTAGACTCACACCACAAGTTCACATAATCAGCCTCAGGCACTGAAAAACTTAAAAGCTAGTCTGATAGTGTTTCTTACAAATATTCTTTGAATTTTATGACTTGTCTCCCACATGAGGCGTAATAGTTTCAATGTTCTAATTAGTACTTGTGTATATTGCTATTACTTTGTCTCTTTAATCACATTATTAAGACGGTTATGGAGATTCCTTATAGAATCACACTTTATAATAGTGTTTCTAATTTGAATATGTCCTTTTTTATGTTGTCTGAATCTGAAACATCATAAACTCTTTTTATGGGTCCTTTGATAGTAGTCACTTCCCTGCTTTATACTTGATTAGAACATACAGTACTAAGTAATAAAGAAATTTCCCGAAGCTTTAGGGTTTTAGCGTTAGGGGGAAAAGGCAACTAACTTCCTTTTCCTTTCTTTTCTGATGGTATAACAAGAAAATAGAGTGTCTTTAACCCAATAACTGTCTTTAAACTATGAACAAGAAAAAAAATTGTATTATTATGCTTAATTTAGTTGTTCTATTTTGCAGAAACAAAGTCACTCTTTGATAAATATTTAGGCAATTGACTCTGTTTATACTGTGCAAATATCTTGTATTTATGAGGCAAAATTGGTATGTGGGTTATAGAGGAAAAAAAAAGATAGAAAGAAAATGAAGGCTGTTAGCCATTGAATTAAAGGTTCTAACCATGAATGCTGAAGAGAAAAAATTTTTTTGAAAAATTATGACTTTCTCAAATGAGAACTTAAGAGTTCTGTGGCTTTCTGGTTCTTGTAGACTATCTTTGGGAAGTTTCAACTGAAAAAAGTAAGTGGATAAGTCTTCATATTTCTGATACATACAACCATTTTTGCTATCTTTTATTAGTTCAGAAATCCTGACTTCATCAGTGTGTTTATTTATATTACTGAGGGAGATAACAACGACATTATGGTAGATTGCCTTTCAGAGATTCTGTGGGTTAGAATTAATTTAATTTAAAAATAATAATTAAAAAAAGTCTTCTGGTACATTGTGCTCTGGGGATGTCTATCCAAATTTAGGTAGGCCATTCTTTGCGCAGGAGAGAGAGACAATGATTTGTTGGTTTCATATGCAAAACTCTAATGGCCTTATCCAATGCCTCCTTGTGGTGTGAAACTAACCTGAGATTGGTTCCAAGGCGGATGTTGTAAGGTAAAAAGACTTTGAGCATGGGCTTTGCTGCCAGCAGAAGGGCTTTAAAATCATTGAAGGAAGATACTTGATTTTCCTTTATGTACCTATTATGTAGCTAATTGACTCAGATGTCCATAAAAATCAGTTGTATTATCTGTTTTTATGATGAGTACTTAAAATAACAAATTATTCTGAACCCCCAAAACCAACCATATATTTATATAAGACCCTCTAAATTTCACCAAAAATCTAAAAATTATAACCGAGTTACCATTTTTTTAGTAAAGGAGAATTTGATGAAAACATTTAAGTATTTAGCAGTGTTAAATATCACTAGCAAATGGTATAAAATTAAGAACAAATGATCATCCAAAGCAGAATCAATACTGATACAATAGACTGGAATGAGTTTTACAATCTATTCACAGAAAGAGAAAATATCTCAGAATTTCTTTCTAGTGTTGACTGAAATAAAAGGACAATAGGAAAGTGCTCTGGAGGAAATTATTAAAAAGAATGTTAATTTAAATCAAAAGTGAGAGCTATATTTATCTCCACAAAACATAGGGCTTATGCTAATAATGTTGTTGGAACCTCAGGCTTTGCAATGTGCCAAAAAGGACAGTAAACATGATGGTATTGGTGGAGATTTTGTTGTCTCTATTGTCTGAGGAAGTTTGGCTTATACGATAATTGTATTCAAACAGCAATAGTTTACAGCTTTCTGATGATGAATCAAGCTCATTACCATTTTAGGTGGTGTATTAGAAAAAATACTAGAATCTTTTTCTTAACCATTTTCCCAACAATTATAGTAATGAATAAAATTTCACAATTTTTTCCTTTCATTAACTTGATCAGCTCCCAGTTATTGCTATTCAGCCGATGTATAATGCAACTTGTCTCATTTGAAGACATACGTCCCCATAACCATATCCCCAGCAGCAGCAGCAACACTACCATGATTGTGATTGAGTACATTAGGTATTCAGGCACCTAATTCTAGAGGAGGGACTATGTAAATTCTTCCTTTTGTACTTTCTCATAGAACTCAAAATAATTTGGGTCAGTTTTTGGTAAATGATGACTTAATAACTAGTTCCACATGCCCTGCCCTCTGCATCACACCCACTCACACAAATTCAATCACTAAAAATTATTCTATGGCCAGTTTCTTGCCCAGGAAAGATGAGTATGAGGGACTAAATGTGCCTTATCTTATTTTTGTTCTATTTAAAATATTTTGATAAATATGGTATAATTGGTTTCTCTTATATTTTTAAAAGCACTATTCTGAGAAAAGGTCAATCAATGGAGTTCATGATTCAAAAATGTTAATAAGAACCCTTGTTCAAAATGATTTTTTGGAATATCTCCCATTTTTGGATACTTCATGCTATAGTACATGCTACAGTGCCTCTTTGGATGCAATTAAATAGAATATGATTCTTATGTACTTCTACACTTCCAAGTTGTCTAATTTCTTTTCGTTTTGTACTCCTTCCATTGATAGAGATTACAAACCTTTTATGTGTTTTTAAATCGATGGGTTTTGATTGATGAGTCTGTTCAAGTTGCCTTGGTCCAAAAGCTTGTCATCTTGTGACTAACATCTGCTGATGAGATAGGTGGAATCTTAGGGAATTAACATCATCTATTTGCTGGGCCTTTACCAAAATTCTTTCCTCAATGACAAGGAAGCATGCAGTTCAACACCCTTTTTGTTCCATGTTAAGTACTTTAGAAATATTGTCTCGTTTGGCCTCATAATAATCCTGGAAGATAGGCGCTATTATAACTCACATTCTATAGATGAGGAAACTGAGGTAGACTGAGGTTAAATAAATTGTGCCAGATTACGTAACTAATATGTGTCTGAGACCAGATTTGAACCTATCTTCCTGAAGCCCGCTGCTCTATCCACTGCACTACTGAGTTGCCTCTGATAGCAAGACCTACCAGAATTTGCACTTCTCTGGCAAAATATTCAAAATTCCAGAGCCATCTCCATTCCGTAGTAAAATAGTAATGAAGGGACATATATGTATGTGTATATACATATATATATATATATATATATGTATATACACATATATATGTGTGTGTGTACATATATATAATAAATATAATTATTTTAATAATCAATTTCTGAAAATATGAAAACAAAGTTAATAACATTAATAGTTGCAATTTACATAGTCATTCAAGCTTTACAAAGTACTTTACATTATTGCAGAATTTGATCCACATGAAAAACTATGAAGTAGGTACAATTTTTATTTCTATTTTGGAGGTAAAAAACAAAATGACTTTGTCAAGGTCACATAGCTAGCAAACATCCCAAGAAGAATTGAACCCTGATGACATCCCTGACTTAACTTTATGTTTAGTACCTTAGGCTTGATTAAAAGAGAGAAAACTTAGGAAGTCCAGTTCCCTATCAAAACCTCTAAGAAAAATGTCATTCTCCTTGGAGACAGTTTTAATTATGTTACTTCCATTTAAATGTAAGATCAGAAAGAAGAATCAGCCCTGGGCAACTTACAAATGTTTGACAGACCCTGAGTCAGGTAGTTTCCTAACTGGACAAGAGGATAAAGAAATCATGTAAGTTGTGGAAATGAGAAGAAAATTGCAAATTACATCAGGGTGGACTGGAGAGGTAAAAGGCCTTTAGGACTTTAACTAGGCGTTAGAGGCTTCCCTTTCAATCAGTCAAGACAGCCCAAGGAATTGATCTGTTGGTATTCACTGAGAGCAAGGGCAAATATATTGTTGGCAGCAGGGTCCTGAAAAAATATACTAATCAACTGGTTTGGCTACAAATCTCAGCACAGTTTGAAAACACTTTTTATTGGAAGAATGTGGTTTGGTCATTAAGATATACCACTAGGATCTTTATACAATGCTTTACTTTTCTTTGAATAATTTGTTTCCTCCAGCTTAGACTCATGGTGAGTTTAAAAGATTCTGCTCATTGAAAATGGTCAACTGTGAGTGGGGAAAGGAACTTGAATAAATGAGAACACACTAATAAGTATAAAAAAAACCCAAGACCAAAAAACCATATTTGATTGGTCATATTATAGAGAATTTTTGAAGTCATGAGAGTAGGGAGAATTTCTCATGCTGGGTATTTATTTCCTTGGTCCCTTTTTTGTTTACACTTTATTGAACACTTAAAACACTGGATTACTCCATAACAGGACTAAATTATTAGAACAAGAACTAGCCACAAAGGTTAATGAAAATATAATTAGTACTGCTTGTGCTACATGCAGCTGAAAAGAGAGTCGTAAACCCTATTAATCCTTCTTAGTTCACAAATTATTGACCTGATAGGCAATAATGTCTGTAGTTTATTGTGTCAGTTTTGCTAAAGGGCTTGAAGAATGGGTCTTGAGTTAAAATTCTTGTGTACTTTGTCTAGTCTTTTCAAGAAAATAAATACATAATTGGTTCACTATATAGTAATGTAAGTGACAATGCTTAACAAATTAATTGGAAACAAAAAAATAGAAAACAAAACGCCTTTCAGTTTGCAAGGTACAAAGTTTCAGAAAGCCTTTCAAAAGGACTTTAATTCAACAAATTTTAACCGCCTTCTATGTTTGAAACATCATTGTAGGGGCTGAGAATGAGTAAAAATACATTAATAATAGTTTATCCTAACATATTAGACATCAATGGATCTGAGCTATTGATTATTACATTTTATTCAATTGAATAGGCATTTATTAAGGACCTGCTATGTGTCAGACATTGTCATAGGCCCTGGGAATGTAAAAAATAAATGATGAAAATGCTCCTGCTTTCAAGTTTTTTTCTGTAAAGATCAATACAACATGCAAACAGATATACAGGGTATATATAAAATCCAGGATATGTGCAAAATAAACAACAAGAAATTATGGGGGTTTAACACAAGCAATTATGGGAATTAGCAAAGTCTTCTTTCAAGAGACAAGACATGGCCTGAACCTTGAATGTATCCTAGGGCTTCTGACAGTGAGGGGTGAGTCAAGACAGCATTGTAGGCATGAAGGACAGCCAGTATAAAGACAAAGGGTCAGCTTGGACTCTCATATACAGAAAACAGCAAGCCAGAATGTATCCTGTCCATTCCTTATCGTTTTGTATACTTTTTGATCATATATATATATATTATATATATATGTATATATATATAATATATATATATATATATTAATCCTCTATATAAGAATTTCTTTTCTGGAGGCTTCACTCTGGTTCTTTCAAAATTTCATGGATGATGGTAGAAATGTTCTCCATTTTCTATGCCTCAGTCTTACCACATAGCAGATCAGTCTCATTTTCCAGTCATACTGTACATAGTCAGCTCTTCCAAAACACACATTCCAGAAATCTGACTCTTTCAGCACATACCCCCAGTAGCATTTTAATTACTTGCTCCCCCTCTCTTCCAACCCTATAATTGCACCAAAAAAAGGGGAGAGTAAATGCCTATGTCTATTGTCTCTTTTCAGACCTGCAGTGCCCAGGGCTACAATTGGTCTGTCCATCTGTTACTCTCCACCATCGCTACATGAGTGACCTACTTCCTTTCCTATTTATACGTGTCCTTGACAATGTCTTTTATGCTACCTGTAGTATACAAGTCATCTTTGAAAGTATCCCACAGCCTGTTTTATGCCCATTGTGAAAATTTCCTCTTTGGTTTGGGTTACCTGAAGTTTTTGCTCTTTTGAGACCATAGCATTCCTTTATGTCTCAGATTCAGTGATGGTTCCAGTATTAAATAGCTAATATGCATCAGAACTGGGAATTTTGACCATATTTTCCTTATTGCAGGACATAGTCAATAACCTGTAGAAAAACTTGATATTAAAATGATATGTTTTACGACAAAAATAATTTTTGATTATATAACATGTTGTACAAAGATAAATGACTCATTTTCTTCCCTCAAAGAACTTACAATTTGGTAGAGATAACAATATATATGTAAATCGTCGCCTTTTCAGTCTCAATAGGAAAATTAAAAGCATAAATACAGTAAGTGCATAATAGAGGAAGAAAGTGTTGTTAATAACATAATAGAGATCACAGTGATATAGCAAGATAGGCCTAAGGTCCTGGCAAAAACAATTAAATCAAACTTCTGACTACTTCCATACTATGGAAGCATTTTGGACAACCAAAATTTGGCACTTTTCTCCAATTTCTTCAGTTATTTACCTTTATCAATCCCTTATAAGTCAAAGATACTTGGACTGAATTTTTAAAAAATCTGTCTTGAGTAAAGAAACTCTTTCTAGCATTATCATATGCATACTAGTTTATAGTGCTCACTTGAAACAATCCATTTTGTAAAACTATCAAACAAAAATACTGTTCTACTTGCTACTCATTATATATGCCATGCCATTTCTATTGAGCTTTCATACAAATTGTCTCTGTCCTGAAACATCCTCTCTTTTAAATTCCGTTTTCTAGAATCTTTGACCCTCTTCAAGGGAGCTAACCAACCTCTTCCTCTTTTCCTTAAATGGTAGTATTCCCCCACCTTCTATTCCTCAGTAGAATTATACCTTTGAAGAATAGGGAGTATATCTATATCTATAGATGTCAATGCCTAATGAAGAACATGGGGCATGGCAGATGTTTACTGCATAATTACTGAATTAAATTCAATCCTTTAACTTTGCCTTTACCAAGCAGGCAGCATCAGTGCTTGTGATTGTACTTAATATGACTTGTTATAGGAATAAAAATATCCTTACCAGACATCAATGGTCCTTACCATTAATGATCATGTGATATGTGTAGAATGTTATATGTAGGACAATGAACATCTACCTATTCAATGCTCAAAGGAAGAGAAGGTATAATCAAAATTTACATGGATAGTGAAAAGTCTTGGATTATTTTCTCTTGATTCTACCATGCCCTAAATCTGTGTCCCAGTGCTTCATAGGAATGTTTCAAGGAATCCATGATTTGTGTGATCAGGAACTGAACTACACCAAAGATGTCTGTGTTGCTGCATGTTAAAAGTACTTCACACTTAATACATGTTTTGGGTTAATGACTTGTCTCATTTCATTTCAGCACTCAGACTTAAAATATTCCCCCTTTTTTCCCACAGCTCCATGTCATATAATAACCATGTTCCTGGTCTCTGCTCTTTACAAATCTAAATTAATATGGATCACTAGTAACTGTAAGCTCACTGGGAGAAAACCCCAAATGAATTTCATAGTTGGTTTAGTTTTCAATGATGCAGATATCAAGAAAACCTAGTCCAACTTATATTCCACTGGTTATGTTAGTAAGAAACTGAAGTAAAATGGATTCCAAAATAGGAATACTATGTATTAATCAAGTCTCATTTTTCTGATCACTTTAAATTACACAAATAGTTAAATTAATTTCTCCAAAAATCACTAGTGAAGTATGTGGTGGTCCAAATCTTATTTTCTCTATGGAAAAACAGATTAATGAGGAAGTTTAGACACATCTCTGGCTTCTAATTTGAAACTTTAAAAAGTCTTTTAATTACTTAAATGGTTTTCTAATTGTTTCACATTTTCCTAGACTAATTTTAAAAACTGTCACTTCTTAATTCACTCATTTTATGCATAAATTTTACAATTGTAAAATAGGTCATTCTGGAAGTAAAAAGAAACAAAAAAGATCTTGACAGAAAAATAGTGGTCTGGATTTAATAATCTAAAATCTAATAGGCATAAAGGTGAAGTCTTTCACTTGATTTGCAATGAACAGGTCGGACTACAGGTCAGAAGAGATATGGGTAGGCAACAGTTCATGTAAAAAAAAATTTAGTTTAGTGTGCTCTATCCAAGAGGAGATAACATAATCTTAAGTTATGCTAATGGAAGTTTCATATCAAGAAGAAGAGAGAAGAATCCTGTTTGCAGAATGATGGAAGTTCCTCCTTGGAAAGTAGCTTAATATCCATCTAGTCCATGCTATAGCTGAAAAAGAATATCTTTGTACAACATGGGCAACAAGGCATTTTCTGGCCTTTGATTGAAGATTGCCAATGAGGAGGAGGAACCTATTACATCCCAAGGCAGTCTATTTCACTTGGGAATAAACTTATGGTTAGCAAGATTTGTTTTTCTGATAGGGACTCTAAACTTGCCTTTGTGCAACTATCATTCATAAAAAACTGCAAACACTCTTCTAACATAAGAGCCCTTCAAACGCTTGAAGACAAGGTAACCATAGTCACTTTCTTCATCTGACTCATAGGCCATGCCCATGAGGCCATTTACCATCCCAGTTACCACCTTCAAGACAATCTCCAGTTTGTTAGTTTCCTTTCTAAGATGTGGTGGTGAGAAGAGAACACAATATTCCAGATATTTTGTGACAAGAGCAGAGTACATTTCTTATTCCTGGAAACTCTTTTTCTATTAATGTAACCAGAAATAATGCATCATCTCTTATAGACTACTTCTCAATTCCCAGTCACAGTGATGTGTTGGATTCCAATAGTGCAGATACCACTTGGGTTTCTAGAGATTACTTTACAGGTTGCTACACCCACTGTGGTTCATGAACCTTCACTGATGTAATCTTTATGAATAATCAGACAGTAGATTTCATTGTTTTTTTTGGCAAAAGCATTTACAGAAGTATGATAGTACAAATAATTAGTACATATCACTTTTTGCAGACGGTATGATGATATACCTGAAAAATCTCAAAGACTGAACTGAAAAATTAGTTGAAACAATTGATAATTTTAACAAAGTAGCAAGAATCTATATAAATAATCAGCATTCCTACATATCACAAACACAACCTTGCAAGAAGAGATAGTAAAAGATACCTTATAAGCATGCCTCCAAAGGCTTTGTACAGGGATGGGGAACCTGTGACCTCAAAGTCACACACTGTCCTTTAGGTCCTCAAATGCAGTGCTTTGACTGAATTCAAACTTCACAGAACAAATCCCCATAATAAAAAGATTTGTTCTGTAAAACTTAGACTCAGTCAAAAGGCCACACCCAGGGACCTAGAAAGCCACATGTGATTTGTGCTGTGAAGTTTGCATTCAGCGAAAGGGCCCCATATAAGGACCTGGAGGGCAACATGTGGCCTTGAGCTCATAGGTTCCCTTCAGGCCACAGATTCCCTACCCCTGTTCTAGACTCTTCAATTCCTGAACGAATCAATGTATGCATGCATATATGTATGTATATGTGTACATATGTGTATGCATGTATCTATATGTGTGTGGTATGTATGCATAAGTAGACATATATACATATAAAGCATTTGAGCCAAAGGTGTGACATTTTATTAAATATATGTATACAAATGTACAGACATGTATACATATATATATGTGGGTATATAGATGTATACACATTTCTTTGTGTCTGTATATACCAAATGGTGTTAGTGACTGTCAATAACGAAATATTTCCAGTGTGATGTTGATTGCTTTCATACAATTGCTAAGACCCTATACCCCTCACAAATTAAAAGTCTATTTGCACATTGTACAGATTTAGTAAAATCCCCTAACAGCTAATTTACATATTTTATTTCCATTCTGAGCCTGCCTTGACCACATAAGTTTAGGTGAGAAGGGAGGGAGAACTCTCTACCTCCAAGAGTATTAGTGCTCTTGGCCTCTGTATCACATCATTGACTCAAACTTATCTTAAAGTGCTTGAAAACCAGACTCTGTGTTCGTTCAACTATGACTGGAATATTGTTTTAATTCCTTTGCATATCTAAATGAAGGAAATAATAATGTTCAAAGTTCTCAGAGCTACATCATTTGAGGATTGATTCAAAGAACTAGAATCTGGGGATCTTCAGAAATATTGAAAAATAAATAATTGGAGAGAATACTGGTTTTGTTTTCAAATGTTTGAAGGTTTGATATTCAGATAGGGATTTAGACTTATTTTATTTTTTACTTTCATAGATAAAAAAATAAGACTAGCAGAGAAAATTGCAGAGAGGTAATTTTGCATCACTTAAGGAAAATCTCATAACAATTAGAAATATTCAAAACCAACGTGGGAAGCCTGGGTGGAGAGTTATTTTACTCTTACTAAGGCACTTCAAAATGTGTCTGGATTTGTTCGTTATTGGAAATATGAGAAGTATTCATTTCAGGTGATCACTAAGATATCTTTCAACTCTGGGACTATGATTTAAAGATAATGGGAAATGTTTTTTTTCCTTCTGTTTGTTTTTTGATGTCAAAATCAATATTGGAGGACATAGGGGACTCCAAGAAGGAATGGAACCCCTGCTTGGGGAATAGCTAAGGATGATAACTGAAAACTGAGAGAGAGAACAGAGTTGTTCTGTTCTCATTGTGCTTTTTTTTTCCTGTGTCATCAATATTATTCAATATTGTTTTAGTACATTTATTTTATTTTATTTTTTTATTTTATTTTATTTATTTATAAATGTTCTACAATCACTTCCTTAAAATTAAGATTTTATCCCCCCACACCTTCCCCCCGCTACTCCCCTCCCTCCCCATGACAACATACAATTCTGTATAGGTTCAACATAAACTTTCCTATTGAGCTTATTTTCACTATAGTGATGCTATGTAGTCGCTCTGACATGAGTGGAAGAAATCATATAACAAATCAAAACATAATACACTAAAACCCACACACACACAAACATGATCTGCTACAATCTGCGAATGACTTCCATATTTCTTTCTCTAAGTGTGGAAGGCATTTTGCCTTAGAAAATCATCATTGGGATTTTTTTTCAGTGAGTTCTTGTGTTATTACAAAGTTCCAAGTCTACCAGAAAAAACTCTCGTACACTGTGGTCATCGCTGTGCACAAAGTTTTCCTGGTTCTGCTCCTTTCACTCAGCATCAGATCATATAAGTCCTTCCAGGCTCATTGTGCTTCTGTCAAGAATAATCTTAAGAATGGATATGATAGAACAAAAGTACCAGACAAGGAGATGATACCCCCCAAAAAGTAATAAACATATAGGAGACTACTAAGTTACCCTTGATGAATTCATGTATGGTTTTTTTAACTTTTCAAATGGTAAGTACTTAATAAGTGTTTTATTCATCAACCAGTCAAGAAGTATTAAGTACCTGTGTGCTAGTTATTGTTCTACGTGCCAAGAATATAAAGACAAAAATCCCTGCCTGCTCTCAATTAGCTCACAATCTAGTTCATTCAATCAATAATTCATTCATTCATTCAAATCACTATTCAAATGTTCCAGATTAATTTACTCTTCAATTACTGAATGAATTGGCAGATATGATTACTGAGACACTGCTAGGGAAATTTTATAGTTATCAAGAGTGAGAGAAGTCCTGTTAGGCTGGATAGGAAAAGAAATGTCTTGATTTTCAACAAAAAGGGAGCGAGAAAGAGAAAAACAGAGGGACACAGAGAGAGAGAGAGATAAATAGGTCAGTGAGCTTGACTGCAAAGGATCCTGGAAAAGATCTAGAATATATAATTTACAAAAATATATCATTATAATATTTATAAAGAACCAGCATGGATTTATCAAGAATAGGTGATACTAGATAACCCTTGCTTCTTTTTTGTAACAGGTTTAAAGTTATTTGTATAGTTTATTCTAACTTTAGCAAGACATTTTTAAGAAATTCAGATTATTCTTGTGTAAAAAATTAATATATCAATTAAATGATAATGTAATTACATGGATTTGTAAGTGGTTGAATGGCCAAATTCAATGAATAATTAGTTGTTAATGGTTCACTCTCAGCTTAGGAAAAAAGGTCTTCAGGGAAATGTCCAGGAATCTCTGCTTGACTATGTGCCATTTAATATTTTTATCAATGACTTGGATGAAAACCTAAATAGCATAGCCATCAAATTTGAAGATATCACAAAACTGGGAGGGATAGTTAATCCCAGAATGATTTGAGTTGATGGGTTGATAGTTCCCATTACACTGGAATAGTGAAGACTCAGGAGGAATCTGTATTCAAATACAGGATGTCCCAAAAGTCTCTTTGCAGTTTTATATTTTAATAGATTAAAACTGAACTAAAATTTTTTGGTGTTCTCTGTTTGAAAGTCTATCATATAAAGAATGGAGTTAAACTTGCTCAGTTTGGTCCAAGGTGGCAAAACCTGAAAAAGATGGGCAGAAATTTCAGAAAGACTAAGTTAGTGGAAAATAAGAGATGCAGGAAATGAGGCATAGAAATCTATCCTCCCGACAAGCAAATAGAGGGGAGGGGAATAAGAGAAGTGTGTGTGTGTGTGTGTGTGTGTGTGTGTGTGTGTGTGTGTGTGTGTGTCTGTGTGTCTGTGTGTGCGTGTGCGTGTGTGTGTCTGTGTGTGTGCGTGTGCGTGTGTCTGTGTGTGTCTGTGTGTATGTGTCTATATATGTGGGGGGGGGCGGGGGAGATTTGCTGGAAGGGAGGGCAGATTGGGGGAAGGGATAATCCTAACGCATGCTGTCTTGGGGTGGAGGGAGGGGATGGAACTAAAATTTTGTGGAAGTGATTGTTGAAAACTAAAAATAAACAAATAATTTTTTGAAAGGCAGGCTTAATGGCCAGGGTTGGGGTGTAAGCCCAAATTACAGCAAAATAAAACAAAGCAAGAGTTTCCTTTGCGTATGGGTTGGCTTATGTAGCTATATAATAGTGGTGATTCCTTCATGGATACAGGCAGCACATTCCTTCCAACTCCGCAACTCCGTGATTCTAAGACACACATAACTAGCTCTGTCTATGTGTAGCTGGAATATGCAACCCACTTGTGAGACATGATTGCAGGAATTCTGTGAATGTCTTGATACCCCCCACCTCCATGTTTTTCCTCCTATCTTACTTCAATTGCTAGATAATACCTGAAATTTTCATTTAAAGCATCATTCTTTAGCTTATGGCTTTGATATTTGTTAAGATACAAATCATTTTCAAACACAACACAACAAGCCAACAGTCATACCCAAGAGTTAAAATAAAGTTTTAATGAAGAGAATTCTCAAAAGCAATGGTCCATCTTTCAGAAAAAAAGGAAAAAATTTCATAGTTATATCGTTTTGAAAGGTTTTGAAAGAAATGTGGATGATTTAGTCCCACAACCTCATTTCATGTTTGTGCCACCTGAAAGAAAAAAAATTGGTTTCACTGAAGGCAATCTACTTCATAATATTTTTTAAGGTTGGTCCTTGGTATATATATATATATATATATATATATATATATATATATATATATATACATAAGCACCCTATATATGTGATATAACATGACATAATAGAGTAGAATATATGCATATGCATAAGGTATAGCACTTTCATTTTATTGATTGGTAGATCACAGGTGAGGAAATCTCCATGCTCAATTCAGATTGGCTAATGCTCTGCAACTCGTGTCTCTAGAGCATTACCTGGGGTACTAACAGACCCAAGGACTGAGCCAGGACCACTCTGCTTCAACAGTAGAACCGAATTCATGTTACCTAGATACCAAAGATTAACTACATCATGCTGCCACTAAGTATGTATATTTAAAATCCACATACAGAGTGTACGGGAGCAGTATAAGAATATATTTATGTAAACGTATGTAACTGTCTTTCAATTCTTTACAATAATAAGGAAATTCTCTCTTTAAAATACATAGAGATGTTTTTTTCTGCCTTTTTACGGTAGGGTTAGCAGTATGTCTACCCTCCACTATTTTACTCATAAATTGGGAAGAAAAGAGAAGAACCCAGGACAATATGACATAAAAAGCAGGAAAAGGCTGGAAATGAATGAGCTATTAAAAGGATGATTTATTGGGGATCATCATAGTTTGAGATTAGGATCACAGTAGAACAAGGTCATTTTAAAACATGTAATAGATATTGTTGTTTATTTTATAGCCCTTAAATTAAAATGCACATGAAAAACAGCATGATGCATACAATTGGCAGATTACTTAGGTGCCTTGCACTTACTACCTGGGAAATCAGCTCAATTTAATATTCTTAGTTTATAATGTGGTTTTTTCAGGTATTCTTTTCTTACCTCTATTAATTGGAGAAGGTATTTTAGTACTGCTTTGAAGAAGAAATTCAACTATTCCAGGGAACAATCTGATTTTCACACCAGTGAAACTAATTGATGTTCTCTCTAACCTAGTTTTATAGGTTGTATTCAACAGTTTCTGTAATGAATCATTGAGATAATGAAAATTTTAAAGCACTGATAAAAAGTAAACACATTTAGACAAATATTGAAGAATATGGGGCAGGCACATAGAAAAGAAGCCAGGGGAACAATTTTAAAATGAAATCTTAAAAGAAAGGAAAAAAAAGTAACTCTAGTTGGATAGCAATTAAAGATGAAAAAATAGAATTTGAGAAAAGGGAATATGATTTTTTTATTACATGAAAAAGAAATGTTCATAAAATGAATTTTGACAGAAGTTTAGAGTATAATAAAATAATCAATCTATATAAATCAAACAAAAGAGAAAATGGTGAACTATTTAATAAAGGTTTTTTGAGTATTCCATTTATTCCTTACATTTTATTATATATAAAAGCATATCTTTTTGTTATCATTTGAATACTGTTGAATTCATAACTACCTTATCATAGTGAAAGATTTAGATGTAGAAGTCTTAAGTTCAATTAAAATCACATCCCATATCTTGTGCTTGGTTTCCTCATTCATAAAAAGAGATTGTTGGATAAGACAATCTCTATATTTTGATGCATTCACTCCCTGGCATTTCTATAGCCTATGACAAATATCAGTGAGTCATGTAGAGGTAATTCTGCAAGCTATTCCTTCTTGTCTCATGAAATTTTTTTGTCTATGTGCTTCCATTATTTCATCCTAGAGGATCTGCTCAACTCTTTGGAAGTCTTCCTTTAGTTCTTTTTACTATTTCATGCTAGGTTGACCAATCCCTTCCCCTTTCTCCCAGTTCCTTTCTTTTCAAAATAGAAATTCTGAGAGAAGTTTAGCCCCATGACTGAGGGATGTGTGTGTGTGTGTGTGTGTGTGTGTGTGCATGTGATCATCATATAATACTATGGCCTACTTGCACTCATTTTGTGTCTTTGCATTACCCTTTGGGTCACCTACAGTTTTGGCCTACCAATGGTGTTTCATTACTTATAGCAATAAAGAATTAAAAGGAAAATATCTAACAAATTGTGACTTGGCAAAGGAGCTCACTTGACATCACTGGAAGTACTGTGAAATACAATTTTTTACCACATAATTTCTTTCTCATTCACTATTTGGTTCTATTAGTTGACATGAGTAAAAGCCAAAATGAAAGAAAGAAAGAAAAGAGGAAGGAAGAGAAAATGAAATCATCAAATATTAGATTTCTTACAAGAAGTGCCCCAAGGATTCATGACTAACCCTGTGCTTTGTAAGATTGTTATCAATGATGTGGATGAAGTTATCAATGTTATATCTTTAGATATTTAGAAAGCTTGGGGTAGGGATAGCAGGCATGCCATCACTGACTGATGTCAGGATCCAAAAAGATCTTGATAGACCAAAATACAGTAAGGTAAAATATACAAGATATTTGGATTAATATGAAAAAGATCTGGTTGTTTCAGTGACTTGCAAGGTGGTCAATGGTCAACATTATAAGAATTGTTTCTGCTGTTATATGACTTTAAAAAGTCATCAAATCTCCATAAGCCTCAAGGCTCTTATTTGCAAATCGAGAGAATTCAAGTAGATTGCCTCCAAAGTCCCTCCTGTCTTGAAAAGTCTTATGTCTCTGAAAAAACACAAACCACTTCCTCTGAGTCAAGCAGACTAATTTTTCAGATAATAGTTTTTGAATGTTGACAGAATCTATCAGTGACTCGGTTACAAAAGGAAATTGAAATCTCCAGGATATATATTTTAAAACATACCAACAAAAAAGTCCAAACTCATTCCTTTAGAGTAAAACCTTCCATTTCCAATGAAAAATAAATAATTTTCCCCAAAATAAACTTAGAATTATTTAAAATGAAAATAAGGGCTGTCTACAAGCCTAAATTAAAACAGAGAAAAGTACTATAAGTATTTTGAAATAAACTTCATGAGAGTTCATGTGAATTTCAAAGGGCTATGATGACAGATCTCCCCGTAGCCTTAAATCCACAGAAAAAAGTAAACAGATTTTGAAACATCTTAACCAAGAGTCACATAGCCACATGTTGTAGATTCTAATGGGATTTTTGAAGATTAATTTCTGCAGAAAAATGATCAACAGGAAAAAAACCACGAAATATTTGTCCAGTTTAAACCTACCATGGTAATTAATTCAACATTTCAAAATCTCAAATGTCACTTGCATTCTGCTGACTTTGTCACATGATAATGTAATAAAAACAAAGGAAATACATGATAATAACAAAGGAAATGCAACATTATTAAAGAAAGACATGGAACAAGTATCACCTACCTCCTTCCAAAAGAGTAAACCTTACAAAAAATCTATTAACAGGAAATGAAGGAATAGGGAAGGTGATTGGAAGATCTCTATTACCACTAGTAACCTTGAGCATTCAGTTGGACTTTAAAGTGAAGCTATTGGAGAAAATCTTTATGGGTGTTTCTACTCTAAAAGTCTATGAGTTATTACCTATGATTGATTTTTTTCCTGTAAAGGCAACCAGAAGTATCAGGTAGAAATAGAAAAGAGAAGAATTGCTGCCGTATAGTTAATAAACTAGTTTTGGGGGGGGGATTTTTTTAACTTACAGAACGATTTGATAAATGTCAGATTCTTGAACACTAGATTATCTAGCTTCTTGAATCGTTCTTTACTTTTATGAGACAGTATAGGACTTTCTCTTCTGAATCTCTTCTAATTAAGGTATGGGGGCAGCTAAGGTGCAGTGGATAAAGCACCAGTGCAGGATTCAAGAGGACCTGAGTTCAAATGTCACCTCAGACTCTTGACATTCCCTAGCTATGTGACCTTGGGCAAGTCACTTAACCCCAAATGCCTCATCCTGGATCATCTCCAGTCATCCTGATGAATATCTGGTCACTGGTTTCAGATGGCTCTGAAGGAGAAATGAGGCTGGTGACCTGCACAGCCCTCCCTCACTCAAAACAAAGTCAAGCGCAAGTCATGTCATTATTTCTCTGATGGCATGGTCTTCTTTGGCAACGAAGCATGAACACACAATTAAGGTATGACCTGAGAACTGAACCAGTTGAGGAGTCTCCTCCAGATTGTCCCAGTGAAGCTGGCTCAAATGGCCAATTTAAATATATATGTCCATTTTGCATTTTATTATTTATATGTACATTATATATTGTGTATTGAAAATTAGTTTTAGAATTACACCACTGGAACAGAAGTTAGAGATCACAATGTAAGAGATGAGAAAAGTGAAAATCATTGAGGAAAATGACTTTCCCAAAGTCACCCAGTTAGAAAGTGGCAAAAGTAAGACTTGAAGTCAGTTTTTCTGAATTCAAGCTCCTCCTCCTATGTATATAGACATCTGAGAAATTTTATTTTTTCCCCTTCAAATACTTTCATCATTAAAAAAAATCTAAATAATCAGGAAGGCATTTCAGCTATTTTTTCTTTAAATGTACTAGCCTAAAAACATTCAGGTATTTTAATTTCAAGCTTACTACGAACAATTTCAATACTATTTAAGAACATAATAAATTTTGGAAGTAATTTCGGGCTAGTTACACGTACTGTATTAGTTGAGATGGCATAGAGTAAGATGAAAAAAAGGTAAAAAGTAGTACCAAAGATAGAGGACCTCTTCATAACAGCTTGCCAATCCATGCATTTCACATATGTTTGGCTTTTTCCCAGGAAGAGCACAAAGTGGCTAGATAGAGGTCTTTTTGATTGAAATCGGTTTTAGAAATTAACTGATGTGGGTTGTGCAATTCAACTCCCTGAAGGTCCATTGGGATGAAATATCTTCACTCACTCACTGCACTGCAGTAACCGTGGTAACCGGACTCAAGGTGAAATAAAAATGACTGGTACACACAAATACCTGCAATAATCTTGTAACTAATGAGTTGATCATTGGGCTGTATCTACCATCCATGCATGCACATGATCAAGATTGTTGTGTTAGTTAGAAATTTGAAAGGTAAATGAGGAAAGAATAAAAATGTTGAATGTCTCACTTAACAGGTATTAACATTCATAATGAACATAACAGTTTAATTATTGGACAAATAAAATAACATTTAAAAACTTCACATTCAGTTATTTTAACACATTAACTTAAGTAAAAGAAAAATGTGTAAGGAAATAAGCCACCAATAGTTTAGAAATAAATTCATATATATAAGCTCTACTTCCATATCAGCAAATTGTCTAATTGTGTGTCAGAATCAATAAAAATGTTAGCCAAAATAAAAACCAAAACAACCCTTCCACTAAAAACCTTGATGAATCATTTATAACAAGCAGAGGGGCTAGAAAATAATGAGGTATAAAGATTTTATAGCATACAGAGCTTTAATACACTTCAGAGATTATGTAATCCATTTCTTTCATTTTAGAGGTGAGGAAACTGAGGACCAGAATTTGAATCTTGCCCAAGGTCACACAGATAGTAAATAGTAGAGTCAGGTACTAGGCTCAAGGTTTTCCAGTACAAAATCTAGAGCTTCTGTTATCTAATCCAATGGACAGACTTAACTCAACTTAAAGTCTATCATGCAATAGCATCATACATACTATAAACCTAGTTCCTACAACAATTAGACCTACTCCAATTATCACTTTTTTTATTTAACTTTTTATATTCATTTTCACAAAATTTTGGGTTCCAAATTTGCTCCCCATTTGCCCCCTCTGCCCACTCCAATATGTCAAGCATTCTAATTTCCCCTATCATCAATCTGCCCTCTCTTCTAGCATCCCTCCCTTCCCTTATCCCCATCTTCTCTTTTGTCCTGTAGGGCCAGATAACTTTCTATTCCCCATTATCTGTATTTCTTATTTCCTAGTAGCAAGAACAATACTCAATAGTTGTTCCTAAAACTTTGAGATCCGACTTCTCCCCATCCCAATGTCCCCACCCATTCCCTTTGGGAAGGCAGGCAATTCAATATAGGCCATATCTGTGTAGTTTTGCAAGTGACTTCCATAATAGACGTGTTGTGTAAGACTAACTATATTTCCCTCCATCCTACCCTGCCCCCCATTGTTGCTATT
>CM053771.1:456230952-456250994 GCA_028658325.1 Potorous gilbertii
TTTCTTGGTTTCTCAGAAAGTCATTAGCCTCCATCTGTTCCATTCTTATTTTGAGAGAACTATTTTTTTCAGTGAGCTTTTGAACCTCTTTTTCCATTTGACTAATTCTGCTTTTGAAAGCATTCTTCTCCTCATTGGCTTTTTGAACCTCTTTTGCCAATTGAGTTAGCCTATTTTTCAAGGTGTTATTTTCTTCAGCAATTTTCTGGGTCTCCTTTATCAAGGTATTAACCTGTTTTTCATGCTTTTCTTTCATCTCTCTCATTTCTCTTCCCAGTTTTTCCTTCACCTGTCTAACTTGATTTTCAAAATCCTTTTTTGAGCTCTTCCATGGCCTGAGCACACTGGATATCTCTTTCAAATGTTTGGGCTAGAGAGGCCTTGACTCCTATGTCTTTCCTTGATGGTAAGCATTGTTCTTCCTCATCAGAAAGGAATGAAGGAAACATCTGTTCCCCAAAAAAGTAACCTTCTATGGTCTTATTTTTTTTCCCTTTTCTGGGCATTTTCCCTGCCAGTTACTTGACTTCTGAGATTCCTCTCCACCCCACCTCACTAGTGTTTGGGGTCTGAGATTCAAATGCTGCTCCCCAGCCTCAGGGCTTTCAGTGGGAGTAGGGGGGCAGGGCTGCTATTCAGCGGGATTAAGTTCAGGTTCTCAGGTGGGGGCAGGGCCACCTCACAGGGGTTTATGTGGAGACCTTTAGTAATGGACCCCAGCCTATGCCTGCTCCAGGAGCCTCTGACCACCATTGCCTTTGGTACTGCCTCCCAAGGGGCCCTGAGTTGTGGAAACACCCTGCTCCCCTCTTGGCCAGCCCAGTAGTCTCTCTCACTGACCTGTAATGCCTGTGGGTGGAAGGACCTTCGTGGCAGCTGGAGATTCCATCCCTGAAGCCTGTTCAGATCTGCTCCTCTTGGTGCCACACAGCTAGGGCAGGGCTGGGCTCTGGTCCATGTCTGGTGCGTGATGGATCTTTAGTGTCAGTTTTCAGGACTCTCTGGAAGAGAAATCTCTTCCACTCCATTGTTGTGCAGCTTCCACTGCTCCAGAATTTGTTGGGAGTTCCTTTTAACAGGTAATTTAAGGGCTGGGAGTTCAGAGCTAGCATATGTGAATCTTTCTACTCCACCATCTTGGCTCCTCCCCCCTATCCCTTTCTATTACTGGATAACTTTAACCCATGTTGCACTATACCACAAAATATTCAGATAACAAAAATCATGAGAACAAGTACTGGGAGGACTACTATTTAACAGTTAAGCTCTGTCATATGAAAACTAAATTCAATATTGTTTTAAAGAGGTTTGAACAGCATTTTTTTCTTCCAGCAAAGGGACACAAGTTCAGCAAACAAACAAGCAAGCAAAAAAAACCTCTTAGAGTTTTAGTTGTTTTGGCCTGTTAGAGTTAGATATAATCTTCAAAGAGGATATAAAGGGGTAAGAGACCTGTTGAATACTTGAAGCAGAAGAGAAGTCAATTCACATTTTCATCAGTCACTGAATATTGAATAGCCTCTTTTAGGCTAGACTAAAACAAACCAAAAGCCCTAAGAATGAAGATAGAGAAGGTTGGACTCTATGATGAAAATTTTTCTACCTCTGAATCAGGTAGTGTGCAGATAAAAGTGTGAGAATCCCTCTTTCTTAATATCCATTGCTATTGCTTAGGAGCTATACTATTTTTTAAATTCTCATCCACCTCATTTAGAGTATCAAATCTGTGAGCATAAAGTTGGGAAAAGTAATTTCTAATTATTGTTTTAATTTCTTCCTCAGTGGTGGTGAGCTCACCCCTTTCATTTTTGACATTAGTAATTTGATTTTCTTCTTTCTTTTTTTAATCAAATTGACCAAAGGTTTATCAATTTTTTTAGTGTTTTCATAAAACCAACTATTGGTTTTATTTATTAATTCAATAGTTTCCTTAATTTCAATTTCATTAATCTCTCTTTGGTTTTCAGTACTTCTAATTTATCATTTACTTGGGGATTTTCAATTTGTTCTTTTTCTAGCTTTTTCAGCTGCATGCCCAAGTCATTGATCTTAGGAGCTATACCATGTAGAAAAGTATTTCATTAATTTATAAACTTTGGCACTCAATGCTGCTGGATTAAGATAAAATTTGATAAACTTAGTGCCAAAGTCATTGGAGCTAGAGCAGATGACGACAATCATTTCAGTGCCTAGGAAAACTAATACTGAAATTAGGGCTATTCAAAATATAGAAAAAGACAGATGGTGTCAACCTCAGCCAGGATCAACCATGAATTAATTACCTTTGTGGCAAATATACAGTACATTGTATTTGTAAATACTTAGTGATTAGTTTCTGAAGGAATGAAAGATAAATGAATTAATGAAGTGCTTAGCTTTTATGATAACTGGAAAAACTTACTAATAAAACCTTGTTCCTGACTAGGCATAGGTATGGAAACAAACAAGCAATCAACAAACTTTCAGAAAGACTGAAAAACAATACTCACAAGAGATACAACAAAGGGCATGTCTCTCTTGTCTGAGTAACATAGTCTGAAGTATATTCTTTGAAAATAAGAGAATCTCCTAAGTCTATGATGACAGATCAAGTAGAATACCAATAGAATTGTTGGAGGATAAGAGTAGAATTTATAGCTCCAAATAAAGGAGTACGATCTACATTTTTCATATATATGCTAGTTACTGAAACTTATCACTGTCCCTCCTTATCCCATACCAAATAACAAGCAGACAGCTTATGTATAAACGAGTATCTTCTACAATAACATTTCCAATGAAAAACTACAATCAGATGTCAATCAGTAGCAGTTACCAAGTACTAAGTGCAAAGCACTATGCTAAGTGCCATAATGCAATCTGTTTGATTAAAACATTGGAAAAACATAAGATATTTTTCCTTAGTTTTAAGAATAAGGAAAATGTGCTTTTTTCCTCAACACAAGGAGTTTTGAGGGAAATCCACAATATTCAGATGACAAGATGGCATATTTTCTAGAAAATAATAAAAATGGCATTCAATTCTATTTTAAATAAATGGTTAAATTTTTAGATCAGGCAGTTAATTTCACTGGAAGAAAAGGACAGTAAAGTCAGGCTATTAACACATTAAGCAGGAATTTATGATGAAGTATACTCCTCAGATTTCAAAGACCTGCTTTAAAAAGCTTACAGCAGTTGTAAAAAAATACTGGGGAAATTCTATGGTTATATAGATTCCAGGTGAGTTCATAATACTTAACTTGAGCAGAGGTCAGTTTAAATTGGCTATCAAACATGATTAAACTAAATTCTAATTAAGGAACTAAAATGGGTTACAATACAGAATGCTGTAATGTTAAGATTTGGAAAACTATTTCATTGTCTTACTGTTACACGTTACTTTGAAAGCAATCTAAGATGATTTATGGTTGCTTGGAGAAAGCAAAGTTGTTTTTTTTTCCTAAATACTAAAAGTATAAACATAAATACAGAAAAAGGTCAGATGAAATATGTAACTTGACTACTGATTTTAATATGTGCAACTTAAATGGATAATTACTTTGAGATATAATTTTTTTATTTAGCATCAATAGAATTTATCATATGAAATTGTGCTAGACTCATTATTATGGGGGAAAAAAGCAACTATATGGCTATAAGTTATATACATGTTATAATCTGTGTTAGTGAAGGGTATTCCCACATTAACAGAACCAGATTCTTGACATATAGCCAAGATAGAATAAGAAGTCATTCAGTGCTACCATAGAATCTTTAAAAAATTAAATGTATCTTCTCTTATTATTTTAAGTTCTGACTAGTCTCTGTTTCCCTCCCCATCCAACACTGGAGAAGGTCCCCATTTGACATATGTATATACATACACAAATACGTTTACATATGAATATGCAAAACCATAATATGCATGATTTTATTTATCAGTTCTTTCTCTGGAGGTGCATATCATCCTCTCCTTTAGGTCCTTTGTGGTTGATCAGAGTATTTATCACACTCCAAATAACTTAGAAATTCCAGTTATTCTTTGAACAATATTGCTGTTACTGTATCCAATCTTCTCAGAGTTCTGCTCATTTCACTCTTCATAATTGCATACAAATCTTTCATGCTTTTTTCCCCTAAAATCAACCTGTTCACTGTTCTTAGAGCACAACAGTGTTCCATCACAATCATATACCACACCTTGTTTAGTCATTCCCCAATTAATGGATATCCCCTCAATTTCCAGTTCTTTGCTACCATGGATAGTGCTGCTATAAATATTTTAGAACATAAAAGTTCCTTTCCTTTTTGCCTTTGGAAAACAGACCTAATAGTGCTGGGTTAAGGGGCATATTCAATTTTTTAACTCTTTAGATACAGATCCAGATTGCCTGCCAAAATGGTTTGATCAGTTTCCAAGTTCCACCAACAATTATATTGGTGTCCCATTTTTCCCCACATCCCCTCCAAAGTTTGTAATTTTCCTTCTATCATTTTAGTCAATCTGAAAGGTGTGAGATGATATCTTAAAGTTGTTTCAATTTTCATATGATTTGGAGCACTTTTTCATATAACTATATATAGTTTCAATTTTGTCATCTAAAAACTGCCTGTTCACATTCTGTGACCATTTATTAATTGGAGAATGACCAGTTTTCTTATAAATTTGACATAGTTCTCTATGTATTTTAGATATGAAGCCTTTATCAGAGAAACTATCAATAATTTCTCCCTAAATTTTCTGCTTTCCTTCTAATCTTAGCTACATTGGTTTTATTTGTGCAAAATGTTTTAAATTTAATGTAATCAAAATTATTCTATTTATACCTCACAATGTTCTCTATTTCTTGCTAATTCATGAATTCTCCTTTCCATGAGTCTGATAAATAATATGTTCCATGTTCTTCTAACTTTATAGCAACTTCTTAAAATAATTTATTGCTTGAATTTGAATAGATTGCAAATAAAATTGTTTTCTACTAAATATAACAACTATTTTAACATCTTTGTCTATCATCTTTGTTTATGAGCAGCTAGGTAGATAGAGGACTGGTCTTAGAGTCAGGAGGAATTAAGTTTAAGTCCTTCCCCTTACATTTACTATGTCACCCTGGGCATATCACTTAACCTTTCTCAGTCTCATTTTTCTCATCTGCAAAATGAGATATGTGACAGTGTGTAACTCTTAGGGTTGTTGTAAGGAGCAAATAAGATAGATCTGAAAAATGTTTTGCAAACCAATCACAATATTTAAGTGCTAGTTATTAGCATTCAAATAATCTGAAAACATCATGTACCATGAAATTAAAAGGAAGGAGATGAGAAAATCTGAAAATATTTATTCAAATACGTCTCCTTTTCTAAAACTTCCAAGCTAACGAAAAAGTTTCATCAGTTACTTTGTCGTTTTGGAAATATTTATAGCTAACAGTTTAAAGCCATCAGGATTGCTAACAGGAATGTTTACCTAATGGGAAAAGTCTAATCAAGTCAACAATTTGTGTGAAGGTTTTCCTGTACTGCAGACTCAATATGAGTCAATACCATTTCATGGTAGCCAAAAAGATAATTGTGACATTATACTGAATTCTTACAGACCTACTGTCTAGAACAAGAGAAATACAAGGTTACTGTGCTCTGTCAAAGCTGGGTCTCATCAGGAGAATTGTATTTAGTTCTTAGATACATACATGAGAAAGGCTATTGACATATCATAGCATATCCAGATAGTCAGAGAAAGGGGGGTCCATGAGGACCAGTGGAAAAACTGACAATGTTTAGCTTGGAAAAGAGAAAACCAAGTATTTGGTAGATTAAGATTGTAGCCCAGCTGGGTTATCTAGTGAGTAGAAGGTCCAAAGAAGCAGATCTTGACTCAGATGAGGAAGTACTTTCTAACAAATAGAACTATGAAAAGACATGGTGAATTTCCCATCACTGAAGATCTTCAAATGGAGGCTGATGTAAGAAATTATAGAAACAATTATGACTCACATTTGGGGTTAGACTAAATGATCTTTGAACTCCCTTCCAATTTCAAGATTCTATAATTCCCAGACAGTATACAAAGTGGTGTAGCCTAAAATGACAATTAGATGTTATATTTATCCAATGATTAGTAATGTTCCAAGAACTTCTGATTTTTTTTTGTTTTCTTCACCTGTGTTTTTAATCTATAAAAACCAACTTTGACCTGAAGGAATAGATGGATATAGTCCCCAGAATGCATTTATTCTACTAGCTAAGAGATATAAAGGCAAGTTCAGATTTATAATTTTATCACTTCCTTTTTAAACCTCAATATTTTAAAAAGAGCTTTCCAATTTCCACATAAATTTTCAGAATACCTACAGCTTCTACCATTCTTTATTAAAATTCATTTTTGAAAACCTAACACTTCTCATATATTGCTAAAATTTTCTGCTTTCTACCTTCATGGAGTTGTGGAAGAATATTTCACTTTTTTCTCTCTGGTAAAGTTTTTTCCTTTGGTAAAGTCACCAGGGACAACTTGATCTTTCTTTATTTTTATGAGACAAGTGTCAAAAAGTTTTGATCGGTTTTGTGTTTGGTAAACACATAGTTGTGGGCAACTAGGTGGTGTAATGGATAGAGTGCTGGTCCTGAAGGCAGGAAGACTTTCTGAGTTCAAATCTGTCCTCAAACACTTATTAGCTGTGTTACCCTGGGCAAGTCACTTAAACCTGTTTGCCTTAGTTTCTTATCTGTAAAATGAGCTGGAGAAGGAAATGCAAGCCATTTCAGTGCCTTTGCTGAGGAAACCCCAAATGGAGTCATGAAGAGTTGGACGTGACTGAAATGACTGAGAAACAATGCTCTCTCTGTCTCTCTATGTATATATGTATACATATACGTATCTATGTATGTGTACATGTATGTACATGTGTATATATACATGTATATAAGTGTATTGTGTAGATAGATAGGTACATAGATAGATGATAGATAGATACATAGACATAGATGGATGCAAGATCTAAAGATTTATGGGATGTTCAGGAGAACTAGCACATCTGATATGAGAGCTGGGTGAGTTTTTGTCAAGGTTGCTCAACCAATTTTGGTATCCACTTGTCATCTAATTGTCATCTAGGGTTGCAACAAATTGTAGCATGTGTAGCAGCAGCCACACTCCAGTAAAATTATCTTAGCAGACTGGCTAACCCAGATTCTAGGTAGGTAACTGAGTGAGTCTATCCCAAGCATGTGAACACGTCCCCTCAGCAGTATGGGTGGATGAGAACAGTTTGTTCCAATAACCATGAAGGTAGCTGAAGCAGGTACTATGGAGCGTTTAGAGCTTGGTCAAACATCCAAGATGCCAAGGGCATCTATTGCATTCCCCAGCCATTGCCAGTCATCTTGATTTTTTTTTTACCACTAGATTTCTGTGACTTTGGAAGAGAGACTGAGATTGACACCTTTGTGCAACTCTAGCTCACTTAAATCCAATTCACATGGTCCTCTTCAAAAATGAAGGATCTCTCTCTCTCTCTCTCTCTCTCTCTCTCTCTCTCTCTCTCTCTCTCTCTTTCTGTCTGTCTCTCAGTATTCTATGGATATATTCATATGTACTATAGATATGTATGTAGGTATGTGCGTATATATGTATGTGTATGTATTAGAAAATTCAAATCAATTGCATTTGTCTAAATGACTATAAAAAGCACTGAGGATTCAAAGACACAAAAGAAAAACACAGGTCCTGCTTTCAAGTGGCTTATCTTTCCCTGAGGTTGCACAATGTGTACGTGGGTTCATTAGTGGTTACCAAGTAGTAGAACATTAACAACTGAGGGTTAAGGTTGCTTGTTTAGGAAAGGTTTTACTGAAGAAGTCAGGTTGATTTTGTACCAAAAAGGAAGGTAAGGATTCTTAGGAGGCAGAAGTGAGGAGGAAGGATATTCCAAGCTTTAGGGGGTAGTCTGTAGAAATGCACAGAATTATGAGACGGAATACCAAATTCATTGAATATAGCTAGTATTTGAAAATGTCCAGAAGGTATAATAACATGAAGGGGAGGAATATGAAATGATTGAAAGGAAAATGGGAGACACATTGTGTAAAGCTTTAAATGCTGTGGTAAGGAATTTGTATTTTATAATGGGACAATGGAGAGAAAATTGAACTTAAAATTGTAAGATCTGGATTTAATCCAAGCTCTTCCACTCACTACCTTTTCATGTTGGACATGTCACAAAACCTATCTGGGCCTCAAGTAGCCATCTGTAAAATTAAACGTTTAGAATAGATAAGCTCCAAAGTGTCCTGCACTTCTAAATTTATGATCCTATGATTTTGTACAGAGGAGTAACATAGTGAGAACTATGCCTTAGGGACCCTTTAGTACAGTGATACCACTATTAGATATGTACCTCAAAGAGACCAAAGAATAAAGGAAAAGACCCATATTTGCCAAAATATTTATAGCAGCTTTTTTGTAGTAGCAATAAACTAGAAACTAAGAGGATGTTCACTTATTGGGAATGGATAAAAAAATTATAGTATATGGATGTAATAGAATATTATTGCACTATAAAAAATCATGAAATGGACAATTTCATAGGAAACTGGGAAAACCCCTATGAACTTATTGCAGAGAAAAATGCACAGAAGCAGAAAAAATGTGTAATGACAACTTAGAAAGGAAAATAATGTGGAGAGACACTGACCTCTGACCGATGCAATGACAAAACAGGATTCTTGAAGCTGAAGCAAGATGAAGCAAGCTTCCCAACTCCTACCAAAGAGGGGATGGACTCAAGGTCAGAGTGTGATGTCCATTTCCAAACATGGGAAATTTACTTCACTTGGATATTCATAGTGCTTATGAGGTTTTTATTTTTCTGTTATTGTTATTTTTCCCGTGGTTATTGTCATTGTTGCTATTGAATTATGAGAGGGAGATTAAGTAGGAGAGCGAGAATAAACGTTTTTCAATCAAAAAAAAATTTCAAAAAGAGGATCTTATTGGTAGATTATTTTGCCAGTTATATGTATCAGAGATGGGAGAGCTGCAATCATAGGATCCCAAGGAGTATCCTAGGATCATAGGAGTTGAAGAGGGTTTCAGAGACTGTCTAGTTAAGCAGGTCCAGGGAGAATAAATAACTTTCCAGGGAGTAATCATTTGGTGGAATTGGATTCCTGAGTTGGTGCTCTTTCCATAGCACCATACTATGTCTTCATATCAAGGAGACCTATTGGTACATTACTTCAATAGTGTAGATGAGTTGTAGACTGATCTAATGGAAAAGTGGAAGTGTATGAGGAGAGGAAAAAAAATGGATTCCACATGTCATGGAAGTTGAGTCAATATTCTTAGCAACTGATTAAATATGAAGAGTGAGATAAGATTTGCAAAGTGCTTAGCACAGTGCCTGGCACATAGTTGGTTCTCTATAAATGTCAACTATTATTATAATTTAAAACTTTCTATGTGTCAGGCATTGTTCTGGGTGCTAGGCATATGGGAAAAAATATTGAGATAGCCCTAGCTGATAAAGGAGCTTGATAGCTATTGTCCATTCTAGAAGAGGACCAAAATGACATCACTATGCTAGAGTCAAGTTTCAATGTGTCCTACTGGATGATCAGACCAATAAGAGCACAAAATATTCTACCACAGGTTGGACACAAATAGTACAAATGAACATTTGGGGTGTATTCCCCAAATTTGCTCATCAAGGAGTAGAATATAACAAGAATTCTATTGGAAGGTGAAGTATATTCAAAGAAAAAATAATCAGTTTATATTAAAAATAAATATACAACAATATTGAGAAGGGTGTATGGAAAAGTAACAACTAAATACATTAGGAAAGGCTTCTCCAAAGATTTGGTCCTGGAGATGAACCTTAAAGGGAGCTCAGGATTCAAACAAACAGCTAGGAAGATAAGTGCTTCCCATATACTGTGGAAACAACAGAACAGTAAAGAATATGTATTATCCACAAACAGACTCCTATTTCTTCATATTAGCACAGTTCCTGGCATATAGTAGGCAATTAATGCATATTTACAGATTGAGTGAATTCTAGACAGAAAGAATAGTCTATTCAAAGATTCAAAGGCCAAAGATGAAATTTCACGTATAGGAAACTTCAAATAGTCAGTTTGACTGGAGTGTGGAATGAGTGAGGAGAAGTTATGTAATCAGTTTAAGAAGATAGTACAAGACACACGACTGACTCTTACATTCAGCCTGAGAGTGCTAGTGTCAATTTGTTTATTAAATATGAGAAAAGCTTAATTTCTTTCTGTTTAAAATTTTTAAAAAATGAATTCACAATTTGAATATTTATTTTCCTGTACTTCAGTATATAGTCTTACATACTCTCTTGATTAGATGCAGCAGATTTTTGGAGCCCACAGGACCAGAAAACCCCATTCTATAATTCTTTTAACTAAGGAGTTATTGGTATCTATGGCAGACGTTTAAAGAACTTTTAGTCTATAAGGTAGGTTTTAGTTTTGCCCCTTTGTTCCAGTGTTGGTATTAGAGGTCAACAAATTATAGTGAATGCATTCCTGTGAGAGCAAATGGTATTAAAATAGACATTTCTCCCTTTGCTTTTGTGATAAGTAAAATCCATAACTAATAAACTCATTTCTTTCCTCTGAGATACCCAGGTTTCTGTATGAGAAGGGAAGAAAAGTTTCTTATTTTCCCCCAACCCAACTCACATTGTCAAGGTAGGGATAGAAGATGGACTAACTCTTTTTTTGATCTCTGGTGTTCCATTAGAGGGAGGAACAGAGAAACACCAGGGCCAGTTATTATACTTCTTAAAGCAATGCAATACAAAACTGGCATTTTAAGAGAAAGTTTCATAAATAGGAAAGGAAGCTTCTGATGTAACTAGATTCTAATCAGGAAAAGCCTCTTCTAGGAAAAGCATGAATCAACTTCGGAAGCTCTCCTGGAACATAAGTAGAAATTGATTCAAGTTTACTTATCTTATACATTGTAAAAAAACTAGGTTTTGTTTTTGTTGGGAGTCTTTAAGTAACTTGAGAACAGAGACTGTACTCAGTTATTATCTCTGACCCTGGCACATTGCCCTGTACTGAGCAGATGTTTATTTAATGTTGGTTATATTTGATTAGTTTAATTGCTAAAGTTAAAATAAATTATGAATTATTGTGATTTTTTTGGAACCTCTAATGATAAGTTCCATAGAAAACATACAACCAAGTAATTCTAAAAGTTACTGTTTGTTCCCTCTACTCCTAAACCTTAGAGTCAATTTTCTCAAGCATCATTTAGTAGAGATTCTGCTTACTGCAAGAATGGCAGTTTTGTGCCATTAATGAAAAGGAGTAAAATGAACCCAAAACAATTAAAATGCAGCAACAGAAACCAACACTTCCAATTTGCTCTGCATGACTTGGGAGTCCATCATCCTTTCCCTGTCCATTCTTTAGTTTATACTTTTAAAAGTATAAAAGGGACCACTAACTGTTGAAAGCTTCATTTCTAATTTCTTCCTCTCCCCTCTCCCTCATCCCCCTCCCCAGTGTTTGTGCTTGGAAATGGGGACTATTGTGATGTCAAAAGGATAGAATTACTTTACTGTTCTTAAGTGAGCTTGTCAAAAGACTGAGTCTCCCAGGTGGAAAACTGGTTTGGGAATAAGAATAAAAGAAAATGGGCATAGAAAGAATAGATAAACCAAATGATACTCACCTCACTCTTTTATTGAAATGATATCTGACATTTATGTAGTACTTCGTGGACAAGTCTCTCTGAGTCCTCGTACCAACCTTATGAGGTAGGAAGTAAGAGATATTATTATATATCTATACAGATAAGGAACCAGGATCATAGAAATGACTTACGATCACGTAGTAAATGTCAGAAGTGGGGTAAAGTTCAATTTTCTCCTGCAAAGGGTAAGTGAAGGGATAGAATTAGCTCTTTCTTGTGAGAGAAAAAAAAATCAGTAGATCCAGAGACTGAAAATTTGTCAAAAATGGGCATAAAGAGTGGAGGCTGATAGCTGTTTCTTGTATTCAGTCCCTTTTGAAACATTAGAATTCAGTAACAAGAAGCAGAGAGGATAGAAAGTTACTATATTTTAGTACGCAATTTTAATTCAATTTCATGTTACAATAAGTTGCAGAGATGATTTATGGAAAACATCCCTGCTTTACCAATACCCATGATTAGAATAGCCATACATATACAAAAATAAACTCATGAAAAAAGTTAATAGGCTTAAGCATCTAATCAGATATACATTTATTTCTGATTTTTAAAGCTAATAGGAAATACAAATTAGAATTGCTTACATTTATAAGATACACTATAGTTAACAAAGCATTTTCACATATTTTAGTTTATGCTTTAGAACAACCCAAAAGATAGAAGACTATCATTATCATTTTTATTTTATAGATAATACAAGTGAGGTTTATAGAATTTAAATTATTTTCCAATGGTCACACTAGAAGAAAACTCCAAAATCAGAATTAGAAGTCAGCTTTCCTACTTGAAAAGCTGGTGTTCTTTCTACTCTTCTATGCCATCTGTTCAAGAAGCAAGGGAAATCAGGGCCAGTCAATATAATTTTCCATATCTCTATTGGTATGTGGCTAGCTCTTGTAGGTGACATACTATAAGATGAATGCACAAATATTAGAGGAAAACAAATAAAAATTATTAACAAGAAAAGAGAGTGGGATAGTGGAGGCATCTCATAATTTCGAGAATTTGTTTCATCTCCCACTTTAAATTGGCCTTTCTTTGCCTAGAGTATAATTTTTTCAAATGTTATTAGTCAAACTTGCAATCATGCTTTATTAAAGACTATATTTTGTTTTAAAAAAAACAAGATGGCTGCACTTAATGTCAGGTAATTGTCTCCTTATGCTTAACAACGACTAATGTCCAATGAGTCCTTTTCTTATGAGGACTAGGCCATCTAATTGACAACAATAGCATTTAGAGATGACATCTTCAAATGTAAGTAAAGAATCCCCACGGTTTTAATAAGACTCTTTTTGTTAGAGCCAAATAAGATGCTATGGCTAAGATAACACAGAGACAAAGGAATTTCAGTGAAAATTGTTTTCAGAAAAATGCAGATGGCTGGACTCTATTTGCATGAGCAAATAGGGCTTTCATCATTCATTCATTTGCCTAGTATGATCAAGACATATTTTCCCTGATCTAAGGAGCCAAAAAAAAAAGGAGGAAAAAAAAGAAAAGATAGTTGAAACAAGATATATGTCCTCAAGGCATTTAAAATCTAGTAATCAATAGTAGTGATGAGATGGGAGATTCAACAGCAAACCTCCATTTAATAAAATGATGTTAAAATGATGATCTCTTCAAAACCTCTTAACGCTGTATTATAGAGCAAACTTTGCTAATTCTGTGATTTTGTCAATAGAGGCACTTCCCTTGCTGATAAAATTAGAATTTTCTCTGTACTTCCACATCCTGTGGAATTCTTGTACGTGTCTTTCTTTAAAAATTTATTTTATTTTTAATTTGTGAAATAAATAGGTATCTCTATAACATAGTATATTAAAAAGATGATTGCACATGAAACTGCAGATCTATTGTGTACAATTTGCTATTCCTTTTAAATATGCAATAAGGTTATCATATTATTTTTTTCTTTTTTCTATAAAAACTCTATCAGACATTCACTTAACACATAGAGAACCTTGCTCTGATTCTGCTAATATCTCTATGATAATGTCATGTCATGTCATACCTGTCATTCTTCCAATAAAAATGGCCCTTTTTTTCTAGTCTTCCATGTTGAGTTAGCTCTAAGGAGCCTCAGGATTGGAAATTGACACTCTCAGGCTATATTAGCTATACTAGCACTAATAGTAATAGCTGTATTATGCCTTTACTGAAATTCATCAAATACAGGAATCAAGGAGGCCTGATGAAAAACTGGAGCTTGTAGTAGTAGCAGAATCTCTCCTTGCTCTCTGTCCTCATCCAAGGTTCTGATAACAGTAGCTTTTGCAAAGTTCTCTCACCAGAGAAGAATTGTCCTTTACAATAGCTTTTATCCTCAAATATTGGGTGCTATGTCATTCCAGAGGTGTGGGTAGTTATGAACATTGAGTCCATATGACTTAGAAGTGTGTCCCTTCTCATCTATGACTGGATTCTCCTTATATTCACTCCTGCTTTCCTGCTCCAGCCTAGCTCAATTCTTTCTATCTCTGAGACTCTTAGAGTACATTCTCAGTCTAATTCTATGCAGCTAGGTATTAGGGTTGTTATCAGATCCTAGCTAAAACATTCTGCATATCTTTAATATTGTCTTTTCTTCATGGAATTCATTAGTAACATAATGCAGACATGCATCATTTTGTGGCCCTTTGAGCTCCTTGTTGCTTTGACTCTTTTAAGATAGTAATAATCCATCATTCATAGACATATCGCAACATGAAAAAATGCTGGCACAAAGAAATGGAACTTTTGCAAGAAAAGGAACTTCATACATTTGGTACAGTCCTTTCTCCTCTTATTTCTCAACTGTGGACTCACTTAATTGTCTATTGCTAATGATTATAGAAAGGGTATTGGCTTTGGAATCAGAATACATGAGTTCAAATCTCAGTTCTGCCACATATTAACCATATGATTTTGAGCAAGTTGGTTAATATCTCTGGTCCTCAACTTACTCATCAAAAAAATAAAGATATTGGACTAGATAATCTCAGTGGACATGTTCAGTTTTTTTTGGTGATGTCTTGGTAATCCATTCTTCTCCTTTTTTGACTAATATTTATTTTTAAATCACTTTTATACATGGATGTAGATTTCACTAAGAGAGCTTGATACTGCTTAGATGCTTAATGCAACTGGAGCATTTGGAGAACTTCATCATGAAAAGCTGACCAAAAATGACAGACATTATCAACCTGCATGTTTGCTTTCTGTTGGAAAGGATCCCAGCATCCACAGGAGGGCCTGTTGTACAGGTTCTTACATCTACTTTTCTAAAAGGAAAGCAACTTTGGAGGGGCCAACAATCTACTTGGGTAAAGCACATAGATCATTCATTTAGTTCAGGGGAAAAAGTCAGCACCCTGAACTTCAGAGAAAACACAAACAGAGAAATAAAGACCAACAGACAGGGCTTCCAACTGTCTGACCATAGCAATACATACATCACAGATCAATAGACAGAGCTAACTGTCTGACCATTATATACAGAGTTACCAGAGAAAGAAGCACCAACATCTGGATTTTTGAAGTTGGGAGGAGAAGGGGCTCCTTAGTAGCTGCCCAGAATCTCCTCCGACCAAACAAATACTTCCAATGATTAAGCCCAGAAACAAAACCTCATCTCACAGTATGTATATATTTTTCAGAGCCAGAGGGCATCACAACCCTTGAGAACCAGTGCTTCATTAGAAATTAACAAAAGGTGTGGGCCTTCCTGCAAAACAAATCTCCCCTAATCAAGCTTCCCTTAATGGGCAGGCCCATTAATGGATAGGGAAGATCTTCAACTCTCTAATTAGCATTATATTTTCCCATGCCTTTTTTTTTCAGACTGGCCTATGCATGCAGTGAGGATATGCTTGATGAAATATGAGCTGTAAACAGATAATCTTTCAAAAGTTTTTTCTAAAGAATGTCTTTACTTTTTTATGGGTATACAAATGGTTGAGAGATAGAGAAAATGAAAGATTTCATTGTGACTCTCTTTATTGATTTTTAAAAAGCATTAAATATGATATAACTAAATGCATCTCATATTGTTTCCTTGAGACAGAGTGCCTTCTAACTACATATCTTAAAGTTATATAAATTGTCATGACATATAGGACTACCAAGAAGACCACTAACTGATACTTCTATAGTTTGCAAAGACTAAAAAACATTATTTCAATGAGTTTTTACAATGATAACTTTGTTCAAAAATCTGCCAGGCATTGACTTTAAATTAAAAAAGGAGATGTTCACCATAAGGAAGGTAGAAATTTATGGAGGTGAATTCAGGCCAAATGAAAAACTTCTTAAGAAAGTTATGTGAAAATTAAAGATGCTGTGATATTAGGTAGTAGGTTGCTCCTGCATGGAGGTATTTAAGCAAGGGCTATCATAGGTTCCCAAAGTGGTTGATATCATCTTCTGGAAGGCTTTGGAATAAGGAGGTCGTATTTAGAATGATTCAGGGGTTGGTAGTAACCTTGGGTGCAATTGGAGTCATCAAATAAAAATAAGGGGGCAGTGGAAGCATAAGGAAAGAAAAAAGAAAAGATCTTGAAAAACTATTTATATATGCTTCATCTGTTGTATAAGAGTTGAAGTCATAGTGATAATGTTATTTTCCAAATAAACACACAAAATGCATGCTATGGCAGATGAGTGGTCAAGTCTGCTGACAGGTCTTAACAAGCAAGTGTTGGCAGAAGAGTATGTCATGCGTTGTTGGAATGTGCAGCATACATCAGGAGGAACATATGCGTGTAATGACTTGTTTATAATATGATGCTATATGATTACATGACTTATTATTGCACCATCAAAATTTCAATGCAGGAAAAAACCCATAAATTTACAGTAAATTATTAAATTGAAGATGTGCCATTTTAAAATATATGTATATATAAATATATGTATTTATACACACATGTTAAATGGCATAAATTCCTTAAAAAAATTGTTAAAGGGTTAAAGAAAGTAGATTTCCATGGGGTGCTGAGTAATTTTTCTTTTTTAGAAAGGAGGTGGTAAGTCAAAAAAGTTTGGGAACCTCTGTAGATGATGACTTGGGGCAGTGACATGGCACAGTGCCAACCCTTGGGTTAGGAATACTTACCCTTTTGAGTTCAAATCTAACCTAAGATACTTACTAGCTATACGACTCTCACTTTCTTAGCCCTGTTTACCTCAGCTTTCTCATCTGTAAAATGAGCTGGAAAAGGAAATGGCAAACCACTCCAGTCTCTCTGCCAAGAAAATCCCAAATTGGGTCCTTAAGAGTTGAACACAACAAAAATGATGACTTGTTGGATACATTATAGAGAAAATTATTGCTCAAAGTTATACATTTTGCTAATTGATTTCTAAGGCTCTTTCCATCTTTAAAATTCTGTAATTCTATGCCTAAAATAGAGGTCAAATAAAAGTAAAAACCCATATTACTGTGAAATGGACAGGGGGAGGAATCTGGATTAAAATTCCCCATATAGCTTTTGCTATGCAAGCTTGGTTACTCAGGTTGGAGCTTTACTTTCCTTCTCCATGAGTTGATAATAACACTTATAGTATATAACTCACTCTTATTATAGTGATAAAATGAGATGATATATAGAAACTTCTTTGTATACCTGAAAGCTCTATATACTAGCAATTGATTTTCATATATATTGAGTATAGAGATATCAATCATGGTTATTATTGATGAGAATGGCACAATAATATCAAATATAAAACATGTATGATTTTATATTTGTTGACAATTTTTAAATTGCATTGCTTTGGTTTGATTTTTTTTTGTTAAGATTAAAAAATGTTTTATCCATAGTTTTAATTGAGATAGAGTATTGTATAGGCATAAAGAGCAACGAGAATCATTTATTTTAAGCTTTCCTTTTAAAATTGTCTTCAGCACATCTTTAGTAATGACCTTTTCTCAATGTATAATTGCTGAGACTGTAAAAATGGTTGATTCAGAAATTAAAGCTGCCATATTTAGCTGGCAGAATTTATAGACAGAAATCTAAAATTTCAACTTAATATATTACATTGCACTACCTCTAATTAACAAAAAATCCTGCACATTTAATAATATTTTATTTTAAAATGCCTTCAGTGGTTTTGCTTAAAAGAACAGTTTCCCAAATATTACCTGAAGATCCTCAATGTTTAATTTTAATATGGAAGCAAGATCTGAGAAAAAATAGAGATGAGCTGATTTGGGTTATGCACAAGATTTCTGGGCAATTATCCTTTACCAACTGCCAAGTCCTTGTTTTCTTTGGCTATTTTCTCCTCCAGTTTTGAGGCTACGACACAGATTGGCTTCTGACTTCTACTCATTAGGACAAGCAAGTTTTTCTATTCTGAATTATTTGGATAACTCTTCATTTTCCATTACTAAAATACTCCTTGGATTTATATAGAAATTTGAAGCAGAGTAGATAGGAAAGATTGTAGCTATCTTTAAATTTTTACGTAAGTAATTTCATATCATTTGTTGAAGAATTTTTAAAATATCATTCTCAATTTTGTTTCATGTGGGAATCCTTCCCAGATTAAATGCATCAAATAATGGACTCACACTTCTTCAACTCCTCTGTGTAGAAATAATTCCAGGTGTCATCTGTGACTCCATTAAACAATGTATATGAGTGATAAAACTCGAAAACCATACGCAAATTTCATACACACACATGTGTATGTATATATATTCATATATATGTATGTATCTATATCTATATTCATGAAGTGTGATCCTTATACCTCTCTCATTCAACAATCCTTGCAGTTGAAATCCTGTCTTCCTATAGGACCCCATTCAAATGCAGATTCCTTCGTGAAATTTTTCCTGATTCCCATAGCATGAAATGATCTCTCCCTCTTTTGAATTCTGATAATACTTTGATTTTTATTATTCCTGCACTTTGACAAGCTACTTTTCATTGTATTTATTTGTGTTCACAATTCTCTCATCTACATTGCAAACTTCTCCAGAGCATTAATACGTAGTATAAGTAATAAACAAGGCGAACTGAAGTTTTTAATACCAGAAAGAAAATTTTACTTCATTGGTATCACTTGAGTCTTGATGGGTTGAGAGCCATGAATGAAACATAACTTTTGAAAACTTTAACTTTTTCAAAAACAATGGGAGGATACAAAAGGAGTAGACAGGATAGCACAGACTCATATGAGGAAAACCAGGAACGAAAGGATGGTGGAGATTATTTGAGTGAAGAATACCAGAGGCAGAGAAAATAGCATATTTTTAATGGAGTATATTCTAGATCACTGTGACAGAAAGATAAAATACATGAGGAGCTTGGGAAACATCACCCATAGGCACATAATAGGGTAGTGGTGGGGGAAATTCAATTATTTAGAAATCTGCTGTAGCTCATTCTCTACTAAAAAGCAGATTAGCTAGTAATTCCTGCACATGCCTTAAAGATAATTTCATCCTTTTAATGATGGAGGGACCAAAATAAAAAAAAATTGATTCTGGATGTAATTCCCATTGACAAAGTTCTTGGGGGGAAGTGATCATCCTGTGTTCAAATTTGTGATAGAAAAAGAGAACCTGGCAATAGACTAGCATGCATGCTAGATTTTGGGTGAACAAATGTCAGAGTTTAGAGAATGCATGTATAACATTCTATATTATAATATTCATTATAAGCAAAAGTAGACCAGCAGGAATGGAACACTCTCGAAAATGAAAATGATTTTGATGATGATGAAAGATGAGGGGTGTGGTCCTAAGCAGGGTACTCTTAATACTGAGTCTACGAACCCTAAAAAATCCAATGCTATATTTTGGGGGGGAGTCTGTGGACTTGGTTGAGAAAATATATCCTTATTTTCATTAATCTCTAATTGAAATTTAGAATTTCTTTCCATAAATTAAAAACGTCCACTTAAGAATAAGTTCACAGGCTTCACCAGACTGCAAAAGGGATCTACAAAGCAAAACGAGGAAAAGAACTTTGTTCTAATGAGACAGATATTGATGATGCTTGGAAAACTAAGGCCAGGAAAAAAAGAGAAAACACAAAACAAATATGACTGCTAGGGAGCTGCTACTTAAGACAAGTAAAGAAATATGCCAGAGGGCAAAATAAGTATTCAAGGAATCCATCAATCACCACCTGAAAGAGATCCAAAAAGAGAAACTCCTAGGAACATTGTGGCCAAATTCCAGAGTTCCCAGGTCAAGGAAAAAATATTGCAAGCAGCTAGAAAGAAACAATGCCAGTATTGTGGAAATACAATCAGGATAGCACAAGATCTAGCAACTTCTACATTAAGGGATCGAAGGGCGTGGAATAGGATATTCCAGAAGTCAAAG
>CM053771.1:456251494-456290893 GCA_028658325.1 Potorous gilbertii
ATGCACACTCATTTTGGCATGAAAACCTATCTTACAATACAAGAAAGTGGGGGAGAAGGAGATAAGCAGGGTAGGGGGGGATGATGGAAGGGAGGGCAATGGGAGGAGGGAGTAATTTGAAGTCAACATTCTTGGGGAGGGACAGGATCAAAAGAGACAATAGAAGAAATGGGGGGCAGGATAGGAAAGAGGAAAAATATAGTTAGTCTTACACAACACGTCTATTATGGAAGTCATTTGCAAAACTACACAGATATGGCATATATTGAATTGCCTGCCTTCCCAAAGGGAATGGGTGGGGAGGGAGGGATGGGGAGAAGTTGGAACTCAAAGTTTTAGGAACAACTGTTGAGTTTTGTTCTTGCTACTAGGAAATAAGAAATACAGGTAATGGGGAATAGAAAGTTATCTGGCCCTACAGGACAAAGAGAAGATGGGGTAAGGGAAGGGAGGGATGAAAGAAGAGAGGGCAGATTGGTGATATGGGTAATTAGAATGTTCAATGTATTGGGGAGGGGGGAGGGGACAAATGGGGAGAAAATTTGGGAACCCAAAATCTTGTGAAAATGAATATAAAAGGTTAAATAAATAAATTTATATATATAAAAAAAAAGAAATATGGAGAGACCACCTAGATACCTCTGCTGAATTCAGTCACCTCTTTGAGGTGAACAGCTTAGGGCTATGCATTGATTCCCAAGTCATTCCGTTAGAGATCTCTTTTTAAGTTTAAATGGAACCATTATTTAATATTCAACTAATTCTGAGTCTATCTAATTTTCTTTCCTCCCACTGTTCAGCAGAATAACACAACGTTTAGTATTAAAAATTTTATATAAATGTTGATAATATATGTATATATGCATTCATATAATTGTGTATGTGTGTATTTCTTTATACATTATATATGTACATGTGTATGTGTGTATGTATAATGTTTTCTCTGATCTCCTGGTTCTTTCTTTGTGATCTCTGTTTCTCTTTTCTAGAAGTTCACTAAAAGTATGTCTTTGAAAAACTTTGTTTTAGAAGAATACCCTTCTGCAGTTCTGAGGCACCTCTCTTCTTCTTAATATTCTTGACAATGACTCACCAGTGGTATCTGCCACTTATTTGGAGCATGTGACTTATCATTAATCAATAGTATCTTGGACATGAAAAGAAACAAGGACAAGTATGGCTTTATCAATGAAGGGTTATATCAGACTAAACATTGTCTTTCATGACAAAAATTTATTACATAAAGAAAACCTATATTTTAGCAATATGGTTGCCAAAAACATGGAGCTATGTGATCTGGATAGCATCATAGTATGATTAGATAGGTTCAAAGTAGGATGAATGTCCAGACACAAAAAAGGCATTGAAGGTCTATATAAACTTGGCAGGGTTTCTCCTGTATCATTTTCCAGTAATTTGTTGCATGGCCTTGTGTTGTTAAAATTTTTAATTAATGAATTTAATAAGACAGCATATGGAAAGGTCTTTTTTGGGATGTAAAGGGCTCTTTCTCACTGGAGAAATCTTCAAGTGAAGACTTGGTAATCACTTGTGAGGAAGCTTGTAGAGAGAATTCTTGACTAGGTGCTAAATTGGCTAGCCTCGGAGAGGCCTTCCAACTCTGAAATTCTTTGATTTAGGGAGGAAATTTTTTCTTTCTTGTCTTTTGTGTCAAAGATACAAAAGTGTCTTTTATGCCTTTAGAAAAGTGCTTAACTCTTCTGGAGCATCACTGTTGGTTTAAATAATAATAATTTATGACCTACCCAAGAGGAACATTTAAATATTGTTCAACATTGCATATAGGACATGAATGAATTGAAATGAATTTAAGTATTTCTATGGGATAAGCAATGTGCTTGGGGACACAAAAGCAAAATCAGTCTGTAAGAAATGTATATTCAAATGAGGAAAACAACATAGATATGGGATCAGCACAGGGGAGTGAATTAGACCATAGGAGAGTAGAGTGACACAGTCTAACCAGGAGAGAATGGCAGCATTCACAACCTCAATTTTACCTTAACTTACCAAATCTTATCAATTTTGTCTCTATCGTGTATAACACATCCGTTCCCTTCTTTCCAGTCACTCATCTACTACCTTTATTAAGACGTTCTTCATATGATATCTGGATTATCGTAACTTTTTTTCCAGTTGGTTTCCCTGCCTAAACTTTTTCCCCATTCCAAAGTCATCATCCTCACAATCTAAGTCCAAGGTGATATTTCTAAAGAACAAGACTGACAATATGACCTTCCTGAACAAAAAACTCCAGGGTAAGACTATTTCCTCAAGGAAATAAAAACTCCTGTGTCTGATAATTCAGTCTTTCATGACCTGTTTCCAACATATCTTTCTAGCCTTCTTATATATTACTTTCATCCAAGTACTCTTTGGTTGAGTCAGATTGGTCTACTTTCCATTCTTCATATATGCCATTCCATTTCCCATTTGCTATTTAGTTTTCAAAATGTGAAGTTCCTTTCAAAACTCAGCTTTAATGCCTTCTTCTACATGTATCATCTCATCATGTTACCAACAGCTTTAAATATTCTCCATTTCTTTTCATTTGATTTATATATACTTTTATATATTTATTTTGAAGATATTTGTGTGTGAGCATGTATTCTTCCATGATAGAATCTAAGCTTCATGTGGGCAGAAACTATTTAATTTATCAAATCTTTAATTCCCCAGCACCTAGTCCAATGCCTAGCTTAAGTATATGTATACATTTAAGTATAGGTTCTTAATAAATGCCTATTTATTGATCAACAAATATATATTGATTAAATTAAGTCTTAAAGAGGAAAAAAATGAAGTATGCTCATAGAAAAATAAACATACCAATAATACAACATAAAATTAAGATGTTTTCCCCCTAAGGACAGACAATAAAAACATAAAACAAGGCTCTAATACCCTTTTACATTTACATAATAATAACTAACACTTTAGAAGTGGCAAAAACAATTTTCATATTTTTTATCTCATTTGAGTCTCACAATAAGCTTTTGGAGGCAGTCGCTGCACTTATAATTAACCCATTTTTCATACGAGGAAACTAAGGCTAGAGGATTTCCACTCAACTGGAATCGCACATGATTTAAACCCAATTTTCTTCTGCCTTCACATCAGGGCCCTTGATCGTTATACTACTCTGCTATCATGCTGTGCAGGTAGACAGTGCACTGAGTGACAATAGTCACTTAAATTTTTAGTTCTCTGTCTGTACAATAAATTCGAGTATTTTCTTTGTATTTAAAACTTTCAACATTTCTCAGGCCTTTTAGCAGACCAGAAGGTCATCTATTTTGTGGATGATTAACTAGGTGCCCTCTCAGCATGACTTTTGGAATCTACTGGGATCTTCAGCATGCTGTTTTAGTGTGGAGGAAGGGAAGCAAAGTGTTAATAAGATGCTTACTGGGCAGGAGGGGAGATTTGAAAATTCTCTATGTCTACAATTGTGTAATAAATCTGAATTCTTTCTTACAGTCATATGATTGTAAACTAAGAGAAATATGTACTCAAATTCATGATAATGGACATATGTGGTTGTAAAATTCATCCATCTCTTCAGAGGAAAGGCAATATTAAATCATGGTGATAGCAGAATGAAGTAAAATGTATTAGGAATACCATATTCAGTAGTATTGGATAAAAAGAAATCTATTAACTTGAAAAAATAAGACTCTCCAAAGTCTGGCAAATGATGGGTAAGCGCATCCTCCTAAAAATTGCAGGCAAAAAAAAAAAGTCTCCCTAATCACTCTCACTTTTCCTATTGGCATTTTGGAAAAGTAAATCAAATTAGGTTCTCATTTTAGAGACAGAGCTGCCTCCAAATTCACAAGGATGCAGAGCTGGTAGAAGAAATGGAAACGAGAATCCATGTCGAATGGTACACTTAATTCATTTGAGTTTGGTACATTTGAAGACAAACACAATTTTAATTTTATTAGTTTAAATAAGACAGATTCCCTCATTTCCCTAGGGACATTCATGATTGATTAAAAAAAAATAAGAAAAATCTCTAAATAAATCCCAACTCCCTTTACCCCACCCCAGCTGTTATATGACTAGGGAACCAGAGATGCAGATATTGTTTCTTCTTCCATAACTGTCTGCATGTTTTCTTTGTGTGCATCCTAGTCATAGTACAATCCTAATGTATTTTACTTGATAACTTTTTATGCAGATCTTACAGCACATTTTATTCTACCACATGTTGGAACATTTGTGCACAAAAAAATCCCATCTTTATGTTTGAAATTTATGGGAACACAATTAAAATGAGAGGGGTCCAAAGGTATCAAGATAATTACATTTTTCTAATCTTACTAAACAAGATAAATTACCTGCAGGCCCTCTTATAAAAGATGAAATCTTCATAATAAGTGAATTAATCAAGCAGCAGCTTGCTACTACACTTGCATTTATAACAGAAATGATTCAAAGACTTATTTTATGGGAAAATTAATGGAAACAGGCTTTTCATTCTTCTGCACCAATTGAAAACCTCAGCAACCAGCTGCCCACTTGTCAAGAAAGCAGAAAGAAGCTGGAAACAAAGATAAATAAAAACACCTTTTTCCTGGCACTTTTGAAGAGAAAAAGGAGGTCTCATTTACAGCAGCCATCTGTTTGTTATTTAATATGGGTGAATTACATGCTGTAATGAGTTTGTTTCTGCATCACTCAGTGCAGTGGAACACAAGTTCATTCTCATAATGTGCAGCAGTTTTTAAAAGCTAATCATTTAATTGGACACAATCGTCAATGACAAATGGAGATGTAAAAACTCAGCCAGCTGTAGAGTGAATATGTAATCATCGTGAAATCATATTATTTTACACGCTTGAAGACTTCTTAATAGTATCTGATGTTGGTCAGCTTCGGAGACACTGACGAATGAAAGGAACATGATGAAAAACAGCCTCTCAAAAGAGTTTTAAGATAATTGGGTCACATTAAGGACCATGTTGTAGCCACCACTTGGATTAGGTACCTAAAGGCTCTCCAAATTGATTATTAGTCTTCCCAATTTTCTGGAGTTTTTTAAAAAACATTTTTCCTGACACTTCTCATGGTTCAGTAGGCAAAAGCTACTGTTTGGGCCATTGGGGGATTTTTTTTCCCCTTTAATCTGCTTCAGTTAAGACTGGCTGGTAATTCCCACTGATTTGTTGCTTTTGCACATGACATCCCATACACATAAAGAGACAACAGAGGTTGAGTGCAAATGGATTTTAAAATCACACACACACACACACACACACACACATACTCAAATATACTTCAGAAAACTTAAAACTAGAAGCATCCCCCTCCAAGCTTTGAAGTGAGATTTTGACATAATGACAATAGAGTCTTGAACAGAACAGAATTCTAGAAATCCCCATTACATTGTGCCATACGTGTGGGGAACTCCACTATGTTACCATGCTCATGAGCTAACTTTAACCAGAGTAAACTTCTTCAGACTGCTTAAAAACTCCAAAATAAAGGAAGAAGAAATGATGGCAGTTAGTAGACTTTCCTTAATGTGTCAAAATATATTTTCATCTCATTTGGGATTGATTTAGCTTTATTTAGGATTTTCTCACCCATAAACATTAACATACTGGTTTTTATTACAGGTATAAGTTGTAATAAGCAGATGAGTATTTGGAACACAAAAATACTTATTTCAATCTAAAAGTTTGAGAGGAGTTCCAAAACCAACGTTTCCATTCCGTGACTAACCAAGGATCTCTTCCATGATCCTGTCCCTTCATTTTTCCTTAACTCTTCATTCTTTCTCTCTCAACTCTGTTTCCCCTATTATCAATGCCAACTACAGGATGCTCAGTTTAATCTTATCATGTCACAGATACTGGGAGGAGGAAAATTTATAAAGTATCTTCCCTTCCCTCTCTGAACAAAAAAACCCAAATAGAATCTGTATCACAGCACTGTTGGGAGATTCAAATCAGATGTCATGTGATTTACAAACCTTAAAAAATACTATGTCAGGGCTAGTTATTATTGGAATGATGACAATATTGAAGATATCAATAGTTTTTTCACTAAGGACTATTTAAAACAAGTTTTCCTCAAACCTCCTATTAAAACTCACTCAGTCACTTCATGCAATCACAAGCAAAAAGAGCCACAATGTCATAGAAAAGAGCTGGTGTCCAGAAAACAAAATACAGAGGAAAAAAATAGAGAAACATTTACAACAGCAAAACCAAAAAAGAATAAAGGTGGAAAAGCTGATTTATCAAAATTCCAGATGTACACAGAAAACAGAAAAACAGCTTGAACATGCCAGAAAAACACCCAGGAAATAAGATAAAGAGAGATGCATTGCAAATTAAGAAGCACTCCAAGCATGCATCACAAGCATGATCTTAAGGAAACCAACTGTCACCCATTTTCTACTGAGTGATTAACAACTGGGAAAGCTGAGCAAATCAAGATGTAGCATACAGGATATGCAAAGATACTCAAACAGAACACGAAATCTATGTTCATACAAAAGCAATTAGCTAGATAATTGTTCTTGTGTGCACATCACCTAATTTTCATGTTTAGGTTCCCTCCATAGGGGAGATCTTTTCTCATATAGATATAGCCCACTTGCCTAGAATAATTGGGTATCCACCTGAAAATAACATAGGCAGGAAAATTGGGAGAATCTAGGAGGTCTTTATTTTACTTTTCATTGTGACTGTAATCACATATTACTTCTTTTCTCAAAAAAACTTTAGTAGGTTCGTTTTGCCTAGAGAGTAATCTGAACCCTTAGCCTGCCATTGAAGATCTATGCCAATGTGACTACCATGTATCTCTTCCTGTTACCCTCTGGTACCTTCTTAAAAGGTTCTTGGATCTAGAGCTAGAAGAGATCTCAGAGATCCTTTATTCTAATTACTTCACTCAACAGATAAGGATTCTAAGGCTTAGAATGGTTAAAGATTTTGCCAAGGGTCACCAAACTAGTAAGAATCAAAATTGGTATTTGAATCCAGATCCTTTGAGAGTAGTCATTGTTATTTCCATTATACCACACTGCTTCCCTGTTGCATTCATGCCAAATGATATCTGGCTCCAAACATGTAATGCACATTTTCTCCTCAACATATCTTCCCAATTCCTAGGTCCTATAGCTCCTTCAAGATCAGTCTAGCAATTTATTTAAGTAGCTTTCCTGAGTGTCAGGGAGAGTTAGAAAAGCTTATATTTCCTCCACTTTCTCTCTAGCCACAGTGATCATTCTTAGAACTCCGTTGACACTTTTCAAAGGAATTTACTCATCTGAGACTTAGTACACCATACCATCTACAGCTATTTAGTTTTAGAGAGAATGTCAGCTCCTTAAAAGAAACGATTGATCTATCTTTTTGTTTGTTTCTATATACTCAGCATTTAGCACAGTTCCTGGCACCTAGGAAGTAATTAATAAGTGCTTCCTATTGAAACCAGTTCCTGACACAGTGTCTCAATTACACATGTAGCATACACATGTTGTATGCATGCAATATTGTAAATAATGTCTAGGGTTTATATATGGTTATCTTAAAATGCAACCATGTTGTAATGGCACTTACATATTTAAAAGCTCATCATCCACTAATCTAAGATTTGAGATTGAGATTCAGTCTAGAATTCAATCTTTATGCTATGAAATTGCAAATAAAGCAGCCATTCAACATAAATGTAAGATACCCTCTGGAGTTATATTTGATGTTCAGTGCTTTAGTAGGAGTGGCACAATGCAATGAACACTGGATTCTGTGTGAGGGGACCAATCCTTAATCATGGTTCCATTTCTTAACCAAAGGTGTAACTGGGGAAGCTCATTTTTTTTCACTTATTAAAATATAGAAAGAAGAGAGGAGAAAGGAGGAAAGAATGTTGGACTGGATGATCTCTAAGGTACCTTTGAGTTCTAAATCTGCACTCCTATGAAATGGAAAAGAGGTAATTTGATTTGCCAAGGTCACTGGGTTTGCCTCAGTCAAACAACATAATGACATATTCTATTCAGTTCTGAGTAACACATTTTAGGAAAATAAGCTGTAGAATTCCTATATGAAAGAAATCAAAATGACAAAAGTCCCTGATTTAATCCCAGCTGAGGAGAAGGAACCAGAAATAATTACTCTACCGAAGAAAAGAGATGGGGGGTATAGGGTGGTAATCGTGAAGAATTTAAAGGATTGTCACCTGAAAAAGTCAATAGATTTATTCTATTCCTACCCCCAGAAAACAGAAGTAAGACAATGATAGAAGCTGTAAAGAGGAAAGCATAGGCTGAAAAACTAAACACAACAAAACAAAACACACAAACAAAAGCTTTCTAACAATTAATTCTTTAAAAAGTGGGATGGGCTGTCTGCCTTAGGAGGTAATGTGTTCTCCCTCCCTGAATGTCAGAACAATATATGATGGGAGAGGAGGCAGGAGTGATGAAGGTGACAAAAATCTACCTTTCTATGACTAGAAAAATCTTTTCTTCTCTAATTTCTGGATTCAGGGTTAGAGGTCGTCTCTTAAAGCCCTCCCTTCTTTTGCTCCCTCTCCCCAATCTCTTATCTACCAATACCTTAACATTTTCCTTCTGAGTTCTTCTACTATTCTCCCTTTCCATCTTTTATGTGACTTAGAACCTTCTTTGTATTTTTAGTGCACTTCCCTTTTTTTAGATTATTTTTCCTTTCTTGATCTTTTCAGTATCTTGCACTGATCCAAATTTGAATCACCACAGAAGACACTGTATTCCTGGCCTCCATCTCCAATATTAGATCCACATTTTTTCTCATGCTTCTTGATAGACTGCAGTGAGAAGTGAGGCAGTAATATCTGGCTTGTTTACTGTACTGCAAGCTCGATGTGAAATAAAAACATAACAACCAAGAAACTGATGAAATTTAGGTTACATTAATGATGAAAAAATATAGGATGGTGATAGCCTCACTTTGCCACATTTGTAGTGCACTAAATTCTAGAGGTCACATTTTAGGAAGAACTCTGACAGTCTGGAAAGTATCTAGAATATGACAGCCAGGAAAATGAAGGTCTTAAGATGGTATCATATTGTGATAGCAAGCAAAATAGGATCTTTTGCTATTTTTGTTTTAGTATAATCAAGTGCCTCTGACTGAATTTTGCCTTTGTTTATCAAGTCTTTACTAGGAATAAAGTACAGAAATGAGAGTTTCTTTAACTAGAAACCATATATGTATTTGTATTTTTAATTATTTTAATGTGATTAAAGATCTTCCCCACCCATTAATAGGCCTGCTCATTAAGGGGAGTTTAATTAGGGATGATTTATGGTAAAGTCCAAGCCTTTTGTTAATGAGGCACTGATTCTCAAGGGTTGAGATGCCCTCTAAAAAGGGCATAAATACTCTGAATTGAGATTTTACTTTGGGGGCTTACTCAAACTATTTGTTTGGCTAGAGGAGGACTCTGGCAAACCACTAAGGAGTACTCCAACTTTGAAAACCCAGATGTCAGTGCTTCCCTCTCTGGTAACTATGGTCAGACAGTTGGACCTGTCTGTTGAATTCAGGCAGAGGAAGCCATATCAGTTGATCTTTGATTTCTCTGCATTGTCTTTGAAGTTCAGGGTGCTGACTCCCCTGAACTAGGTGAATGATATATGTGTTTGGTTAAAAAAATGATACATGTGCTTGATTAAAGTGATTGTTAACCCCTCAAAAGTTGCTTTTCCTTTTATGAATGCAGATCTAAGAACCTGTGATAGCAGGCCCCCTTGTGTATGTTGAGATACTTACTGATACACATATGAGGATCCACTGAAGGAAGTAGACATGTTTAGCCTAGAAAGGAGAAAATTTGATTTGGGGGGTGGAGTATGGAGGTGGGAAAAGATGATAACTGTCTTCAGATTTATGAAGGGTCACCATCTGGAAGAGAGATTGTATTTGTTCTGCATAGGACAGAAATAGTATCTATCGATGAAAGTCACTGAGAAGCCAGTTTTGGTTTGATGTCAGTACAAACTTTATAACAGAGAAAGTGGAATGGTGTGCCTACCGATTTTGTCAAAACTAGGGATCTTCAAGCAAAGGCTAAACTCCGTTTGTTGGATATGTGTGTGTGGTTGTGGGTATGGGTGTGTGGGGGCAGGGTATATGAAAGTGGGGTGTTCTTGATGAGAGACAGCTTGGCTTTGCCTCTGAGATCCTTTCCATTTCTAGGATTCTCTGCTTCATCTGAATAGGTGCATCACTTATACTTCTAGACCCTCCCTTTGTCTATTACTCAGCAAACTTTTGTTTTTGAAGTTCATTCATTTGTCAGTATATCATTCTGTCTCACTGATATGTTAAGCTCTAGTATCTTACAGCACTTTGGGTTTTCCAAAGAGCTTTACATACATTAATTTATCCTCATAACACTCCTATGAGGTAAGGGGTCAATTATTCTTATCCCCATAAAGTACTGCCTTGGCCACACCTACTTTGAGCAAGGGGATCAGGACACAGGCTTTTTAGTTGAGTTAGAAATTTCTAATCATCCTCCTCTCTGGGAAGTTTTGTCCTGACCCTAGGAGGCGTGGAAGTACAAACTTTTATTCCCTTGCCTCTATCACCCTTCTAGAAAAAATGAAAAGTTCCCAAAAGCAGAAGTGGAAGGCATAGAGCTGCTGTCACCATGGGGAACAGACTGGCATTGGGACTCCTACTACTGAATCATTCAGTCACCATGGTGGAGCTGATCCTGAACGGCTGAAATCCACAAAGGCTGAATGCACAGGCTGACTATCTTCATATCTCCTTTCATTTTCCATCTCTCTGCAGAGGGTGAAAGTGTGATTCTGAAGTTGATGGTCCCCTTGTGCTTGGCAGTTTTAAACTTGTTTCTCAAAAGCTTGTTTGTCCTTTGGCCAGCAAATGTGATGATGTTATTGGTCAAAGATTTGGTAAATTGGGCAGTATTGTTTAAATGTAACATTGAGTGGGGTGATTGGAAATGTCCTGGAAGGAAAAGGGATAGATTTAAAACCACTATATTTGTCAGAGAGAGATTTCTGACCAGGGGCTCAGGGATGAAAAGAGAGCTATTAATTCATTTTTATAACTTTCCAGAGGAGAGAGAATACATTCAATAAAGTCTCTGGGCAAATAAGTTAACAGTTTCTGGGTAGCTAACTGGCTAAGCTCACATTACAGCGGACATTCCCTATTACCATGACTTGGTTTGAAAGTACAATAGAAAGGGAGAAAGGGAGGGAGGAAGGAAAGAAGGAAGGAAGGAAGGAAAAAAGAGGGAGGGGGGATGGAGGGAAGGAAAGAGAGAGATAGATTTAGAAAGAAAAAGAGAGGAGAGGCTGAGAAAGTGGTTAGAGAGAAAGTCACAACCCAAGGGAAAGAATAATTTAGACCACAAAGAGAGGGAGGAGGTGGAACAGAGGAGTACTTGTGTCTGTCTGTCTGTCTGCCTATCATATTAATATATAGTCACCACCACTGACAGTTATACCCATTTTATAGATGATGAAACTGACAATGAGAGCAATTTTCTAAGTTTCTGAGAATTCTAAATCTAGGTCTTTCTAACTTCATGTTCTTCCTTTCTCATGGAATTCAGTTAGGCTCACAGTTTGTGTCTCTACGCCAACTCCTATCTTCGTACTTGAGCACCTCAATAAACATGCTGGTGTGCCATCACTCTCTGGCCTTAATCATAAATATAATCTCTGTGGTGATCTCTCTGGGTTCATTAGCTGTCTCTTCAACCACACCTTCAGGCTTATTTCCCTCCCTAAGCCAGGCTTCAGTTTGCAAGAAGATCTGAGCATCCTGGCATTACAAAATTTTGAGGAAAAGAAAAGGATGATCCAGGTGACAAAAGACACTTCTCTTGCCAAATCTTTTGCCCCTCTACCCTCATCCTCCAACTATCCCACTACTTTGCCTTCTCCCTATAATGACATCCTTCATAAATGGATAGCAGCCCTGTGTAATAGTAATAATGTAGAGGGTACTCTGTCTTCTGACCACTTCTGCTGTCAGAACTCACTCATTTTCTCCCAGTTTACAGAAGGATGTATAGCCCACCTGATTGTCTACACTTGGGAAAATCCAGGCTTCCTGAACTTAGAAATTTTGTCATTCTATGACATGCGAGTTAAAAGAGTCTGTAACAGATTCTTTTAATAGAGCTTGTGCTCCTATTACATATCAACAGATACATAGATAAATAGATGTATACATATACACACACATATATAATTAAATGGGAAAAGGGTCAATTCATATGATTATTGATTCAACCATAGTAAATATATGGTCAAAGCTATCTTTGATAACTCAAATTAGAGTAGTAATAAGTGCAAAATTAGTCTAAAAATGTTAACAATTATAAATGATTACTCTTATAGTAAACTCCACGGATGTTTAAGATTTAAAAATGTTCTGTCCACATGAATAGTTTGAAATACCTTCTTTTGCCTAATATTTGAAGTGATTATTTAGAGTTTTCTATACAAAAAAAATGAACAGGAATTGGCATCAGTATCTCATTATTTCCAAATAAATATAAGAAAAAATGATAAAATTTAAAAGAGTTTTTAAAAACTTCTTTATTTTAGAAAAAAGGAGAGGAATTGTTATTTTTGTCTTGGCATAGATATGATATAAGAAAAATGGAAGAAAATAAAGTTCTGAATAGAAAACATATTAGTGAACATATGCAATCTGCATATCAACAGAGAGAAAAGGGGGAGTTCTTTTAAAATGCTTTATCAAATTATATCAGAATTATTACAGCAAGATAAAATCCATTTTAAATAATATAAATGACAAGTTTGTTTATGAAAGAAAGATATTAATTATGATGACCTGAGGTATTTGGAGGGTGAGAAGGCACTTTGAAAAATTTACTTACACATTTATTAAAAGTAAATTCATCATTGACTATTTCCCACTAAATATTCCTGTCCTAGACTATTCTTCAAGAACACAAGCTGCCATTAATGATGCATTACTTTAGAGTGTTTGGGGTTTAACTGATGTTAACTAATGTAACCAAACAGTTAATAAGAGTGAGAGAAAGAAACAATGAGAGAGAGAGAGAGAGAGAGAAATAAGGAAGAAAAAGGGAAGAAATAATAGTAGTCTAGGATTATTTAGTACCTTCTATGTTCCAGCAACTGTGCTAAGTGCAATATTTTACAAATATTTATCTCATTTGATCCTGACAGTCAGTCTATAAGGTAGGTGCCCCATTTTACATGTTTCCCCCCAATTTTCCAGTTGAGAAAACTGAAGCAAACACAGGTTAAGTGACTTGCCTGGGTCACATGTAAAAATTGCCTGAGGTCTGATTTAAACTTGATTTTGTTTAGCCTGGGCCTAGACTTCTAACAGCTGGGCCACCTAAACAAACAGTCAATCCTAGTTTGAAGAAACAGAATGCAGACATTGGTTAATTCTCCCACAAAATTGTATTATCCAGCTCTTTTTTTCTTCTTCCCATTTTTTCTTTTCCTTTTTTCAATTTTTTCTCTTTTTTGTTTCCTTTCCTTCCTTTTCTTTCTTCTTTTTCTTCTTCTTTTTTCTCTCTCTCTCTCAAATTTTAGACATAAATTTAGTTTAATTATGGGTTTTTTACTGGGAATAATGAAATCATATATTGACATGTAGTATAAGAAACTGCTTCAACAAAAATCTTAGTCTTCTAAACCATAAACTCAAGAGAGAAATGAGAAATTTACTTCTTTCTTTTAAGCTAAACTTCACTCTTTGGAACCAGATAGAGAGAATGTGTTCAACCCCCCATGTATCAAGCAGTAGTGCATAATAGTGCATACAATTATTTATTGCTTTGGAAAATGGAAATGAAATTGATTTTTCTGATATTACAATGAGTAAATGAATGTCCTTCATTCCTGCACAAGGTGGAATCTATGTCCATCAATAGTGCTCCCAGTAAACTCAAGAATGAGCACTGACCAGTTCTTGTACTCTTTCTTTTCAATTCCCTGACTCATTGTAACTGGATTATAAATGAAGACTTAACAATTGCAATCCCCTTTGCAACCTGATATTATTTTACATTTACAAAGAAATGAATCTGTCAATCAATAGACCTAGGATCCATGGAAAGTAGTATAATTGACCACACCTCCTACCTAAGATCAAGCAACACCCCAGGGTAATAAGCATTTCGTGCAGAAGGCAAATTACTTCCCTTAACTGGGGAATTATAAAAGCATTCATCATCATATCCAGATACTGCTCTTACCTGTTATTGTAATGCATCCATTTGCTGTCAGAAGCCTTTGTACTGACTGATTCTCCTAACTTAGAAGAAGAAGCAATTGAGTGGTCACAGCATTTGAGTTAAAAGAAAAAAATGCTTATAACTAAAAATCATTTGTTTCATTAGGACAATAGATGCACAGAGATAGAGATAGAAATGGAGACCCATCTCCCCCTTCCCCCAAAGGAGAACTCTCCATATGAATTCTATTTGTTTTTCCCTCAATATTTTTTCTGAAAACTACACAATTGTTTTATTGTAGAAAGAATGGAGACTTTAAAATGTAAGATTTGAATTGAAATCAAAGCTCCATTACTTACTACCTGTTTAACTATGGGCAAATAATTTAACCTATCTGAAACCCAATTCCTTATCTGGAACGGAGGGGGTTAGATCAGATGATCTCTAACTAAGGCTGGTTAGAGATCTGAGTCTATGACCTTATGAATACTATTATAAGGAAGACTTAGGAATTATAAACCTTAAATTCTGGAGAAAAACCAATAAATTCTCTTAAGAAATTACTTAGTAGACTGGCAAACTTTAACATTTGATATGTTCAATTGATCTTTTGTGTGCATATTGATTTATACCTGGGCTTTTTTTTTTTTTTAACAGACTACCCAATGACCATTTTAATTCAATGGTTAGGAGAAAATTATCAAAGAGAACTAAGTCTCACCAAGCAGAAATCCCTGGACACCCAAGGGGTCCAGATAAATTTCCCCAGAATTCTTTGAAAACAGAACCTTGCGAATTTATACCTAAATGTCAACATTTATCTTAAAAATATCCCTAGGATGTCCCACTTTAGAAGGAAAGAAAACAAGAATACATAGAACAAATTAAAATGAGTGAATTATACTTTTTAGAAGGGTCAAGTTCTGAAATAAATCAAAGCCATAATAAAGTGTCTTTAATTGGGATAACAGGACTGCAAACCTTCCATCCTGGAGTATGTCTAGTGGCTTTCTCAACCAAAGAGACACATGAAAAAGTTTTCCTAGCTTAGGAAGAGAGCAGGGAAGGAGATGGGTGAGTCAGCAAGGCATGGTCATGACCTCAGTGGTCCTTGGCAGTCTGGGCAAGGAAATTTCAGCACTTCATTCTGGCTGGCTGCTTTGTCCTTCATATCATGAGTCAAAATGAAAAAGAGCAAGGACATCAAGGACCTAGATTCAGCTTGAGCCATATTACCCCACAATGCAAGATCTTAGATTGGGGGGAACCTAGGATGTGGTTCCAATCAACCTAATCAAGAGTAAATATTTAAAAAGTAGGAATGTGAGGACATTACTGAAATTTGGACATTACAAGGAACATTTAAGGGAGTGATGTTTCATAGAATATTTGATATTAACAATTTCTGTCATTATATTAACAATTTTCCATCAGTAGTAAAATATTAACAATGGAGAGGAAGTCCTATACCATAAAGTTAAATTAAATAAAAACATAAATAAATAATAATAAAAAACCAAGGGAAATAAACTTTTTTTTCCCCTAGATGTGATTTTTAATACCTTTAATACTCTGTTTTGGTGTAGTCTGCCCTTGTTTCTAAGCTGCAAAAGGACATGATCTGTGTCTTTCTTTTTAATCCTGAAGGCTATTTAGCAAGCAGCTTTGGATTCTTCTTGTAGAATGCCTGTAACAGCACCATACACATGGAAGCTCTTAATAAATACTATTATTAGTAACGATGAAAGCTTTGTAGAAATTAATCAGTGAAGAAAATATATAGCCCAAAGCAAGTAAACAGACGTGGCATTCCCCTTCTGTTCATTATTAGAGTAGAGGCTGTTTCCCCCACTGTATGCTGCCATGTCTGTTAGAGGAAACAAAACAGTCAATGAAAAACAGTAGGGAAAATAATTCAAATGCATTTGACTAGGTGAAGATCATTTTATTATGTACTGTGTGATCAAAAACTCTGCTTGCTTTTATGTGTGATTTATTGCATGTCAATATCCTAAACTGTTATAGTGCATTATGGTCCATTGTAGAAAAGGAAAATGATGAAAGAACTCATAGTCTCCAAGAAATAAAGCAGCGTGGGGGTGGGAAACAGAACAGATATTGTTATGAGATCTTATTTTATTTAGAAGCTGGGTTGCTTTGTTTGTTTGTCTGTCTTTTTTTTTTTTTTTTATCAAATACCAGGGTTTCAATTAGATCAGCTACTTCATTATCTGTAGCAGCTCACAAGCATTTCCAAGAACAATGACTGGATGAGAACACATGATAAGATTAGGTTGCACTCTACCCGGTAGTACAGGAGGGTTTACCATTTGATTAAGCAACTGTAATGAGCCCTCTTATTCGAGCCCTTTCATTTCTAATACCTTTCCACTCTGTTTCATTTCAGGTAAATATAATAGAATGCAGTAGGAAAGAGGATTATGTGTCTAATCAATTGACTTATAATGATGAAACAATAATTGACAGAAATCAACAAATTCTAAAGTAGGGTAGAACTGACAAATCTGTGGTTGATTATGTGCAACAAATTACTGCTAAGGACACAGAGCAAATAATCCATTAAATATCAATAACTTTGTTCTGTGTCCTTAACGATAGTGAAGTCATGGACAGGTAAGCTTTTGTAGTCTTCATTGCAAGAATTTCCCCAAGGAGGGTGTGGACATGGCCAGGGGTATTTTAAAACCCCTTCATACTTTATGGATGACTGAGCCTCGTTAATTGGGGATGATTAGGGGTGATTCACTTGTTTTAGGCTCTTGTGGGTTGGAGAGTAGATTGGCTGTACTCTAGGCCTATAAAAAGCAAATCCCTTTTTCCTCTTTGTTTGAAAGATCTACAAATGGCTGAAACCAAAGCTTTTGGTCCTACCGGAATAATTACATATCAACAGAGTCCTTGCGTCCTTGCGTAAGACTTACTTGACCCTGACTTTTTGACCATAGCCATGTGGAAGCACTTACCCAAATTTTTCTCTTGTGGATGTTCTGGTTCATGAAGCCATTTGAGATTTTCTTGGCAAAGATACTGGTTTGCCATTTCCCCCTCCAGTTCATTTTACAGAAAAAGAGCTGAGACAAACAGGTCTAAGTGACTAGTCCAGGATCACACAGCTAGTGTCTACACTCAAATTTCAGCTCGGGTCTTCCTGACTCTCCTAGCTCCCCCAAGTTAGTAGCATTCTCAAGTAAATTGTTTTAATTGTCTTCTAATTCATCAAACTGCTTCAGATATCTTCCCATTCCTATTCATCTGCTATACTTCTACCAAAATGATTTTCTTTAAGTATTGATAGTCATGACCATGCAACTCTTTTATTCAGTAAGTTTCAGTGGCTCCCAACTGAATTTAAAATAAAATACAAATTTCTCTGTTCAACTTTCAAAGCCCCTCCACAACTTTGGCAAAATAAGTTTTTATTAATGTATTTTAATTAATGTATCCCTTCCCCTCATACTATCAGATGTTCATCCCGTAAAACAAATAGTATTTTTAAAGATAAAAGAAAATTAAGAGGAAAAGTCTAAAAATATGTCCAATTTAAACATTTGTGCATCTCTCTCTCTGAATATATCTATATATACGTATATAGATATACACACAAACATATGGATAGATAGATAGACATACACATATGTTGTAAGTGTGTATGTGTGTGTGTATTTCCCTAAAGGAGAACTCCTCAGATGAATTCTCTCCCTCATATTTTCTTCAACATTTTTTCTGACACCTGCACAGTTGTGATGTGGTAGAAAGAACAGGTGCTTTAAGCCCAAGGTTCTGAGATCAAACATATGTGGTCTTCCTCTCTCTGCAAAGGGCATTTTTTCCATTGTATCTCTTTATTTGTGCCTTACTTTTTTATATAATTTTTCATTTTTTATGTGTGTTTTTTACATTGCTGCAGTCATTGTCTATATTGTTTTCTTGGCTCTATTTATTTTACTCTGCATCAGTTCATGTAGATCTTTCCATCCTTCTCTGTATTCATCAAATTCATTATTTCTTGTAGCACACTGAAAATCCATTACATTCATGTGCCACAATTTGTTTAGCTATTCACCAAATGATGTACATCTACTTTGTTTCTAATTCTTTAGTGTCACAAAAAAAATATTGCTATAAATATTTAGAGGAATAGGAGAACTTTCTTTTTCCAATGACCTCCTTCATATATGTCTAGTAATGGAATTTCTAGGTCAAAAAGTAGGTATGAACATGTTATCCACTTTGTATAATTGCAAATTGCTTTCCAAAATGGTTGTAATGATGAACAGATCTACCAACAATGTATTAACCTTCTATCTTTCCACAATCCCTCTAAAAGGGAATCTCAGGGTTGTTTGAGTTTCTTTGAGTATTAGTGATTAGGGACATTCTTTCATATAGGTATTTATAAATCACAATTCTTCTTTTGAAAGTTGTTTCTTCACATTCTTTGACTACTTATTTCTCAAGAATTTTCACTGGCCCTTCTCTATTACTGTAATATATTCCCTTTTCACTTCTCCATTATGGAATCCTTTTCTTATTTCAAAACACAGTTCAAGCATAACATTTTATATAAAACCTTCCCTAAATATTCCCTCTTGCTAGTATCTTCCCTTATAAACTATCTTATACTTAACTACTTTGTATTTTTAATATTTTCTTTACATCATATATATGTACACATGCGTGCATATTGTGAGCTGGGATTAATTCATTCATTGTATTTATCATAGTGCTTGACACATAGTAGGTTCTTAACAAATCCTGATTGAATTATTTGGTTACCTATATTGATTGATTGACTAAAATATATCTACAAGTATGCTCTGAACTCAAGAATCCAAGGACAGATAAATCTCCTTCTCAGGGTACTAAGGGTACCTCTTGGGGTCCAGGTGGGGAACATAACTTCTCAAATGCTATCTGCCCAGACTCTAGACTCCCATTTTTAGCTACTAGTGACCAACAAAATTAATTGACATAATCTTTTATGAAGGGATATTTTTACTACAGAAAGACAGCAAAAACAAAGTTACAAACATTATCTACCCAACTCCCAACACACTTTAGAAATTACATTTTCCACCATATCACCTTGGTCTGTACAGAATGGGCTTTAACAACATAGTTTCTACCCATCATCAATCTCACAAAGTTTACATGCATATGTGACATCAATCCTGGAAGAGTAATTTTCTCAACTTCTACCAGTCTGAGTCCCAAAAGGTCACTCTTCTTTCCTCAAGGCTTCTATACAGGACTGGTGGCAAAATCTGGCAGGGGCTCATCTTTCATACTCCCAATCTTCAGGTGTCTCACTCTCCTGACTTTTCAAAACAAATGAGGCTCTATCCTTCAACTTCCTTTGCCTTAAACAAATGAACACACCTAGAAGCAAAGACTCCAGGTCTGTATTCATGAGCCACATGTTGGTTTCAGAATGGGAGGGTCCAAGGTCTGCTTTACAGCATGGTCTCACATCAGAAATGATCTGGAAGAGATGTTAATCAGACTAAGAAAAGAGGCTCTATTCAGATAAAATCTTTTAAATAAATCCCTATCCATTCAAAAAAGCTCCTCCTTACGATATGTTTAGCATACCCAAACAAGTTACCAAATGTCTTCACATGATAAAAAGTCTCTTCAAGGAATGACTCAGCAGGGAGCAGGCTCCTAAGGTTCTTCCACATAAGAAACCGCATCAGTAGCATATTGTGCATGCTGATAGGACAAGGCTTTCCAACGCACATGAATATTACAGTTTCACATAATTTCACCAGTATGGTCCCAGAAGTGGGGAAATATGAACTAGTGGATTGGATGCTACACTTGGAGTCAGTAAGATTGGTTTCAAATCCCACCTCAGACACCTACTAGCATCTATGTAATCCTGGGTAAGTCCTTTAATTTCTCTGTGCCTCAGTTTAGTTATCTGTAAAGTGAGGCAGTTAGAGCTGATCATCTCTAATATTGTTTCCAGATCTAAATCTAAGAACATCTTGACATGTTGCCAAGTGTTTGGCAATATAGCTTCTTGGACACAGAAGGGTAAAGGGAACCATCTTTTCACAATCTTTAAGGCATTACAAGAATCTTGGGGCAATCACCGTTGTGTGTGCTGCCCTGGATCTGAATATTCATCAAGGGACTTAAAAAAGGCCAAGGTTTACGACTACACCTGGGGTCATCTCCAAATGGCCTAACCTGTATTTTGCCACTGGACCCAGATGGCTCTGGAAGACAGAGTGAGGCTGATAACTTTGCCCAGCCCTGCCTCACTTAAATACAATACACTTGCAAGTCATGACATCACCTTCCTGAAGTCATTGGTCCTTTTAGAGAAAGAAGGGCAGACAAGAACAATAGTGAGTCATATTGTATAGAAACAAAACACTTGGACTGTTTTTTCACTATTAGCGTTGGTTGCTAAAATCCCACATTTATTTCCTTATGAGGGAATTTTAGTCCTTCACAGTCCTCTATGAGTCCCTAGTGTTATGGGAAGTTGCTTTTCTGAAAATTCAAGAAATTAGGGTAGCCTACAATTTCTGTGAAGTACTTTATAGGTCCCTGTGGTGAATGAAGTTGAAACATGAGAATATAAAGTGTTTTTATCTATCATCTATGTACCTATGTATTTATCTATCAGTTTTTCTAAGGGGAAGGCAAAGATTTTCACTTTGAATCTTATTAACCAAAAATAATACCACAAGGTCATGAGACATTGCATTGCAACTAGATCTATTACAAGAGAAATGAACATGCATGTGGAACCCAAAGCCCTCTAGAGCAAAGAGCTCACAATTCATACAAAAGTTTGCATATTTATAACAGTACAACAAAGGAAGGAGGAGGTACGAAAAATCTTTTCCTTAAGAGGAGTGGCATGGGAAGGGAGAAAGGTACAGTAAAGCTATGAAAAGGACAAAACCCCTCCTGAAGGAAAAGGGGCCAGGTGATGGCAAAAGCAGCATTGTTTTCCCTTGGCAACTGCTACAGTGTGGAGATAGGATGGTCTACTTCTCTACATATATCCCTGTCAACAATTTCTCAGTCTGGTGCAGACTGACTGGCACCTATCTTGACTCTCAAGTACACACAGGGAATCCAGACTGGAGTACACACAACAAATTATGTCAGCTCAGGGGAGTCTTCATCCTTGATCCATTCAGGACCTCCTGGAAACTCTGAGTCCAGTGTTTCTGGAAAATATGGCAATTCAAAATACAAGTTTGGGGGACCCCTTAACATTCCTTTAACAATCTGCATATGGAAGGTAGGGAATAAGTTGAGATTCAAGAGTGTGAGAGGAAAATGGAATGAATTTACAGGATAATACGAGCCCTTGCTGTATTCTACATTATCTCAATAAAAAAAAAAAGAAGATATTCTAGTCCTTATAGGCATTACTATCTTTAGTGTGTATATGGAAGCTTGAACTTTTTACCCACCTCAGTAGTGCTCTATTTCCTGGAGGATGTTCAGAATAGGAGAAAAGGCAGCCAAAGAGATATAATTTAGAGGTCACCTCCAAGATGAAATGAATTGGTTCCAAAAAACCCAAACCTTGGAATTCTGGATATCTTTCTTAGTGTCCTTTCCTGACTCATCATCCATATCACTGTACCAATAGATTAGGAAAAAGAACATGAATTTTACAAGTAAAACATTTAGTCAGGATTAGACTAATGAATAAATTAGAAAACAATCCCATGTTGCCATTCTTCCATGAGATTTACCTACCTCATATTTATTTTGCATTTATTCTGTACTTAAGTTCATATTCTATCTTCTTAAATAGAATATAAATTCATTGAGAACAAGGATTGATTTTTGTTTATTTATTTCATTTTGTTTTTGTGTTGCTATTACCACATCCTAGCTTGGATATATCTGGGATTAATAACCACTTATGGGATGATTAGTTTTAAGTTCAGTTTCATTGACCATTAATTATTAACTGTCTGTGATGTGCTCATATAAGTTGCTCTATCAGTTATTTTTCAAATGTTTATTTTATTACAGCAATATAACTTTTGCATTTACTAAAATGTTAGCATTATTTTTTCTATCATTTTTGTTTCCAATTTGTTAAAAAAAATTTTGAGAGATTTTTGGGCAAAACATAATATAATTTGATACAGCTTTAACCATCCTGGGAGATATAAAGGAAATCCAAAGATTTACTAAAATAAACATTTTCCCCAATGCCTTTCTGTCATACTTTTCCTTTCAGAGCAGGTATAAATATCTGTGAATTAGCCATTTCCATTTATTCCCCCTACTGATGACTTCATCCTGTAAAGGGCTACTGCATTTTCCTTTATGAGATCAGTCTCTCACCGTTTTCATAGTTTAATGCATAGTTACTTCAATACTTAGAAGAATCTAGGATCCCATGAATGTGGGCACTTCTCTCCCTCAAAACATATTGCAACCTGTGTTTGTGTCCTTCTCATCCTAGGCCATTCTATAGGATCTATGCTACTTGGTTCACTACATACCAACATACTACCTTTTATGATCACAATAAGAATGTAATCCCTCCCTGCCTTAGGGTCATATAGTGAGAGATTGTGATGGGAAAGGACATTAGATATCATTTAATAAGATTCCATTTCATGGCTGAAGAAAATGACACTAAGATTTGTCCAAGGGCACACAAGTATTAAGATTCTAGGTCAAGATTCAGTCAGGTCCAAATCTAGTCTTTTCCCCATAGCAATCTACCATTCATGTTCTTAGAATTCTTGTCTTCCTTCCTTCAAGGTGGTTTAAGAGAGATACCAGACTGTCTTCATAAAGGCTTCCTTGAGCATTCCAGCTGTTAATATTCTCTTTTCCTCATGTTGTAGTCTATTGTCTAATTTCCGTACACAAAAATACCTTGATAGTAGAACAAAAACTTCTTGAGGGCATGAATCTTTTCTTTTTGTTGTCATATTCCCAAAACAAAGGTAATATGGTAGTCTCATTTTCGCAATATACAATTTCTCAGAAGTTATGTTAGTGGAATGCACACTGTTAACAATTCTACCATGTTGGAAAGTATTTGAGCTTGATTCTGGTAATAGACCACGCCATCATAAATGTTTTCACAGAATAAGTTTAGTTGAATGCTTCCGAAAAGCTTATTACTTGTTGATGACCCTCCAACTATTAATGCTAAACTAAACAGAGTTGTGCTTGCCAAAGTATTGGCCTCCAACATGGATGATATATACTGTAAAGTCCAAATTGAAAAGGTGGTTATTTATAGATGGTGAGCCACTCCAGATGGTCCTGTTTGGTAATTCCATTGTGCTGATTGCAACAGTCCCTAGAGTAGCACAGTACCTCCTAAATGAGATCATAATCCCTCCCAACCTAACTGTCCATACAGGAAAACCCAAGTGTATTAAGAAAGCCCATTATCTAGATCATGATATGTAGTTAAATGGACAATCTATACAGTAGGTTGAAAAATCACTGCATATAGAAAATGAACTAGGGCAAAAGGTGAGTTGGATTGCTTTGAGATAGACAAATAGGACTTTTAATGACATTTTATTTTTCCCTGAAACAAAGGTCCATATGATAGCATCAATATTTTTTTTCTTTTAATGTTCTGTGACTTCAGCTCATGGAACCTAATAGTCTCTGATGACGTAAAGTTTTGGGAAACAAAAATTTAATTGGAGAGTCATATGTTTGGCATGTGAGGGATACAACAACACAAATAGATATATCTATCTCTATTGTACGTGCACTAATACATATACATAACATACAGCAATGAGGACCTACACAGAAGAAAGATACACCACAAAATATGTCATCAGAGAGATAAATAACAGGAAAAGAATATGAGCAAAAGCCAAAGATGTGCAAAAGATGGTCTGTGTGACTCACTAGGACTAGATAAAAACACTAAGCACACTGACTTACCTGTGGAGGAGTTAATGGACCACAAGTCAAAGTCATGAAGCGTAAGATAAGAATGTTGCAATCTAAACAAATGATATTACAGATCAAGTAAGTGTTAAATTAGGGCTTTCTTGAGTCTAGCACAACGCCGCCATGTTCTTAGTAGGTGTTTCATAATACATGTAAATGAAACCTTATGGAATCATTAATTTCCTTGGTGATTTTACACTAGTCCTTGTGCATTACTGGTAAGAGATATTCAACCTACCCTTTGACTCATCAGCAATTCTGCTTCGTGTTTAGAACATTTTCCCACATGCCAACAATTCCAATAGTTTAAAAGGAAAAGAGTCTGAAAATCCTCTTACCCTGCTTTTGCTCTTGAAAGTGAAGGAAAGCAGCTTATTTATGTGAAAATATAAGATTTAATGCGAACTTTTAGTCCCTTCTAATGACACCTACCCATGTATTTGGTTTAATTGATAATGGCAAAATACATAAAATTGTGAGTATATGTGTATATTCTATCTATCTTTCTGTCTGTCCATTTATCTATCTATCTATCTGCCTGTCTGTCTGTCTTTCTGTCTATCTATTTATCTCTCTATCTATGTATCTTTCTATCTATCTATCTATTATCTATCTATCCCATATCCTATTGAAAGAAGTTCCAAGTCTCTTGTCTCTGTCCCAGGCATAAGAAAAGTAAATGGGTGGATAGTTTTACTATTATATTCTTTACATAGTCATGATTATTTCCTGAAAATATCATTAGACTTGGTGAAGATGTTATTCAGTATCAAACAGAATAGTAGAACAGTTGTTTCACTTACACATTTCAGTCATTATTGACGTTGTCATATTCTCACTTCCTAGAATTTGGATCTTTCCCTTTATCAGGGGGATCTATTTGGTTTTACTTACCTTTTGCTTTGATTCCCTTGGGTCTTCGATTGCTCATGATCTTCATGACACCAGCAAGTCATCACCAAGCCATTTATTAAGCACCTATTATGTGTGAGATGCTGTGCTAAGGAGTCAGGATATTAAAAAAAAAAAACAACCACAGAAAATATAGCCCCTCCTTTTAAGGAACTGATTGTCTAAGAAGACCCTTAATAGAAAAATAACTTGCAAAAAAGATATATACAGAATTAATTAGAGATGATCAATGGGGAAAAGCACCACTATTAAAACGGATCAAAATAAAAGACTTCTTATAAATGGTGGGATTTTAGTTGAGACTTGAAGGAAGCCAGGGAAGCCAAGAGGTAAACATGGGAGAAAGCATTCTGAGCTGGGGAGCGGAAGGGAGTGGGGCATCAAATGAAAATGGAGTCTGGATATGAATGTCTTGTACAAGGAACGGCAAAGAAGTCTTTGTCACTGAATCACAGAGGAATTCCACAAGTAATGGAGGTAATAGGGTGCCCCCTAAATTTATTGAGTGGGAGATTACACAGCCTGACCATTAGAAAGAGTAATGTGACAGCTGAGTGAAGAATGGACTGAAATGGGGAAAGACTTGAGACACAGACACTATTGAGAACCACATGCTCTCTATCGTCTACCTTAGTTTGACTTTGTTCTGGTCCCATTAGGCTATAGTAGAAAGAATGTGGGACTTGAAATCAGGATACCTGGGCTTGAATTTCTATTCTGACACATTAGCTATATCATCATGGAATTGGGGCAGCTAGGTGGTGCAGTGGATAGAGCACCAGTGCAGGAGTCAGGAGGACCTGAGCTCAAATCTCACCTCAGACACTTGACACTCACTAGCTCTGTGACCTTGGGCAAGTCACTTAACCCCAAATGCCTCATCCTGGGTCATCTCCAGTCATCCTGATGAATATCTGGTCACCGGTTTCAGATGGCTCTTAAGGAGAAATGAGGCTGGTGACCTGCACAGCCCTCCCTCACTCAAAACAAAGTCAAGTGCAAGTCATGTCATTATTTTTCTGATGGCATGGTCTTTGGCAATGAAGGACGAACACACACACACACACATGACCGTGAGCCAATCACTTTACGTCTCTGAGCCTCAGTTTCCTTATCTGTGAAGAGGGGATGATATTTGCATTTCTTATCTCACAAATGCATTTAAAGAAAGTACTTTGTAAAAATAAAACCAAAGAAACAAAGACATCAAGCTACATCTGAAAGGAAGGTGTTATTAGCAGCAGCTGATGCCGAAGCTCACCTTAACTCTCCTCCTGGCATTCCTGACTCTGTCGTGATGTTAAAGACAGTTGAATTTTCATACATTTAATTGGAAGTTCAGTTACAATCCAAGAATCACAGATTTAGGGCTAGAAGCAACTTCAGAGTGGAGGAAACTGAGGGCCAGAGAGAATAAATGAATTTCCAAGGACCATATATCAAGTAAACTGTCTGAGGGAGGTTTTGAACCCAGATTTTTGTGACTCTAAGGCACCTGCATTGAATTTCCATCATGTGTCCAAAATGAAAATGATGATGATGAAATATTCTATCCATTAGGAAAGACAAACTCTATACCGTATTTTAGAATTTCTTTTCTGTAAAGACTGTAATGAACAGTAGTCTCCACAGTTCCTCATTACCTGTCTAAAAATAAATTTATAGAATTTAATTTTGAATCCCAAAATTTATAATGGCATCACTCAACTTTAATAAAACAGCTCTCAGTCCACCATGTCTTACTCTCCATGATCTTTCTTCTGTAATTCATATTATTAAGGTGTTTGAACAAAATCTTCCATTTGTATTGAAACACTCGTGTCCCATTCTTCTCCAACATTCTTTAAAAATAAAAAAGTACAAATTGCCATGAAACTCAGAGCAAATGAAATTTTAAAAGAGCATTATATATCCCTTATCCTTTATATCTTCCATGTAATTTTCTTCAGGTTCACCTTGATTTCTTTTAGGATCTTTCTACATGGGGTCGTACCTATTTTCATAGCTGGGCTAATCACATAATGTATTTATTTGAAAGAATAGGTCATTATCTTAGTTCTTTATTAAGCATGCAAGTTGGGCATTTTTTCCAATATTAAAATATGCAGAATCATTTTAGCATGCTTCTCTTTATTTGTGGCTGTACATTATGATATGAGTATGGATTTTGAATTTGTCTCCACCACTCTGCCTTGGGAGTAAAGTGATATACTTCACTTGTTAGAAAGAGAAAGTGCCTGAAATTTTGACTGACTAATGTAATTACTTTTGAAAGGAGGGTAAAGAAAAAAATCTAGTTTATTTTGATATTTGCCAGCATACCTAAAATGCCAACATGGAAGGAGCTCAGAAGAAAAATGCAGGAATCTTTCAGATGTTAAGGGAGAGCAGGATAACAAAAAGTGCAGAAAAGACAGCAAAATCAATAGATGTGCTGATCTATTCAGCTTTATGACTGAACTTCAGGGTTTTGAGCTGAATTTCAGCTATTTCACATGTCCCTAGTTATAATGAAGGGATGATATAGACTTCAGTAAGTTATGGGGTTTATCTCATGCATGTGAGTGCCTCATAACTTATTAGCGCCAGAAGCTATAATGAGTTATGTTACAATTCTCCTACACAGCCTCCAAAACTTGTAACTCACCAAAGCCATGGGCAATTTCATTTATTTAATGCCTTTTTAGTATTGGAACTTCTAATCTAGAATTTGTTAATTTTTTTCATAGTTACTGGGTAGTGTCCCCTGTGGTATGTTAAAACCAAGAGGTCATGAGTCTCTATATATTTTGCTGAAGTGAACATTCTCTGCCATAACATCTAAAGAATAATATTTTGGGGTGGCACACTAATACATCATGTCAAGCTGACATTTATATTATGAAGTTTACTGTTTTCTGGTGATATTGTTTATAATAGAAGCCTTCGACTTGTTTGCAATCACGGGTTTGTAGAATATAGTGTTCTGTTAGGCATCTCTGCTGGTGGTTTGCAATGAATATGTGACTGCTCTACAAATTTTCAAAGATGTTTCACCCTTTCATTTTGGTAGGAGTATAGAGAAGCTGATAAAAGGCTCTATTCATCAAATGCTGCTTCTGTGGGAGTATCTTCAAATTTTCCTGGATTCTCTTTCAGGTGGCCAGATGTGCATGTATGTGTTTCATCTTTCTTAGCAATAGCCCTAAAGAAAATTATATTTGTTATAACTGATTGAGAAAAACAAACAAACAAGGTTGCAATAAAATTGGTTCTTCAATTGAATTATAAAAGAGGATTGTATGTGGTTAGATATGTTTCTACACTGGTTGGGAAAGCTTTTTTAATAAGGCTTAGTTAGCTACCACCTGAAAATAACTATTAATATGAATTGAGACTTGAGAGGAATCTCTAGTCCTTGAAACAGTATTTAGATCTTTTTACATATATTTATAAGGTTTATTAATTCAAATACACTGCCATGATCAACTGGAACTAGTGAGCTTGAAGTTAAAGGATTCCTGGAAAGAAATCAACATTAAAATAGGATCATAATGTGAGTGTACATTTAAAATTTGAATATGTGTATTTTATCACAATTGCTCTCCTTCTGAGTCATATTTTTCTCAACTCCTATTCTTCATGGTTCTCTGCTTAGCAGATTTACATTCCATTTGGACTGTAAATAACTTAGATTTTCAATTTTCTCTCTGTACCTAAATATTTTTCTTCCCATTTCATCATTTGGAGAGTGTTCAAAAAATTCAAACTAATTTTAGCATTAAGAAAAGTATAGTTAGGAAGGTCAATATGCTCTGGAGTGGTATATTTATAAAGCAAAAATGAATGATTTTTAAAATGTTATCTGATGTGTTGATTAAACAGTGGTACCTCTACTAGTGTATCTTGCTGAAAGGTGCACCCTTTTATATCTCCTAACACTTCCATTCTTATAGGAATTTTAAAAGCATCACGTTGGGAAAATGAGCTAACTAAAATAAACAGCAGAAACATCTGGAAACAAAAAAAAAATTTCTTCTAAAAGTTTAGTTGATTTTGTCAAAGAGACGATAAGCATAACTTGCTTCACTTAAAAAAATGGTATAAGGAAGGATGTGTGATAGGGGAAGGCCTTATAGGGAGATTTTCAAACCCACTGGCCTTGCTTGGTGACAGGTACCTGCCAGCCCTGCTCCTGAAGAGGCTGGGGTCATTGGATCTCTTGAATTTAAAATGGTCAAAGGTTATTGGGTCTTTGTAATACACTAGGTAGTAACAGGTTGAGCACCTAGGAGCAGGATGCCAAAGATTCCAAAGGAGGATCAAATCAGACCAGGTTGGAAAGGAAGGAGGTCACAGCTGCCAGGATAATCAAAGGTGGGATTGAGCAGTGAGTGGTCACCGCCTTTCTAACCTGGATGGAATAGGGAGACTTAGTTTCAAAACAAAAACTATATGACCAGCAAACACAATCACCACAACCAGCAGAAAAACAAAAAAATAAAAATAAAAATAAACAAACAAAAGCCTAACAAATTAGTAGGTAGGAGACTAGAAGAGAAGCACTGAATGCACCTCAGTTAAAGCAGATAATTTCCAATGCGACTTTCAGATCTACCTTCCCCCACCTCCAACCCAGTTCAGTTATCCTACAATAAAAATGATGTACTTTGATGATAAGGTTTTAACCTTTTGCCTCTGCTTTGGTGAGGCAGCTGATAAACTGATCAAAATGTTAACTTCCAAAACTGGAGAGCTTGTAGGATTATGTGATATAGGGAATAACATGGCTGGGATATTTCTTATTGTTTGCTTTTGTGGACTGTACTATTCCCTTTGGAATCATTTAGGTCTAGAACCAGGAAATATCATCTAGTCTGTGTGGTCTAATGAAAGTAGGTACTATGTATGAGAGAATTTATTAGTCTATGTAAATGAAAAATTAACCTCATCTTAGTAGACTGAAGGTTAAGCGCAGATGGTTAAATCTTGCTCAGTAATTAGATAAATTAGATTTTGGATCATTGGTCTTAGGTGCCCCCCAAAATGTTTCTCCTTACATACAACAACTGAATAGAAAAGACTCACTTTCATAGATATTTAGAAGATTTTGGAGAGTTGAAATTCCATTAGGATGAGCTTGAAAAAGAAGGTAGGAAAAAAAAACAAAAGAAATGATATCAACTATATTGCCCAACATGCTGGAAGATATTTTTTCTCTTGATTTATTTGTGCTTCAGGGAGTGGAGAGAGCATGGGATTCGTTAACTGCCTTTACTATAATCACAAATTTATTTTTATGCATTATATATTAATGTAACATATAACTTACTACATTTGCATTAGCATGCAATAGACCTATTAAATATTTAATGGGATACCAAAAAGGTAAAATTGGAAATGAATATAAAATTTCTGAAAAAAAAGTGACCAAGGAAAGTTTTAAGCTAATCTTTTGGGTGAAATATAAGAAAAATGCAAAGTGTTCTTTATAAAATGATAAATTTTAATCCTATTTTGCACTTCATTGTAAGGCCTTTCCCTTTTTTTTTAAATTTTTTAAAATTAATTCTTCTATATCCTGGATCTACTCAATCCTTTTATTTCTTTCTAACTCCTTTAATTCCTACTCTACTCATTTCTCTTTGAAAACTACGTTGACAATCAATTTTCCTATGGAATAAAACTTATTTACCCATGTTTTGTTTAGTTTGACAATTTCACATTGTCAGAAACAATAAGATCTACTCTCTATGAATGTGTTTGTCCTTCACTGCTGAAGAAGACCATGCCATCAGAGAAATAATGACATGACTTGCCCTTGATTTCGTTTTTTTGAGTGAGGGAGGGCTGTGCAGCTCAACTGCCTCACTTCTCCTCCAGAGTCACTTGAATCCAGTGACTGGAGATGACCCAGGATGAGGTAATTGGGGTTAAGTGACTTGCCAATGTCACACAGCCTAGTGAGTGTCAAGTGTCTGAGGTGAGACTTGAACTCAGGTCCTTCTGACTCCTGCACTGGTGCTCTATCCACTGTACCACCTAGCTGCCCCATCTATGAACATGGATAATAAAATGGAAGGAGTGTTCACCAGGGAAGAGGAGAAACGAGTAAAATAGAAAACTTGGAGAGAGGGAAATTATTATACACTTTGCATCTTTTTTTAAAAAATCTATTCAGAAGCATTTGAAGAATTAAGAACAGAGGAATAAGAGATTTGAGGCTCTGGAAACAAGACAGAAGACTTATAAGAACTAGTCTCTACTTGGATACGTGGTGGTTAGTGTCTGGACTGTGAGAGAGTAAAAAGACAATTATATTGTAAATAGCATGGGAACATAAACTAGAAATAATGGGCTCAAAAATTAACAAAAGGTCTTGTAACTATGTGGGAGAATTATGTTCAAATGCATCTATGAGCTCATCTTTTTGGATGTTCCCTCTGAGGATGTTTAGCATGACCCATCTATGACTCCCCACTTTATGAGATTTGGGTTTAGCTCTCAGAAATCCACCACTAGCGGCCCACCCAATGTTCTTAAGTTCCTTCCTCACTTTCTCCTGGTATTTGAAATAAAGCATTTTGAGTTGTCCCTCAGTAATCACTGACTCTAACCATATAACCAGCTTATCTTCCTTTTCGATTACACATTTTACAGATGACAACCTTTAGTCTGGTTCTTTGACATTATTTCCATTACCCACAGTCATACCATACTATGTAGAAAATGGGCATTTTTTTAAAATGGGCCTTTGTTCCTGGGAGAAGTGTGGGTGAAATTAAAGGAACTTTGCAATTTTCTGAAGGCAGTCTAGGAAGCTGCCTGTTTAATTCTGGGCCCAATTCATTGCTCATTTGTACTATAACGGGCAAATATTTAGAGAAATGGAGCTTTTAACATTTATGATAATGAATACATAGTCAGTAATTATGTTTTCTCATTTCTTTTAGCCCTTGCTCTAAGTGGGATATCTCATCCGGTTTATAAATAGAAGGTAGAATTAACCAATTTATGCACTGCTAAGTGAATGTTTTTGTTTATATAAAAGATGTGGGTGAGTATAATTCATATTGTTTTCAAATATCCACAAGCTGCAACACTAATAATTTCTATCTGTATGGTACCAATGCATACCTGGGATCTGACTGTACCTCCATCCCCAAATTGCCTTGTATATATTTTGAATATGCTTACATGTATATTTTAATTTTTTGCCCTAAGAAATATAATCTCTTTGAGGACAGGGGCTGTTTTCTTTATATGTTTGTATCCCCAGAGCCATGTGAATGTCACATGGAAGAAACATAGTGAATGTTTGCTGACTGACAATTTGTTTGATACTGATTCCTTTATTTTAGTCATGAATGTCCAAGGCAACTTAAATCATTTGGACAGGAACAAATAGGTATTAAACATTAAAGACCTGAGAATATTGGACTACATCACATAATTATCCCAGATTTTATGCCAAATTATTTTGCAAATAATTGTATGCAATCATTTTGTGAAACTTTTTTTAATTATGTTGGCATTGCTTAAAAGTCACTTATTAAACTGTCTTGCTGACAGATGAACTGTGCAGTTTAAGGAAGATGTAAATCTTACCATGTCACATGACTTACTTGTGGCAACTTCTCCTGCCTGTCCACTCCCTTTGCACCTACTGCTCTGCATTGGATTGAGTAACAATACTGTGAGTACTGCAGTATCTAAACAAACCACACAAGTCAGCTTTTGGAAATACACTGACAATGCATTGTGCGCTGTGAAGTCCAGGCCTGTAGCTTGTGATGCGCAAGGTATACATGTGTATCCATGTGCTACTGGTGAATACATTGCTGTTCTGTTTGCCTTTTAAATGGCCTGATGAAAAACATTACACCATGTAGTGGTTACAGAATAAAAGTTTATAAACCACTTCTTGTACTGAAAATAAAGGGATGTAATGACTGTACAGTGGCTATGATTCTGTAGTGAAATATGACAAATGATCTCTGAAGTCCTTATTTTGTTTTTTGGACTTTGAAGTACCAAAATAAAACTCTAAAAGCTTAAAGTTCCGAAATTACTCCTTCATGGGTTCTATTGAATTATTTTATTCATTTAAGCCACATTTCTTGTGCTAAAATATGCCATTATAAAAGTAGGCATTTTACACACACACACACACACACACACACACATACATGTGTGTACATTGATATATATATGTGTGTGTGTGTGTGTGTGTGTGTGTATGTAGATAGATACATACATAAATATTCATGGTGTTACATCTGAAAATCACTTAGGATGAAATGTTTTAGTGAAACTTGTGTTCTAACAAGTGAGGGAGGGGTTGACTTGTTCTATTAAGCATATAAAGTTCAATAGACAACTTTAAGGGATACCTATTTAAGAATGTCCAGTACAGTAGGTGAGCACTTAAAATGATATCTGTACATGGGGAACTTCTAACTCAAATCCATTCAGTTACTTGTCTGTATTCATGGTTAATCACTGGGTTTCATGTTATGAATGGTAATGTGATTGGGGCATAGCCTAGCTCTACCAGGAACTCTCACTTTGTTGCTGCGCAAACTGATGAACAACTCTACCCTTCAGTTCCCTTACTTACACAATGAGGAGCATGGAGTAGGTCATCTGGAGGCTTCCATCCAGCTCTAACATTGAATGACTGTATGTTGCTAGGAACATTTGTGAAAGTTAAGTTTTGTAGAAACCAAAGTGTGGTGTATGCAGTTCACGATTTACTGTCTTCTTCTATTGTCTCATGAATGATTTGTAATCAGAGTTAAACAGTTGTCAGATGTTCCTCAGATGTGGCTTATAGGCCCTTTTCCTTTGTATAGAACATGTGCACTCTTTCTAGGTTACACTAACTTTTTGACACAGCTATATTGTAGTCTCTGTATATCATAATCTTTACTATAACATGAATATTCACTATAACATAACTTCACCAAGATGAACTTTGGCTTCAGGCTGTTTTTTTTTAACTCCTGTAGTATATTTTTACACTAAATGAAATAAAATACCTATGTGTGTCAATGTCCAAAATATGGACACCATCTTTCTTGTATATATTTCTGATACACATATCATCAAAACGTGATGACAATTTTGTCTGTACAAGTACACTGATGTCATTTTTTAAAATCCTGATAATTTTCAGCAAAAGCGTTTTCTTCCTCTGAGAATCAAGTAAAAGAAGCCATCTTATAATCCATCAATCATATGCTTTAAAAAAATTACTAATAATAATATGTCATTTTTATCATTTTTCTATCTTAGACATCAGGAAGTTTTTTGATCTTTAGTTTCCAAAACCTTTTAATTTCACTGACCTCACTGGGGAGCATATATTTATTTTTGACTAGGAGAAGTGTTTTCAGGCTTATGACAGTCTTAAAGAGTGAGAGAGCTGGGAAACTTGAAAGTCGTTTGCTGAAGTTCGATTGCTTCTCTAACACATAGCACATTGTTTTTTGAAGGTCAGGTAACAATTACACTAAATAACTATAAACATTCAGTCTATTGCACTGCTAAATGAATTCTACTTTAAATTGCTTCTAAATCTTTTCCCACCCACCTTAAATCCAATATTTATTTTAACCTTGAGCTGCCTAAGACCTTTAATAGGAATCAAAGCATTTTTAAAATCATATCCTTTTAAAATCTTACTCATTTGAATGCAAGTGACTTAGAAGCTCAAACAGGGTTGGTTGTTCCTATTGAAGTTTATAATGCTTTAGATATTCAAATCAGCTCTATGTCTTCCATTTGTTATGCAAATCTATAAACTTTATATACCGCATGGTTTATCCACATTAATACAGCTTTCACTAACAGGTCTTACTAGAGCAGACATATACTCTAAAGGTGCACATTTTTAGTGTCTTGAATTACCATAAAAACATAAAAATAGTGTGTATTGCTTTACTCTAATCAGACTCATTTTTATGTGGTTGTTGAAAGCCCTTTTACATTCCATTCTGTGTCTGGAGGTCTGTGTATAAAACTGATTCAGAAAAAAGCAAAGTGAAGACACCTGCTGGCTTATAGCACAAATACTAAAATATCTTAGAGCCTGCTGAAAGGAGAATTGGAACAATATGTCATTACTGAAGGCTCACTTGCAAGTTCTAATGTATTATAATGAAAACAGTATGACAAATCTAATGAGACAGTGAAGATTTGGGTAATTGTTCCTACAATGTATGGTAACTTTTCCAGCCGTTATTGGCAAACATAAAACCTAATGAGATTTTATTAATTTAAATGCAGTACATCTGCAAAACATTTCCTTCGTTGCATTCTCCTCTGATAGTCTTCCTTTCCACATGGACTTGTTCCTTTTAAGTTAATTGTTCTGAATAGTATACTTTCTAAACAACACACTTGCCATAAATGTGAATCAAACTTTTTTCCATTTTTTTGTGTACATCTTTTTTTTTTCTCCCAAGTTAGAATTCTGCATCTAAGATTGCACTGGAAAAGCAGCATCTCTAAACAGTTGAATTTTATTATAAAGCAAAGCATTGCATTCATTTCATTAGTTGACCAATTGAAATATGTACAATATGATTGTCTATCTCCACCCTTCCCTTTATTCTACCAAAGAACTAAAAATCAATTTCCTGCTTTAATTAACTAACTTTAATTTTTGAGGGGAAAAAAAAAGCAAGACCCCTCTCCCAAATAATAATTAATAACCAGCACTTCTATTCCCTAAAAATGTCCTATTTGCTCAATCAGTTTATCAGTAGTTCCTTTTATAATGGGAAAAAAAACATAGAAAGATGAGACCAGCCTTATAGAAGATATAATCAGCTATTTATTTTCCATATAATGTCTTACTTATATTTTGTGAACATCTTGGATGTTTTAAAAGAAAAGTGCTTTTTATTAACTTGACTTTTTCTAGAATTATTTTATACATTGCAAAGATGGAGAGGATGTTAATTCACTACAATTAACCTTTAATTGTGGTCTATTTTCAGCTTAATGCACTTTGTTCTGTGTGTTTTTCAAGTTACAATGTCATAAAAAGATGATAGGTGAAATCTTGACTTTGCAGTCTGAGATGAAAGAACATTTCTGGATGAAGGTACCCATAACACATCACCAGCTCATGGCACAAAAAGCAATAGAGCTGTCATGAAGTTCAAAAATTATATTGTCTCTGCTAGAATAACTGGAAAGAGATCATATTCACTTCCCCCCTGAGTTTTGCAGGTCAGTTTGGATTTACTGCACAGCATTTTATTACAGTCTGAAAAACTTTTTAAAGAACTAAGTTGTCTAGTTCATTGGTATCAAATATTCTTGCATATAAATAGATACAACTAGCCCAATATATTTATAATTGCTATTATGATGATACTTCATGCTTCAATATCACTTATATTTGGGAAACCATAAAGAAGGAGGCATTCATTAGCCATAATTTTTATGGTTTTAATTCCACTGTAGGGATATTTATCACATTTAATAATTTGCTTGTCATGCTGAAATATTAAAAAAAAATTTTTAAGTATAAGCACTTACCTAGCATAATGCCTTATACTTATTACAGTAGGTTATAAAAAATGATATATTTGAAAAACATATACATGGATAGTATATATATACATAGATGTATATATATACACATATATATCTCAGATTTTATCTGTCTCTATATTAAGAAATAGATGTTTAAAAGACAATAAATAGGACTATGGTTGTAGGGTTGCATTATTCAAAAATTGGAACTTTTTCTATCTATCTAATTTTGAAATATTTGTTTCATCCTTTTTTAGAGAACAATTTCCTGCTAAGAATTAAATACATTTTACACATGTCTAACCTACATTGAATTACTTGCCTTTGCAATGGTGGTGGATGGGGAGGAAGGAAGGGAGAGAATTTGGACCTCAGAGTTTTAAAAATCAATGCTAAAAACTTTTTACATGCAACCGTGAAATAAGACATACAGACCATGGTGTATAGAAATCTAACTTGTCCTACAAGAAATTAAAGGGGAAAGGGTTAAAAGAAAGGGAGGGATGATAGAAGGAAGGGCACACTGGGGGAATGGTTAATTAGAAAGCACAGTCTTGGGGTGGGGAGAGATGGGAAGGAAATTTGAAACTCAAAATCTTATGGAAGTGAGTGTTGAAAACTAAAAATAAATTAATTGATAAAAAGAAATACATTTGATGAAAATACATTTTTTTCTTTTCTTTGTTTCTTATACTTTTTTTGTCTAGACCTATATTTTTATCATGATACTCATCTTGAAGTGTTCTATAAATAGTCTCAGTTGCTTGGAATAATGAGATTAAGGTGCTTGCTCGTGGTCACCCAGCTAGTATATTTCCAAGGCAATATTTGAACCCATGTTTTCTATCTCCAAGGACCATCAGTTATCTATTGCTTTTATACTATGCATACTGTCCCTTACCTAATCCTTCTTGTCAGTAACAATTTTGTACACTAAGAATTTCCATACGAACCACCTCTAATAAAAACCATAATAGCTGTCATTTAAATAACTTTTGTTCAGTGCCAGATACTAAGTCTAAAATGCAAATGTTAAGGGGCAGTTGGATGATGAAAGGTATACAACACTGGCCCTAGAGATCCTAGGAGGATCTGAGTTCAAATGTGGCCTCAGACACCTGACTCTTACTAGCTGTGTGACCTTGGATAAGTCACTTATCCTCAATTGCCTCCAAAAATAAATATTTCTTTTGTTCCTCACAACAACCATAAGAGGTCCATGCTGTTATTATCTCTCTTTTCCTGGATGAGCAAACAGGCAGAAGTGAAACGACTTCTCCAAGGTCATACAGTTGGTGTCTGAAGCCAGATTTGAATTCAGGTACTCTCGTCTCCAGGCCACCAGGTTTCTGAGCACTGTGATCTAAACATATAAGGTTCTTAATAAAATTTTTAGCCACATGAATTGAATTGGACAATTTTCTCTGGTTATACATGCTAAATGAGGCCCATATTCTAAACCAGGAACTCATTCCTTGATTTTCCTAATTATTAAACAATTCCAGGAAGTTTTATGGGGTGAGGAAAATAGTAGGGGAAAAAGTGATGAATTTGTCCCGAATCTGTTTCTACTAATTACATTTACCAAGTAAAATTGAAATGCATGAACGTAACTATTAGTATATTTCTCATAGAGTCTGGACCCTTAAAATCTTTATTTCTGTCATATATTTTTCTTGGGATCTTTCTTTGATGATGAGGGAAGCTAGGGAGCTGAATGTGGAGTACTTGATATGAATTATAAATTGGTAGCTTACCATTGTTTTCCTAAAATATTTTCTGCCTTCTTATGGATGGTTCTTGTGAAGGAATCAAGATAACTCATTTTTCTCCCCATCATTCTTCTGGGATTAGAAAAGAAAATGCATATCTGCACATTTGTGTTATTTTAACAGGGACTCTAAAAAAAGTTCGAGCTAAAAAAAAATCTGTCTTTTCCTAGATGAAAATGACTTTGATTACCTCCTATATTGCCCAAGCAATATTCACAGCACCAAAGGCAACTATGGATATGACTGCCCTCCAGTCCTTTCTGGGGCCTTCCCACAAACACTCACAAGCTTAGCTGTCTGCTTGTCTGTGTCCTCTCTCTCCCTCTGCCCTAACTCCTCTCAGTAACTTTCTCTCAGTTCTGCTCCCCGCTTCCTGTTCCACCATTAAGCAAGCTCCTCCTACCATATGTGACTTGGGCTTCTATGTGATTTAAACAGGTCAAATGGGCCTATTAATGAATGAGAAAGATCTTCCCATTTAAATTACCGTTACACCTTCCAGATCATGTTGGATCCACCCATTCCTGCTGATATCCTAAATAGCTAGACTTCTGTCTTCTCCCAGAAAAGATTACTTCTATGAACATCACAAATTATATAAATAATTTATTATATTTCCAAAACCACAATTATTTTGTATAGTTTCAATTTGCTTTGTATTTTTTTAAAGTTGAGTGAAACTGGTGCGAATCAATTTCTGTTTTTAATTTTTAAAATGTTTCCTACTTTTACAGGAGTCTTCCCTAAATTAGCTATCTATGTAGTTAGACATAAGGCAAAAGATAAAATTAATTTAAAAATAAAACTAGAAGACCAAAAATAGGAGAAATGTGGTACACAGTTAAAACCATTTCAAACTGAATTATTTGAGCTAGATGTTGAATTATTGATGTCAAAAAGGGAAACTGATTAGAGAAATACATATTGAAACAACAGTATAATCACTTCTTTAAAATGTTTAATCAATTTAAATTAGTGGTTAAGA
>CM053771.1:456291393-456367147 GCA_028658325.1 Potorous gilbertii
TTAGATTTCTAGTTAGTAGTTGTGTGATCCTGGGCAAATTACTTAACCCCAGTTGCCTCACTTTCCTCATCTGTAAAATGACCTCAAGAAGAAAATGGCAAACTACTCTAGGACCTTTGCCAAGAAAACCCCAGAAGGGACTAGAAAGGGAGCACAGCTGAAATAACTGAGCAACAAGAACTACAATGTTCATGTTTGGTGATTATCCGATCATTAATATTAAATACAACAAAAAACAAAAGCAAAAAACAAGAGCTGTACTCTCTAATGGTCCAAAGGTAGTAGCCACTACTGCAGAAGAGAAGCAACACACAGTTCAGAGTTTTCTTATAACTGGTGAGATATTTCAGATCCTCCTGTTTTGGCATAAAAATGGGCTTATGGCTTCAAGTCCTGGAACATCACAAGTACTTACTAATGAGATCCATAGTCACTCAAAACAGGTTACCTAACTATCGAAGAAGGAAAAATTATATGGATGAAGAATGACAATTGTTTACACTATGAAATGCAGCTGGGGTGGAGGGAGGAATAAGCATTTATTTAATAAAGCATACTATATTCCAGATGCCATGTTATGTGCTTTACATATATCATTTCATATGATTCTCATAACTCTGTCAGGTTAAGTGCTGTCATTGCCCCATTTTACATTTGATGAAACTGAGCTGTCCCAAGTCACACAGCTAGTAAATGTACAAGTTCAAATTTGATTTCAGGTTCTCCTGATTCCAGATCTAGCCTTCTATCCACTGTGCTTCTTCAGATGGACAATCTATAAAGTTTATCCATCAGCACATGCAAACAAACATGTTGTTATAAACCTACACCCACAAATATGTGTATATTGGTCATAAACTGAAAATGAGACAATGCAAATGAAAAATAAATTGGACCTAGTATGTGTGTGTGTGTTCATCCTTCATTGCTGAAGAAGACCATGCCATCAGAGAAATCATGACATGACTTGCACTTGACTTTGTTTTTTTGAGTGAGGGAGAGCTGTGCAAGTCACCAGCCTCACTTCATCTCCAGAGCCACCTGAATCCAGTGACCAGATATTCATCAAGATGACTGGAGATGATCCAGGATGAGGTAATTGGGGTTAAGTGACTTGCCCAAGGTCACACAGCTAGTGAGTGTCAAGTGTCTGAGGTGAGGTTTGAACTCAAGTCCTCCTGACTTCTGCACTGGTGCTCTATCCACTGCACCACTTAGCTGCCCCAAATTGGACCTAGTATTGAAAAGGAGAAAGAGAGCAAACTGGATTTTTCAAGAAATTGCATATTTCTTTTAGTGAACTCAAGTTTGTTTTTATCACCAATATTCCCCCAGTGACATTATAACATAGTGAGTCATAAAATACCATCTCTGAACACTTGAAATTTAAGATAACCCAAAGTGCAATGGAGAGACATATGGTGGCTGTAAGAAAGCTGCAATATGCTGTAAATGGTAAATTTTCCAGAAGTGAGATACAAAATGTCATCAGGGAAATGTATGACTTGAGGGTGGTACAATGTGGGGGAGAAAGTAGACTAAACATCAAGGCAATCTGCATACTCCATTGTTTTCTACACAAAATTTCAAGGCATCTACATGAAGGAATCTGGCACATTAGGGGTGGGGGAATACTGTAGCATACTTATAGGACCTGAATAAGAGATACACAAGAATGATCGGCTATGGATAGTTTGTGATCTTCATAGAGTTCCAATACCAATGAGATTTCAGATTGATAAGAGTATTTAAATAAGGTTTAAAATGTCTTCCTTTTAATTCCTGAGTTCTAACAGTGACTTGATACTTGGATTTAATTGTCTGTGTTCTATATAAGCCGGAAACCTATGGAATTATAAAATATACATACATATATATATATATATATATATATATATATATATATATATATATAAACACACACACACACACACACACACACACACACACATATATATTGAGAGAAAGAGAGAGACGGGGAGATTGTTTCTCTTCAATAGAACTTACTAAAGAAATGTAATAGTTAAGTTTATCATAACTTCTAAAAGTAATATATCTAAATTATGTTTATATGTGTGCACTTGCATGCATACATATGTGTGTGTGTGTATTCAAAATTGCTTACTAATAAAAGTCAAGAAAATAGTACTATCAAACCACACCCTTCAAAAATATGCCCAGGGTACAAAAAGAAGTTATAGTAATTTTTTTAACGGCTAGAAAGTCTCACCATATGTATAAGCAAATATATATTGTCTAGTCTTCTTGAGTAATGCCACCTCTATGTTCTCAAAATACAAATTAGGAAGGCATCCCTCTATAATGTTGTTTTTGTTTAGTCATTTCAGTCACGTCCAACTCTTTGTGAACCCTTTTGGGATTTTCTTGGCAGATTCCGGAGTGATTTGCCATTTCTTTCTCCAGTTCATTTTTCAGAGGAGGAAACTGAGGTAAATGGGGTTAAGAGACCTTCCCAAAGTCACAGAGTGTAGTGCCAGTGTGATATTCACAGCACAAAGGATGACTATGAATATGCTGGCACAGTTCTGAATCACCAAATATAACAGACTCTCCACATGGAAGACTGTGCCACCAAGGCAATGTTCACAGCACTGGGGGTGACTATGAATGAGCTGATATTGTTCCGAATCACAAAATATAAAGACCCTTCATACAGAAGGCAGAAGGAAAACATTTATTCAGATGCCAGAATGCCAAATCCCAATACCATAAAGCCAGATCCATCATAGTAGCCAAGAAGTCAATACACCTTAGCACTGCAGAGGACCAAGCCATTCCCTAACCTTCCCCTTCCCCTTCTGGAGCCTTCCCACAAACAAACAAAATAGACTTAGCCTTCTATTTACCTATGTCCTCTCTTCTCTTCACTCTAACTGCTCTTACTTCCTCCCAGTTCTGCTCCACCCTTCCTGTTCTACCAGCTTCCATGTGATTTAAGCAGGTCACATGGGACTATTAATGAGTGGGAAAGATCTTCCCATTTAAATTACCATTACAAAGACAGAACCAAAACATTTATTCAAACATAGAAAGCCTAATGCCATCACCAGAAAACCAAATCCGTCATAGCAACAAAGAAGTCTATACACATTATTAGGCTGTCCCACACACCAGCTGCCTTAAACAAATCTCAGACAAGCTCTCCCACTCATGCTAGCTGCCTGCTTTCTCTGTCCTTCCCAGCTCTGACTATCTGACCAACTTCCTCTCAGCTCTGCTCCAGCTCTGCCTTTTCTTGTTCTACCCTTTCAACAAGCTCCTCCCACCACAGGCTTCACGTGACTCCAACTCCCATGTCACCCAGGCAGGCCATATGGACCTATTAATGGATGGGGAAGATTTTGTCATTTAAATGACCATTCCTATTTAAACTACTATTACACAGAGGTAGTAAGTGTCTGAGTTCATCAGATTTGTACTCAGAACTTCCTGACTCCAGGTCTGACCTTCTATCCACTATGCCACCTACATGATTTTCATTCTGAAATATTTTGTAAAAAGTGAAAATACCATATAAATTGTGACAGATTGGACGGATAGATGGATGGATGGATGAACAGCTATAGGTGTGTGTGTGCATGTATGTGTGACAGAGAAAGACACAGAGACACAGAGAGATAGAGATTTTGTCTAGATCTGTATATATCACTTTAGGAAACTACACGTGTGAAGACTTGTTCCACTGAAATGAATAAGCAGCTTGTTTGCATAGGATAATAGAAGGTTAAGTGATTTGTCTGAAATCATCAGACTAGCATCAGCTAGTGGCTCAGCTTGAACCCAGGTCTTCCTGAGTCTAGGTCTAGACCTTGATCCACTATGTTATACTGCCTCTAAGATTATTAGTTGAACCTTGAACCTTCAGCATGTAAGTAATATTGTGCATACTTAAAAGATGTGTTAGTCCAAGCTCTTACTGAATATTGTGTTGCCCCCATTGTTGCAACATCCTCAGGTAAAACCCTATATACCTTGCTCCAAACTTTAGAGGTTCAGGGTTTGGTAATATTTATTTCGTTGGCTTTTTTTTTTTTTAAAGCAGGCAATTTTGGTGTGTGTTTGAAAGAAATTACTTGGTATATCAATAAGAGATGAGCATATGCTACCTACCACCAAATCCCTCTCCTTTTTTTAATGGGAAAACTGAATTTTCTGGCCATTTACTATGGGATGTCATTCCTAGGCCACATACTGTTTTTATAGTAGCTGAATAATGTGTAATAAATTCATAGATTAAACACCACTCTAACTAAGAATAATCAATCAAAAATGACAGCTGATTGATTTCTTTTATAAATGAGAATATATTTATTGTTTAATTGATTTCAATATTCTCAGAAAGGTTACTTGAAAGTCGTATTTTAAAAGAGTATTGCTGCTCTTTTAGTGAGAATTACAATCATATGAAAATGTGACTTTTTGACCAATTTAGTATCTTTTTCTTTTTTTTTTTTTATCACAAGTCAAGGATATTTTTAACCAAGTGAGTTTTGATTTTTAAACTTCCTGGAAAAAAGATAATCAAAAAATTACATTATTTTGAGCATATTTCCTATTTGAATAATAGTTGATTCCTAGTTATAAGCTCCAAATTTCAGTCAAAATACTTCTCTTGAATGAACTGAATAAAATAGAATGCCTGTTATATCATGAAGAAAAATTACATGAAAATCTCCCTCGAGTCCTATGATTGCAGAACTTAGGTACCATAACAGGAAAGAAACAGATGGCTCTGCAATACAGAGGCATTTTAAAATAAACATTAATACAAGTTGGGATAAAATTCTTATTAGAAATGCCATTTTAATCATGTTAACTGTTGTTGACATTGCTATTTAAAATTGCCTTATATATCCTAGGAAGGGGAAAATAATTAATATGTGATATGATGAATGCATGGTATTAACTACATTATTTACAATAAAAAGTCATGTCTTGAAAAAATGAGTAGTATTTTGGTTTCATGAGGCATAGTCTATAAACATTTTAATTGCTTTCATGATATTTGGAATTCACTTATTACTGATGCCTAGTCATTTTCTCTTAAGATATATTTTTCATTGTTTATTTGGCATTCTAATATATGTGTCTGTTTCAAGGAAGGATGTTGTCTAGTTCTGTAATCATAAGCATTTAATCGACCATTTAAGACACTTGGGTCAGTTCTATAATGAAAAGAACCGTTATGTGTTACAAATTGTTTTTATTTTTATATCTAATTTTGATGATTTCTTTTAAAAATAGAAATCCAGAGATCCCATAGAAAACTTAGAGAAAATACACATCATATGACTAAAATCCTTGTTTTGGCTTTGTTTTATTTAGTTTTATGTTTTCTTTGAATCAGCATGACCTTACCCTGGGAAAGATTCTCATCATTCAAAAGTCTATTATGTCATTTTCCTTGGACAAACTCAGCTGACAGTGAACACCCAATTAAAAATTTAAAAAAGAATCCAAGAAATCTGTTGATATTTTAGTCAACTGAGCATATCTGTATTTGATAGAAATATATTGACTGTATTTTGGTATGCAATTGGAAATGTCCCTCACCAACTGTAGCCCTATTCATGTAATTACAACTCATTAGGAAGTTAGATTGAGATATGACTGGGGGGTGTGGGGAGAGAAAAGGTGGCTCCAGATGGAAAAGGTTCTTGAATTCCAGTTGCAATACTTGTGTCAAATAAATATATGCAATCACCCTTCATGCTATCTATATTTGAAGGACTTCACCATTCTTAGAAAATCCATCTTGCAATGGAGAGTTATTTCCGTATCAGTGACAAATACCTTTGGTGATCATATGTCTCCCTTTATATGCCTTGCTTGGTAAAAATCAGAGGGTTTTGAACAAAGTTATATCTGTTAAATATTTCAAAACAACTTTACAAGACCCAAACAGAGAGTGCTATCAATGCTGACCTATAATACCCATGCCCTGAATTTGTCTTTATTGCTGATTAAGTTCATAATAAAAAAATGAAATTCATGTTTTTAATTAAAAGAGGAGCAGACTGGTGTTCTCAGGAGACATTGGGTGGGGCAGCCATATGGTACTGGCACCAACAGTACAGTTGCTTAAAGCAGCATCCTTAATTTACCTTGCTACCTATTTTCATTAAGCAGTCACTAATGATTCCATGTATCATTTCATTTTTTATCTTGAAGGAAATACATTTAGAGGAAGATAAGGATGCTAAACCAGAGGACTGAATAACTGACACAAATAAAGGAAGTAGTCAGAGGGTCTAGAATAGTGTATTGGGTTGATGGGTTTTGGGGGTTTTTTTGGATTATGGTTTTTGGGTTTGTTTGGATTTTGTTGGTTTGTTTCATTTTCTGTGTTGGGGCAATGATGAACTCCAAGGTTTTTTGTGGTTGTTTTGAAGTTTGTTTCAAGAGTTTCCATAACAAAAGTCCTCTCTACCCAGTGGTTAATCTAATGTTGATGAACCCTCCTACACTTAGCTAGATGGCCCTTGCCCAATGTTTTGTATTGCTGAAAGAATCTGTTTCCGGGGTCTATTAAAGGTCAGAATCTGTTCAAATGACATTTGAGAACAGAGCGTTACCTGTGTGCTATAATATGGTCATCTGACTCATATTGTAGGACTGATGTGTAATAGGAGTGAGTGTAAAAGCCTATCTATGGGTTTAAACCAATTTCCCAAGCATCAGATCAGGAAGGCAAGGAGAAATAGCAGTTCATTTTTAAAATATCAGGATGAATTTTTTCAGGATTATCTAAATGTACTTCAAACTCAATATGCATCAACAGAGTGATATATGCTGATATAATGGTAAAAAAAATCTCATGTGATCTTAGGTTCCATGAGGGCATAAAGCCTAGAATGTTTCCTTGGTCAGATCATACCTGGAACACTGAGCTCAGTGCTAGGCACCGCATTTTAAGAAGGATATTAATGATTTTGAAAGCAGTCAGAGGAAAACTGATTAGTGAAGTCCCTTAAGAAAAATAACAGGAAGAATATGAGAAATAACTTGAAAGGCTTATCCTGGAAAAGAGAATTTATAAGTCATGATAATTTTCTTCAAGGACCTCAGAAGCTGCCATGTGGAAGAGAGTTATATAAAGTATATATTTCTGGAAAACTATAGTCCATCATCATCCAAAGGACAATAAGAACTCTTCCATCTAACCAAATATTTGGAAGGAAAAAAATCAGAAACTTTAATCTATACATTACTACCAAATAGTTAGTGCATTATAACCAAATAAGTTATAATCTGGTAAGGTACCAATATATTACAAATGAAGAAATACACTTGTATACCATCATAGAAAGTTATGATTGGAAAACGTTAATTTTGTAACAATATACTATGTGCTCAATTGATTTTTATGTAATGGAAAGAGATCTGCAGGAAGGGAAGTGGAGAAAAGAAGGAAACAAGCATTTTACAAATATTATTTCATTCGGAAAGCCCTCAAATATGTTGATTGTACCCTTGATCTAGGAATTATGAAAGGATAGGACAAAAATTGGATAAATCAGAGTAATGATGACAGACCATTGAAAGCTTAAGGAACCCAATGTATGTTGAAGTATCGGAGAATAGTTCTAAAAATGTATTTTATTTTATGCATTAAGTTTAATAGAAAATAACATTTTATTAAAAAAATCAAAATTTTGTCAACTGTTAAATTGTTCTGCTGGCCCCAGAAGATAGAAAAAGGAGGAAAGGGTGGAATTTACAAAGAAGTAAAATTTCGTTTTGTGTTAAAAAAAAATAACAAAAAATAAAACTGACAAACAAAAACCCATGAAGTCCTAACTACCATGACTTTCCAGAAAAGAATACAGTGCTTGGGGAGGTAGTAGGTTCCCTGTTGCTACAGGTCTTCAATCAAAGTCTTGGATGGCCGCTTGTCAGAGGGGCTGAAGTCACTATAATTCAGTAACAGATTGGACTAGATGACTTTTTAAAAATGCTTCCCTTCCTCCGCACCAATTCTCAGAATAACTGACAATAAAGGATCTACCCATAGCACAATGAGACTTTAGAATAGAATTTTATGGGGGAAATGTAATGTTCTTTTATCATAATTCATTAAAAGTTTAATATATTTTTAATTCTACCAGTTTCCAAGTTCAGGCAAGGAGTAGTATTTCAAAGGAAAGTCACAATCTGTCTTTCAAATATTTAAAACCTTTCAAATTCACCTTTCTGATATCTGACAGAAAGAGACAAGCACCAGGATTATTCACAAGCAGGAGTGGCATTGACATTATCAATATTATCTGAAGGCAAAACTAGTAAGGTAAAAATACCACCAGTAAAATTTTATGAAAGTATGTATGTATCTGCTTGTATGTGTGTGCATGTGTACATGTGTGTGTATTTTGGAAGGGCATTGATTTGCTATTGCCTTATGGGACATCATCACAATATTTGAAATCATGAGCATTAGAAAATATGAGCATCTCAGCTATCAATCCTAAAAATCTATGGGAAAATCACAGATCTTATTCTCTCCTGATTTCTTCTTTGCCTCCCAATGCAAAGAAATGATTTTTGGTTAAGTAAAGTAAATAAGCATCTCCAGGGCATGTGATAAGTGCTTGAAATACAAATATAAGCAAAAAAGAAAATTCATTCCTGCCCTCATGGAGATTACATTCTAATGTAAGGCAACATATAAAAGAAAGCTGAAAATTGGGTCCAGGGAGGGAAAGAGAAGTACCCATGTAGTGGCAAAATGGAGAAAGAAGTCTGAAGAGTCAGGAGTGAAGCTGCAAAGGAAGAAAAGAGTGGACATGGCTGGACCTGCCTTAAAATGAAGAGTTCAAGACAAAACCTACCAATCAGAATAAGGATAAGAATAATGTGAATGAAGTGACCTTGCCAGGTGAGAAGATTGCTGTGTCTTAGTGAAGAAAGAAATCTGGATAGTTACAAACTTATCCCAAAGAAAAGGAAAGGAGAGAATATGGCTAGACTAGGCATCTTCCTTAATATCTTAAACAAAAAGTAATGTCATGCTTTGACTCATTAAAAAGTCTTTGCTAACATTTAAGTCACATTACAACACAACACGCTTTAAGTACATCAACACTTCCTTCTGGAGCTAGAGTGGTTTGGGTTGGTTCTATAATTCCATTAAAATCCAGACTTGAACACAGATCACTCTGACTGACGCAGATTCTTACTTTATTATGTTCCATTTCTCATCACAACTATACTCCCCCCTAAAGGTACACTTGGATTACAAGTTATTTTAAAGTCTCTGAAAATGTCTTTGTAGACAAGATGATGACATTTGGATTGGATGACAGTACAATTACGTTGATTTAAAACATACAAACTCTAGGCAGCCTTCTGAGGGACTCCCTCCTCTCTTCTTTATTCCTCAATCTAGGAAAATAAACAGGAGGTAGTAGACTCACATAAAACAGAGAGAAGTGACAATTCCTCCATTAATAGATCTTTTCAATGTAGTGAAAGCCCTCTAGAATAATGTCGCTGGGACTCTGCACTTGAGCTTGTGTTCAACGTTTTTATCGAAGACTTAGTCTTCAAACCATGGATAGCATTCACTTGTAAATTCATCTGGTCCTGGTGCTTTTTTTCTTAGATCATTGATGATCTTGGATGATACCAGAGATGTCATATTTATAAATTTGGCAGAAGAAGAGCAATTTGAAATCCATGATGATGAATATAGAAGGGTGGACAGAACCTAATACAAGGTATCACAATGATAAGGTAGATAATAAATAGAACATTTATTAAACACTTACTATGTGCTGGACCCTGTACTAAATGTTGGAAATACAAGTACAAGGGAAAAAAGACAACTTTTATCCTCAAGAAAATTATCTTCTAAGAGGCAGAGGCAACGTTGGAAGGGAAGAAGGAAAGAGTAGGGAGGGTATTCTCACTGTGGCAAGGTAGAAACATTCAGAACATCTGAATCTGGAGCTAGGAGTAAAGTACACATGACTGCTCTGGGTATTTCTCAAACTTGACTTCACTCATCAGAGAAGGGTGCTGAGGTACACGGGCTTCTCCAGGGTGATAGGACTACTGGTAAAGAGGTGGAAAAATCTACAGAATCAGGAATGGAACTAAGAGAGAAGTGAGCATGGAAGACGTGGGAGCTTCATGAAATCATTAAGTCAGAAGCTCACTAATAAAAGGAAAAGATTTCTGCAGAAAAAGTGTCCTAAGAGAAAACCATAAGGAATTCACACTTAAGAGATAGGAAATATATATATATGCATGTATGTATATATACACACATGTACACATACATACATATGCGTATACGTACATACATATATATGTATACAATGTGCCAGTGGAGGAGACTGAGAATTGGTCAAATAGGTAGAAAAATAATCAGGAGACAGAAGTATCACAAAAACACAGAGAAAATATTCAAGAAGACTGTGGTCAAAGTTTCAAATGTGGCACAGAGGAAAATAATTATTACAACTAAGAATATACTATCATATTTGGAAATTAAGACTATCATTGGAAAGAGCAATTTCATTTGAGTAATGAGATCGGGAGTCAGATTGAAAATGATTATGGAATCAATAAAAGGAGAAGAATTGTAATGGATGAAAGTGACAGATAAAGGATGCTAGAAAGGTCAGCTGGGGAAGGAACTCCCAATGTGGAGAGATTATGAACAAATCTTTGCATCATCAAAGATAATATAGCCACCACACTTGGACTCACATCACAGTATAAGTCTTAGACTCTAAGATATGATTGTATAGAAAGCAGAAATAATGCTAAAGAAAACACAGCAATGAGAAATCTGGATTAGACTAAATATTTGGGAAATGATGCCGAGATTGTGACGGCATTATGAGACTGTCCCAAGGTTTCTTTGCTAACTTTTCTAAGCAGTTCAGTGGTGCGGAGCAAGGTATGCTCAGTTTGGAGTTAGGAAAACCTGAACCTCAATCCTGCCTGAGACATCAGCTGTGTGACTCTGGGCTTGTCGCTTAACTTTTATTTGTCTCAGTTTCTTTACTTTTAAAATAGAAACCACAATAATAGCCCCTACCTCCCAGTGTTGTGATGAAGATCTGTTTTGCAAACTTTAAAGAACTCAGTGTTAGCTATGAATATTATCTTTTAAAAACTGACGAACTTTTACATATATCAAAGTAATCCATTCATAAAGAGGGAAAGAGAAGTTTCACAAGTGATATTCCCAAGCAGATCACATTTCTAGTATCACACAATTGACTGACAGAGTTAGACAATATAAATCCCATCTGTGGCCATTATTTGATTGGGGGGTGTGGGTTTGAGCAAAATGTACTTAAGCATTTTCCTCCTGCAAGGTGTCAACCATCCATACATCAGAATTACTTCAGTCCTTGAATGATATGTCAGTAGAAATAACTGATCCTTTGGTCCTTAATATCAGTAAAAGCATAAACTAGACAGATGGTACAAATGGACAAAGAGTTAGGTCCTGAATTAAACAGGAAGAGGAAAGTGAGATAGATTGCCTTTGGGACAATGACCACAAACTTCTCCCAGAAACAAAGACCCATTTTTTTTTAATATCAATATTCTAACAATGTTAGTTTATGACTGCACATTGTGGAATGTGTGATTATCACTTAGAAAGCAATGGGAAAACTCATGGGTGGCTGTGAACAGCTTGCAACACATAACAAATAAGAAACTATAAAAGTAAACTAGAGTAAAGGATGTCACCAAATAAATTTATGATAGAAAACGAAGATGGGTTGGACATATGGCAAGAAGAAGGGATAAGCAGTGGACAGCCCATGTGCCTAATTGGTAAATCTGGAAAGTCAGGATGAAATGAGGAAAGTCCACTGTTACATTTGACAGACTTTTTCCTATACTCTTGTGAAAAGACGGTGACAAGATTTGCACAAAGTAGACTGCTATAAAGGGTTTCAGATTTGAATCAGCAGAGGGAAGGAATATGCACAGTGATGGAACAATAGATCCATTCTAATATTTCATTCTATGCTTGGTCAGGATGACTAATTTTCTTAGTATATTGTATTTTATGGGTTCATATTTCATTACTTATTTTTGTATCTACATTTATTAGTATAATTAGTTTATTATTTACTTTTTTAGTGTTATCTTTACCTGGTTTTGAAATTCATGCCATATAGTACTGGGAACAAATGGCTCATCTTTCCCCATCATTATAAGTAATGTATGCAATCTAAACTTTATTCTTTAAATGAAATATTTTTTTTTAAATATTGTTGTGGAAGCCTTTCAGACCAAGAAATCTTAATTCAAGTAATATTTTAATGATTTGTTTTCTTTTCTCCTTAGAGATTAGATTACCTAAATTTCTACAAATTATTTCTTGTTATGTCTATTATTTATTTATACTATTGTAGGTAGGCATGTATTCATTTTAAATTATTTGATTAATTACAGCATAGGGATGTATAGATTTCATCTTTTATTTTGCTGATTTTCATTCTTTTTAAAATTTTCTTAATTAAAAGCACTTTTTCAGTTTTAGTTATCAATTTGGCTATGCTTTTCCTTTCTATCCTTTTTTGTTTCTTCTACACTTTATGATTTTTTCTTTGTTTTTTCATGGCAAAATTATTTTCCTTCTTTTTGCGTGAATTTAAGCACATACATAGGTCATTTATTTTCTACTTTTTTATTATTGTTGTAGATAATAACCATTACAAGTCTGCCTATAAGAAACCATTGTACTATATATCCTTTAGATTATAAAATGTACCATTTTAAAATATCTTTTTAAAAATATTCTCTTTTTTATGGTTTTTCTTTTACCCAATTATAATTTAATAGAGTTTTCAACTTTCATGAAATTATATACATTTTCTGCATTATTATTATGTAGTTTCTCTATTTAATTAGATTATGGTCTAAAATATAGTATGTATAGTTAGTTGATTGATTTCATGATTTATAATGGAATGTATTATCAACTTTTTTGTCCGGAGTTCAAGTATACTTGAAAGGAATGTGAATTCCCTGCTTATTGCATTCAATTCTTTGCATTCTTGATTTTGCTGTTTTCAATATTTTTATTTGATTAATGCCATATTCTTGTCCTGGAAATTTTTTTTTAAATCCTTAAATAAAGTGTCTTTTTTTAGTGTCATTTGAGATCTCAATTAATCTGCCATTTATAGTTGTTATTTCTTCAAAGTCTGTTATTTTGTCCTGTATATGTATCAGATTTTTTTTTCAGTTCTCTTACCATCTGGCTTTTTCTTTTGTTTTATTTTAGAAAATATCAACTGATATCTTCTTGACTATTATTTTATTTTATCATTTGTGACTTTCATTGATGATTTCAGTCTTTAGATATTATTTTTTCAGATTTCCTGATTTGATTTTTCTTTAAAAACAGAACTATTTAAATACATTAATTATTTGATTAAATTTATTTATTAAAATTTCTTCATTTACAGTCATTGAATTCAGTTTGTATTTCTAAGAGTTTGTATTCCTTTGGTCTTTTAGTCTGTGTATACATACACTCACACACATATACATACATATACACATACATTTACACATGCACATATATACATACACATATCCATACATATGCAGCTATCTCTTCCACATTGTGAGGTTAGGGGCAAGGTGCCCCAGAGATCTGGAAAATCTGCATAAAAATTTTAGCCCTCTCTTAGTACCAGAGAACTTTGATTTGTTTTCTTTTTTTTTGGTGGCATGTTTACAGTACCGTATTGCAAAATTTAGGCAAAGTATTTGGTCACAGACTGTGTGTCATCTGCTGTTGTCTATGACTTACGCGAAATTCCTCAAAAATTTCCGCTTAATTTCCACAATATATCAAAACCATGGTGGGGAAACTCAAAATGTAGAAGGGACAACTATATAATTATAGCTAACCATAACTGCATCTATCTATCTGTCTGTCGGTCTGTCTGTCTATCTACAGCTAAGGGAAGTCTAGAAATTGTTAATGGAGTGGAACAAAGTGAGATAATCTACCTGTAAGCTGTAGCTGCTGGGATAGAATGAATACTTGCCCTTCCCATCTAGTGGGACTTTAGTTAAGAGGTGAGTCCCTTGGTTTCTCCCAAGTTGAGGAAGAAATTTAAGATGAAATCATTTAATGTCTGCCTCCTTTTCCTTATCTGCAAAATGTGGTTGATAATAGTATGCTCCTCCAAGGTGGTTATGATGGTTCAAGGAGCTAATACTTGTAAAGCATTTTGAAAATCTTTAAGTGCTATGTAATTCTAGGTGATGTTATTGTCTTTTCTATACTGCTTCACTTGAGAAAGAAGGATTTACAAGAATGGTGTCCCCAATCTAATTAAAATTCTTAGATAGAACTAGGAAGACTTTGAAACTTAGATAGTGGGACATTGAATCATTTAGCCAGACAAAAAACCAATTAATATACTTTCAGTAGTGGTGACTACAGAGAAACAAGTTATTTTAGAGAGCTGCTTAAGGTAAGTTATTTCTAAACTAGGAAATTTTACTTAGGAAAATGTCCCCAAACCTTTTTCTTTTTCCCTCATGGGACTAGAGTTGTTAATTTGCTGTTTGAAATGAGCTAGAAAATTTTTTTTAAAAGGAGTAAGACCTCTAAAAACTAATCAAGAGTAAACTTTAAAACAGGAAAGAACTGGACCCCAAAACTTCATTAATGTACATACATGTAAAGTTTTTGCCTCTAAACAGTTTGAAACTAAATATCACTCATCCCGTAGTAAAAAATTTTATTGTATAGAAAATAACTACATGTGGTGGTGTTTCTTCCTTAAGAGGAAGAAAAACTAGAGAATTGGAAAAATAGTTTGAATCCTAAGGTTTTAGATTATTTTAGGGCTTACATCACTAACCACCAAATTAATTAAATTCATACGGGTTTCTTCGGGTTTCATCAACCATATAAACAGGACAAACAAAGTCTTTTATGTCATTACCTTTTAGTTTTTTGTTTATTTTAATAATTAGATCATCAATTATGCCATAGAAATGACTTCATACTCAGTGATATCATTTCAATTTTCCCAACTCCTCTTAAATTTGAAATTGCTACTCAATTCACACTATACAAATAATTTTAAATAATGCTAGAGTTATTTCAGGAATATATTGATATAAAATGGATACAATACAAAATTGTCTATATGATGCAAAAACATCTCACTTTATTTGCATCTTGTTTGATTTCTGTGGAGCCAGATCTTGAAGACACTGCCACTGAGTTTTTTTTAAAGTGATTTTAGTTACATTTTAAATGATTTTAAAAAGTCATTGATAAACTGATTGCTAACTAATAATTATTTACACGATGTCCATGCATGCAACAGTTTTAATGTTAATGCAATTTAGCATTTGAGGGGAAAAGTTTCCAATAAATATACATGTTCAACCTCAATAAGGAAGAATAGGCAGCTTTTTTTTTTAAATTTTCATGAGTCATAAAATAAAGGTTAAAATTTCTATAGCATTTCAAGGTTTACTAAAGCAGATTTGACCAAGGCAACTTTAATAATAAGCAAGTTGTTAAGTCTTCTTTTTTTCATCTTTATTACTCTTGGAGTGACAGAGATGCTTAAACTATCCTCAGCAGAAACGTACTTTTGAGTGACAGAAGCCTTGAAACGTTGTTTATGTGTTTATCTTTAAATATCAAGGACTTAGTGGGGCAGCCCTCACACTAATGCCTTTCAGAACGCCTTTACCAATCTTTATAATCTAGCTGAATAGTACCCTGTTCCTTTTAAATTGAACGATGCTTCCCTGCACAATATTTTTCACTTTAATTGTTAAAGTTTACTTTTTGAAACCATCATTCCCTGGGAAAGGAAACATCTTAATTAATGTTCTATATTAAAGACAAGACTACATAGGTTCCCCACCTCCCTTTTTTTGGTTGTTGTGGTTGTTGCTAGATATTCTCTCTGCATTTTCTATTATTAAAATGAATGTCAAGGCAGAGGAGAGTATGTTCATGCTGTCATAGGGTGGATGCTTAGATTCCATCTGAACGTTGTTTTGCAGGGAAGACGTGTTAGATGATTTGATCACCTGTCAGAACTGTCTCTATGAAATGTCTTCTCTTCTCTTCTCCTTACCATCTGCACAGAAAAAAAGAACAAAGCTTCTCATTCTCCAAAAAGGTACGATAGAATGGAGGGGGTTTGTAGAAATCATTTAAGACATCAGTGGTCCATGTGGAATTTCCTTTTCTCTTTTTCCCCCACCTCCACCACTCCTCTTATCCCATGCTGTTATTGTTAGGAGAAAATTATCAATCTAAAACAATTTGTCCACAACCTTTTTTGTCTTTTTTTTTTTGGAAGTCTGTGTGGTAGGGAACTTTAAAAAGTAGGCTGTGCAAACAAGAAAGTTTTATGCTAAATAGTGCTGATGAATGTGTTTGAGAGAACATTTTTAAGCAGATGGCATCCACAGTGGTATATCTACAATTCCCTTTAAGATTGCCCTTTACATTACACCCTGTCATTGAGCCCTGACACAGCTGAAAGGGAGGCTTTGAAAAGCATTGCCTCTAAAAAGAATGTGACAGTATTTTACCTACCACTACCCCACAGGGATGTTGTGAAAACAAATAATGTGATAGATGTGAAAACTTGAGCTATTCAGAAGCAAAGTTCAATAGGAAATGGATTCTTATCACTTTCGTTATTGTTTTACTGCTCATTACTTAAACCAACCCCTTTACATAGCAGCTAAGAGAATCAAACTAAGGGAAGAAATTCAAAGAAACCATGCCTGTTCTGCTACTATACAATGCTTCCAAATTTTTCGAGATATTGAAAATTCCCATCTGTATTATTCAGAGAAATTTTTAATTCTCATGGGCAATAATCAATATACATCAAGTTTATTTACATAGAACATAAAAATATCAGAACTATTTGGTCAAGGACTGTATGGCAGGTTCAGATTCAAGCTAAAGTATTTGTTCACATTGCCTCCAAGGGCAAGGATTTTCTTTTGCTTTTCCAATGCTTTATTCAAAGACATATGTGAGATGGGTCATCATTCAAATAAACTTATAACCATATTGTTGACTCACCTATATGACACTATGTACACATTTATCTATTTAGTATCCATCTCTCTGATATAGGTACAGTGGATAAAATTCTTAGGTTGGTGTCAGGAAGGTTAGGACTCAACCTAGAACATTTGAAGGAGCACTGGGCTTGTTAGAGAACCAGGGTTACAATCTCAATTCTATTGCTTTTAGTTTACATGTGATTTCTTTCAAATTACTTCACTACTCTTGACTTCAGTTTCCTGAGTTAGACTAAATCAGGAGTTCTTAACCTGGGGTCTTTGAACATCAGGCAGCTCCCCCTACTCACAGGTTGCGTTTGTCCTTCTTTCTTGAAGAGGACCATGACATCAAGGAGGTGATGGCATGACTTGCAGTTGCCTTTGATTTGAGTAACGAGGGCTGTGAAAGGTCATCCACCTCACTTTATCCTCCAGAGTTATCTGGGTCCAGTGACCAGATATTGATCAAGAGGACTGGGGATGGCCCAGGATGCAGTGGGACACGTTGGCCCTTTTAAGTCTTTTCAAGTTCTCATTTGGAATGAGGCAACAATCATTCAGTGAAAAGGCTACTTTAAGAAGTGAATCAAGGGATAGTCCCTTTAATTAAAAAAAAAAAATCAAGCTGTGAGGGGAAGACCCTCAGGGTGACTGGCAAAAAGAGAGACAATTACTGTTTACATTCACTCTGAACCAGGAGAGACCGAAATTTTGATGGTCAAAAGCTGCCTAAGTAACTTGGGGTTTTCTGGTTAGATTTCTTTCTAGAACCCCAAATCTTAAACCCAATTCATTCTGGATCTCAGGGATTGGGCAATAGGTCCCTGCCCAAGAACCATTTAATGATTATTTTTGGCCCTTCTGGCTCAGAGTGAATGTAAATAGTAACTGTTTCTCTTTTGGCCAGCAACTCTGTAGGTCTTTCCCTCAGAGTTTGATTTTTTTTTTTTAAAGAAGTCATCCCTCAACTCAATTCTTAAAGAGGCCTATTCACTGAATGGGTGTTACCTCAGTGAGAACCTAAAAGAGCTAGGGTCTCCCATTGCATTCTGAGCCATCTCCAGTCATTCTGATGAACAGTCACTGGACCCAGGTTATTCTGGAGGACAAAGTGAGGCTGGTGACCTTGAACAGCCCTCTCTCACTCAAATCAAAATCAACTGCAAGTTATGTCATCATCTCCCTGATGTCATGGTCCTCTTCGAGAACAAAGGACAAACATACAACACACATACACATACAGTGCGTGTATTTATGTATATGTATGTATACATATATATGTTTGTGAGTATAAATATGAATATGTAAATGGATTTGTGTACACACACATACATATATATGTACATACACATGCAAATACAGACACATTTCAATGTGGTTTGTTTTCTTTGTAATCTGAAGTACTTTATTTTATGGATTTGGAAGTCATCATTATGAAAAGAATTGCATAGGCTTCACCAGACTGTCATAGGGGTCCCTGATACAAAAAAATAGAATATAGATCTTAGAACTAGATGATCACTGGTCATGGGGAACAGAGAGAGAAAATACCTAGAGTATGGAGATGGAGTGTCTTGTTCATGGAACAACCAGGAAGCAAGTATCCCTGGATGAGAGCATATGTTGGGGAGTAAGGTATAAGAACACTGGAAAGATAGGTGGGGGCTAGGTTGTGAAGGCCTTTGAGAGCATTTTGTATTCAATCCTGAAGGCAATAGGGAACCACTGGAGTTTGTAAAGTAGAGCAGTGACATGATCAAACTGGCATTTTAGGAAAATCATTTTAATGGTTGAATGGAGGACAGATTAGAATTAGGAGAGACTTGAGGCAGGCAAACTCACAACAAGTTATTGCATTAATTCAGACACGAGGTTGCAAAGTCCTTCAGCAGAGTGATTGGAATGTCAGAGGACAAAACTGGACACTTTCAAGAGATGTTTCAACAGTAAAAATTCACTATTCGTGAGATACAGTGAGAAGTCCAGTCTAAGTCCTAGGTTAAGAGTCTGAAAGACTGGAAGAATGATGTTACCCTCAACACTAATAGAGAGGGGAGGAGGGTTTTTGGTGAAAGATGTTTCATTTTGGACATAGAGTTTAAAATGTCTACTGGTCAACCAGTTTGAGATTTCTACCAGGAGACTGGAGATCTAAGTTTGAAGATAAGTAGAGAATTTGAGGCTGGATAGGTAGACTTGAGAATAATCTGTATAAATATAATAGTTAAATCCATGAGAGATAATGACATTACCAAGTGGAATAACATTACGGAGGAAGCAGAAACAAGGACCCAGGACTGAACCCTTAGAAAGACCTACAGTTAGAAGATATAATATGGAAAGTGATCCAGCAAAGGAGAAAGAAGAATTGTCAGACAGGTAGGAGGAAAACCAAGAGGGTGTAGTGTCCCAAAAACCTAGAAAGAGGGGAACATCAAGGAGGAAAGAGTGATCAATGGTGTCAAAGGTTGCAGAGAGGTCAAGGGCAATGAGTTTAGAGAAAAGACCAGTGGACTTGGCAACTAAGAGATCATTAGTAAATTTGTTAATGGCCAGTTTTGGTGGAATGATAACTATTGAGTGCCTAAAGTATTTGGGTCATACATTACGGGCAGTGTAGACCTCAGATTGAATAAATATATGGCCCAGTTATATAGAAAGTACAATTATATTTTCCTTGTGATAAAATGATTACAATGAATGTCATAATGAAATTTCAATTAATCTGTGACTTTATACAAATGGGTCTTTTAATATTGTATGATTCTTGTCTGCCTTTCTGCTTAGCCCCCATAGAAATTATGTCCAGGATACATTTAACATTTCATATTATAATCACCTCTCTATAAGATACTTCCCAAATCTATATGTATGGTCCCAGTCAGTGAGATGTAATTAATAAACTGTGGGAGTTAAGAGTTAGGAAGACCTATGTCTAAATCCTCCCTCTGACTACTAGATATATGATTGTGGATAAATCACTTACACTCCTCAAGCTTCAGTTTATTCTATAAAATATGTATAATACCTCTAGTATCAGCTAGGGAGCACAGTGGATAGAGTGCTAGAATAGGAGTTCAAATCTATTCTCATATACCTTCTGGTGTGTTACTCTGGGCAATTCATTTAACCCTGGTTGTCTCAGTTTATTCATTTGTAAAATGATCTGGAGAAGGAAATAGTAAACGATGCCAGTATCTTTTCCAAGGGAACCCCAAATGGGGTTAATGAGGAGTTTGGCATGAGTAAAAAACATGACTAAACAACAGTTCATCTTACAGAGTAGTTGTAGATTTCATATAAGGTGAATTAGTTATTAAACACTCATTAAGCTCTTACTGTTTGTCAGATACTATGCTAAGGGCTGGAGATACAAATAAAAGAAAACCAGTCATTGTCCTTGAGAAACCTATAATATAACAGTGCAAGACAATATATAAAGACGAGATAGAAAACATACAAGAAGTAGTACACACTGGCATGGTCTGGAAATAAATAACCAGGAAGTTATGTAGAGGACTTGATGGCTAACATGAAAGATCACCTATTAGAGCCCAGGGAGAATGTATTCCAAGTCATTTCCAAACTTAAAAAACACTGCATAAAGGTGGCATTTCTTTTACTGCTATTCTCTGTGATCTTCTCTAGTTCCATAACACCAACTACCTGCCAGGCATCTCCTAGATGTCCCAGCAACATCTTAAAACCAGCATGCACAAAACAGATCTCGTTTCCTCACTAAGTCTGTTTCTTCTCCAAACATTTTTGTTTGTTTGATTTTGTTTTGAGAGCACCACCATGCTTTCAGGTACCCTAGTTTACAAGCAAACTTTTTACTCTTCCTTACCTCCCATATCCAAACGTTTGCAAATACTCATTGCCCCTCTTCCATAATATCTCCCATATCCATTGCATTTTCTTTCCTTCCATGGCTACTATCCTCAACACGTCTTGCCTTCTCTGTTGTATTACACTCCTAACTGGTGTCCCTGCTTCTACTTTCTCCAATCTACCCTTTATATAACAGCCAAAATAATTTTCCTAAAGTACAGATCTGACCAGATCACTTACAGACCGTCAGTATCATCCTACTGCCTCTACGATAAAATATGCATTATTAAATTTGGCACTTAACTGCCATCATAATCTGCTTCTGGGATAACAGTATTGATTTCTTTTGTTTCTTTCTGTTTAGAGGCATCTAGGTGTCTCAATGGATAATATAATATTATTATAGCCAGCTTTTATAAAGAACCTACTGTGTGTCAGTCACTGTGTCAGGAGCTTCACAAACATCTCATTTCATCCTCACAACAAGCCTGGGAGTTAAGCACTGTCATTATCCCCCTTTTATAGTTGATGAAACTGAGACACACAGGGGTAAGTTGCCCAGGGTCATATGGTCAGTAAAGTCTGAGGCTGGATTTCAATTTAAGTCTTTCTGATTCAAGGCCCAGTGACCTATCCATTGCACTATCTAGAGTGCTGGGCCTGAAGTCAGAAAGACATTAGGAGGCCCATAAGAAATCCTTTGTTCCTCCCTCCCTTCCTTCCTCCCTTCTTTCCTTCCTTCCTTCCTTCCTTCTTTCATTCCTCCCTGCCTTCCTTCCTTCCTTCTCATTATGAACCTTGTTCCAGTTAAACTGTCTTATTTACTATTTCCCAAAATTGACTATTCCTTATAACTGGCAAAATCTCCCTAACTTCTGTGTTGCAGAATCCTTGATTCATTCAAGGTTCTACTTAGGTACCACCCACTTCAAAAGATCTTTTCTGATTCTCCCTAGTTGATAAATGTCCTTTCCCTCAAATTATCATGTATTTACCTAATTGTTTGCATGTCATATCCCCAAGTGAAATGTAAGATCCCTGAAGTCTGACACTGTTTTTTTTTTTTTAATTTTCTGCCTTTGTATTCCAAGTACAATGTCGTGTACATAGTAAATATTTGTTTACTGAATTTAGGGAAATGTATGGATACCAGTGCAAAGCTCAGGTTATTCAGCTGTTATATTTCATTCACAATAAGTGAATGAGTTCATCGTGTATGAAGCGTCATATAATCCTGAGAATGAAATTTTGATATACATAAATTTATATAAAATTTAATAACATATAATTTAGTGATGAAGATCAATGTCCTTAAACTCAGTGTTTTCTCTTTCAATTCATTTTATTAAAGTCCTTTATTTTTCTATCACATTTCTCAGTGTACTACCCTTCCCTGCTGCACCCCCCTCAGAGAGCTATCTCTTATAGTAAAGAATTAAAAAAAAGGGAAATAAACTTATCGAAAATTGCAAAAAAAAATTAAAGTCTGATGTTATATGTAGTATAGAACAAACAAAGGAGGAAAATCCTTAAATTCCTTCTTTGTGGCCAAGTTTGGGCATTATAGTTTTAGAACATTCACTTTTCTTTTGTTATTACTGTTTTCCATTTTCATTTTCGTAGTGTTTTTAAGGGTCACAAATTTTACTTGTTCTTTTTACTTCATTTTGCATCAGTTCGTGTCTTCTCATGTTTTAGTAATTCTTACAGCATTATATTCATGTAACAAAAATTATTTAACCATTCCATAGATGATGGGGGATGAACATTTTAATCACTCTATTTACATAATTCCAAATTGCTTTCCAGAAAGGTTGTACCATTTCATAACTCAACAACAATTTGAACAGGTGATGAAGTACTTTGAAAAACCATGACATTCTCCACCATCCCATTTGCTCCTTTGTCTCTTTTCACTATATCTGTTTTCCCCATTTGTCCCTGCCTCTACAAGTTCTATCAACTGTATATTAAGCAAACATTTCATTTCAAATTAAATTAAAAATGAAAGTTTATATTCTACATGAAGAGTGAGTTTTTTAAAAAAGCTAAATATCTCCCCTTCACATTATACACATATTGCTATGCTGTCCATTACTTTGCAATTTCAATATACCACAGTTTACATTTTCCTGAAAAGTTCCTGAGACCTGAAATATTCTCATTTTCCCACTTTTGCTATTGAATTTCTACCAGTCTTTTGAAGCTCAATTTAAATGTCATTTCCATTGGTCTTTTCCTGATTTCTCTTCCAGTGTTTAACAATCTTCACTGCAATCCAAAAATCTCTTAAGCCCCTAATGTACTACTGAACTTGCCATATGTAATTTTACATTATAGTTAATTGTAAAATCCTGTAAGTTTCAAGTAATAAGGAATATGTCTTATCAGAATTATTTAGCTCAATTCCCCTTGGTAAACACAATATTCTCCATTTAATATTCCCTTAAATATTTGGTGGCTTGAATTTAATTCTTTGGGGGAGATGCTCAATAGAGCTCCAGATAAAGCCCAGATCACCTCGTAGTCAACATTTTCATGAAATCCAGGAGCTTGGTCCCAGAACTTGCCTTTCATTTGCAGTCCCAAAATTGCTTTCTGACCCTGTAACAGAAGTGCAGATGTGTACTAATGAAATATAACTCCATCACATAAGGGAACTCTGCGTTCTCCATTTTATAGAGACTTCCAAAGCAGCTTGCCTGAAAGCCAGTACTGTACCTCATTCTTCTCCTGTTTTTCTTTTAGCAACAAGGAAGTGTGTTATGTGATCTGACGCTGTGATATCAAATGCTGATACAGTACATTGGGGAACATAAGACCAAATGGGCATGTTTGATTCACATGTAGATACAAAGAATACACATAAGTTGTGTATTTTTTGACAAGTTGAAATTATAGATGTATAAAGTGTGCATGCATATATACTTTACCCCCTTGCTTCTATCGTCCAAAGATCCCTTTAGATATTTATGAAATCTTAAAGAATTATATAAATGTTTTCATCAATATGAATATTATATAAAATGTCCTACCATTCTTTCTCAATTTGATAAGCGCCAATGGTTGGACTATTTCCTGAAAGTCAACTGTTTCATGCCACTTCTGTATAAATACAGAAACCTAAAGGATTCTTAAAGTATGAAATCAACATTCAAATAGGATTCTCTTTATTTAAATAGACTTATTAGAAATTTAAAGCAGATGAAGATGGTTTCAATGAAATGAATAAATAATTAAGGCAAATCTGTATACTTGTCAGAAACTCCATATTAAGAATTAGGTGAAGGCAGACAGTCTTCTGACAGAGCTGTCATTTTTTATAGCTAAAGGTAATGTTAATTTTTTAAAAATCTTGATGCTCTTTTCAAGTTTACTTGATCAAACCACAGGCTAAAAAAAGCTGCCAGATAACTTACACAGGTAATAATAAGAACCTTTAATCACAGATAAAAACTAACTACACAATGCTATTTATTCCAAAAACAGTGAACTTAGTTGGAGAGGCAGGCTTTTGTGCTTCCAGCAGTTTTAATCATTGATCAAGTTGCAAAATACAATAACAGACTGCATTTTACAAACTGGTCACTAGTGATGCATCGTCAGCAGGCCTAGACAATAATCCCTGAGTGTTGTAGGACTGCAGCTGTTAATAACCCAGCTTGTTAGTTGAAAGCTGGCAAAGCCTCAAGTATTTAAGAGGATTATCGCTATAAACCATATTTTTTTCATTTTTCACATTCAAGTCCATGGTGATGAAGAGTTTCTGTAATAGAAACAGTGAAGTCAAACAAACAAAATCATTGCCCAGTTTCATTTTACTCACCAATTTTATAACAGGAAAAGAAAATAAGGATTTATCTTCTTAGGTTAGAATATGAAATTTCTGATGAAAGCACCTTTAATTGCAAAACGTCTCCAAGGAAAATAAAATGTCATTTTAAAGAAATACAACAAATGGATTTATTTCTATCAAGAATTGATCAAGCAGACCTTTTTTGTACCATATGAGTGATCTCAAGGTTTTTCTACAAGGAAGAAAATCATGCTGAATTTCCAATACAATAAAAGCTCCAAACTTTTGACCTTACAGGAAATTTATTAATGTCACTGGGGAGTCTAACGTGGGGCTCTACTAAAGTGAGTAACTAATATAATTTGACCCTGGTGGTGAGGTCTAAGACTTTTAGTGGTATAAATAAAAAGAGCGCTGGATCTGGATTCCAAAGACTTGAGGGGGAGGGATCAAAGGACCTAGGTTCAAATCCCAGCTTTGCCACTTACACTCACAGCTTCTTCGGTTCTTTATTTGCTCATCTGTAAAATGTCGGCATTTGGGTAAGATGATGCTGCACTTTTTCTTCTGTGTCCAAATTTTCATCTTAGAATCTAAGAGCAACTCTCTCATGTATAGATATAGAGAAAAATGACCACTAAATCAAAAACTCTAGTATATTGTTCTGAAGTTTTCAAAAATTCATTCAGCTCTCTCCAGAATATATAAGGAAAACATTGTCCCAGTTAAGTCAATTTTCTGGTTAACTCCGGATTGCCAGATATTCCATATATAGACTTAACCCCTCCCCAAGGAACATACCATCAGTGCAACTCAAAGGCAAGACTTAAACCCAGCTCTTCTGGATGCTGAGGCCATCTCTCTGGATTATTACTTTTCAAATAGTTAGGATAAGATAAAATACACTAAATTTATGCCATGGCATCATGGGGCAGTCCAAAGATCTTGACTCAGGGGTTACCTGGGCATGAATCCTGGCTTTATAAAGACCTGGAGATCGTCGTTGTTGCTGAGGCTGTTGTGCTTTATATCTTGAGAGGGAATGAAGTAACTGAAATCTGCTCTGCTGGGGTTATACTCACATTAATGAAAACACAAACACATAAAAGTGTCGAAAGGGCTTACGATCATGAGAGATGACTAAAACAGTTTTAACCACTAGTGTACTGATAAATGTTTCTTAATCAACTCTCTAGGGGGGCATGCGTGCATGACACATTCTTAAGTTTAATGTGTTATTAATTTTTTTTCCATCAGTTTCTCAAGTCTAAAAAGAAAAAGGAAAAATCGATCCCTAATTGTTAGCCTTTATAAATCTTTGAGGTGTAAATGCTCACACTAAAAATTTAAAAATCGACTCTCAAGCTGATTTGAGCTGGCTCCTGCATACCCTGATTCTCCACTATCCCAATCCCCCTTACATTACATCATGATTGAGTTAATCATTTTTAGACATAAAACTGATATTATACCTCTGCTCAAAGCTTTGAGGGTCTCCTTGTGGCTTACTGAGTAAGACCTTCAGTCTTTAACATGACATTGACGGTCTACACACCTGGTACCTTCCTTTCTTGTTAGGTTTATTTCATAAATGGTGCACTAGCCCAAGAGGGTATTTCTCTTTCCTATCCCTCTATCACCTCCATTACTTTCCCACTGTTGTGCCTTTTTCTTTTCCTACTATTCTCCTGTTCCTTCCTATCCTCATAGCTGCTTTTTAAAAATTCTAATGATCCTTCAACGTCCTGTGTAAATACTACCTATTATAGAAGGCAATTGAGTAATACAGTGGACAGAGTACCAATCTTGCGGTCAGGAAGATCTGAGTTCAAATCTGGTTTCAGATACTTATTAGTTGTGTAACCTTGGGCAAGTCATTCAAACCTGATTGCCCCCCTCCAAAAAAAATAATAAAAGTTATCTGTTATGATGAGGAAAACACTGGATTAAGACTCAGGGACCTATGTTCAAACTTAAGTTGTGCTACTAGTTATCTCTATAACCTTGAGTAGTCATTTAATTCCAGAAGACCTCATTTTTGTTTGTGTTTAGTTTCTACTTTTATCATAATCAACTCCAAGATCCATTTTACACATCCTATATTGAAATATTTATTTATAATTTTTTTTATGTTATCCCAGGAGAAATTGGGAAGAAAGAAATTTTTAGTTTCTGCTTTTAAAAAAATGTGGCATTTAAAGCAAGTCTCAAAGTATTGTGGATTTGAAGCTGGAAGGGAAGGCCATTACAGATCACCCAATAAAATTGTTGTTTAAAGCCATAGTGCTCAAATTTTTCAGTCCAGTGACTACCTCAATAAAGCAAATCTGCTTAGCTAGACTTCCTTCATTGCCTCAGCAAAAAAAAAAAAAAAATCAACAACAAAAAAATTCACTTGATTGAATGGGAAGAAAGAGTCTTTTCAAACTGATATGTGGAAAAATGGTTCTATCTCTCTGAAAACAGGTTATGTTACCCATGTTGAAGTCATATTTTAAAACTACATAAGAGGGAAATAATATGGCCCCTTAAAGAGTCTTGTGATCAAAAGAATCCCATGCTTGTATGCATGGGGTCTGTGGTGTTAAGTTTAAAAGAGTGGGGCTAGGATGAGTGAGTGAGTGAGGAAGCACACAGCAGCAACTGCTTGCTACTGCAACTGAGGCATCATCAAAGGATTCTGATTAATGGAAAAATCATCATTGGGGAAAAGAATACTATACATGATTGTGTTTAGTTTTCACTCATTTCAATTGGAGGAAGTCAACAAAGTCAGTGTAGAGGGAACTCTGTTCTAGAATGAGAATAGTTCAAGATCCAGTGATAGATGAGGTTCTGCTGAGGAGAAGGCTTCATTCCTAGTTCTAAGCTTAGTTCCTTAGCAGAAATCTAGTCTCCTATTAGAAGCACTGCAGACCAACCTGGCCAGAGCACTGGTGGAAAAGGAGGAATGCCATTTCAAAGTTAGAGACTCCACAAATGAAGAGATAAGATCTTACTCCCGTCCTCACTCCCACATTCACTCTTCTTAGTAGACTAGTGTTTCGTAATTCCCAGATGAGAGCATGAGGAGAGCTTCTTCCACCAACCACCAAGTTAATATCTTTGATCATGTGCGGGTTACAGAGCTGTAACGATCTATTGTGCTAGGCTCAGTATTAAAAACAAAAGCATTCCAATCAATCAAAGTATTCATTTGAGTTAATAAGAAAAACTTGTTTAAAAAAAGGTATAGTAATGTATGCAAATTCAGAAATGACATGATAAGAAATTAATGCTTATGGAAGTATTTATTTTGTATAGACTAAGATGATATCTTGTCTTACTGTGCATGTGTACACACATATATGCATAGGTATGTATATGCATACCTATGCATACATACATACATGCATGCATATGCACATGCACACTTTTTGTATGTGCATATGCATGTCTAAATGTATATATAAACACGCATATATATCTAGCTGTGGATTGTTACATTTTTTCGGAGATAACGATAAAAATACTAAAGTGCATTTTCATTTGGACTGGCAGTCATTCACCTGAAAATGTGAGTCACAGAATCTTAGAGGCAGAAGCCATCTGTGAGCCCATTGAATCCAACACTTTACTGAACAGGACTTTTCCCTATGACATGACTAACAAGTGCTTACTTAGTATGAGTATTTCCTTGCACACCTCTAAGCCAACATAAATCCATGACCTCCTTAAGCAGTCCACTTCACTTTGGGATGTTTCTGACTGTTAGCAAATGTTTCTGCTTTTCTGTAGCTTTGGTTCACTACTCTTAGTTCTCACTCAAGGGGTCAAGGAAAACAAGTTGGGTCTCTCTTCAATTAGATACCCTTTCGCATATCTAACAATAGGGATCATACCCTCTTCGACATATTTAGGATAAGAAAGGAAGTGGATGACTGGGGAAAAATCTTTATATCAAATATGTCTGATAATGGTTTAAAATCCAAGAAATATTGACACAGAGCAGAAATATATAAGACCTACAGAAATGTTTATAAGACATGAATAAACATTTCTCAAAAGAATAACCAACTATTCACCACTATGTGCAAGAAGTCTCCACATCACTAAGAAAATACGTGCAAATCAAAACAGCCTGAGCTTTCATATCACACCCAGCAAAATACGACAAAGAAGGACTATGTTTGAAAGGTCGTGGGAAGACATTGCTGCATTGTTGGAACAAATATAAATTGCTATAACTATTCTGAAAAGTAGTTTGAGATTAAATAAAATGACTAGAGTATCTAATCTCTTTGAACCTGAAATTCCACTGCTAAGCAGACAGCCCAAGGAGGTGGTCAAAATGAAAGGTTCCATAGGTAATAAATATTTTTAGCAGCACTTTTTATGGCTGCAAAGATTTTTTTTTAATGTAAATGCTCACTGATTAAGGAATGGTTAAATGAAATGTAATTCATCAATGTTATGAAACAATGAACATGATGAAGACAAAGAATCATGGAAAGACTTATATGAACTGATACAGAGTGAACTAAGAAGTCAACCACATAATGCACAATGATTTATATTATTAGATGTAATACAAACAGTAGAAAGAATAAAAATAGAACAATAAACAAAAACATTTGCAAATAAATGTCACAAAATTATAAAGAATAAAAGTGGCCTCAAAGAACAAGACAACACCTCTACTTAATCCTTTGCAATGACAGACTTCCATGAGTGTGGAATATTGCATGTAATATGAGATATTTTTAATATATTAATAGGTTTTGCTTATTTTTTTAAAATAATTCTTTATTAGAAAGTATGGCTCTCTTAGAAGGGGGAGGAAAACAAGGGGAAATATAGGTGATTTCAAAAACAAATATATCAGTATAAGCATTTTACAAAAAAGAAGCAAATCTATTGTATATGATAGTACAAAGGGTAGATCATATCAGTGAGAGATTGGAGACAGGATATATCTATAGCAAATTTAAATATTCTAGAAAATAGGTAATAAGGATTCTGAGACCCTTCCAACAATACTTCACCAATACAAATTTGAAGTTTGAAGAGTTAAATTCCTTTCTTAAACATCTTGTCTCTAAGTTTTTCAGTCTAGCATTTTTCCATTTTATTTTTCCCATACTCAAGTAAATCACTTTATGCTTTGTCTGGCAGTTTCCTAAGAAGATGTCATTTGAGTTTCAGTTTATGCCAGGAGAATTTACACTATCATTTCATTGCCAACTATTTAATTTTTATTCTTCCACATGAACTGTTTGGCCATATATGCTTAACTTGCTGGAGTAAATACATTTAAGCAAAATTACCCATCCCTTCTTTTACCACTTTTTCTATTCTGTGAACAAATGCAGGTGTTGTTCACCGATGCATGACAGTGTGTTTCTGATGACAGCATGCACAAATATGCAAAGTTACTTCTTTTTGTCCACACATTTGCTTGACTTTCTCCAGAGTTTGCTGAGTAAAGAATACAAATTTTCCATTTTTTAGTTTGGAGCTCTGATGTCATTGGTATTGAGAAGAAAACCCACATGAAACTGATGCAAGTCAACTACTCCTCAGTGGCTAGAGTCTTAGAGAAAGTCCCCTCAGGAGTCACCCAAAAAGTGAAAGGATCTTCACCAGATGTTGGACCTTGGTCTTGCCTGTGGACTCCAGTGACTGAAGGAGAGAATGAAGCTGAGCACTGTGGGCAGCTCCACCTCACTCCCATCCAAGTCAAGACGCCATGCTTCTGGGGTCATTGGTCCTCTTGGAGAATGGAGGAGGGACTTGTCATCCAATGTGGATTAGGAGCCAGCTCTCAATGTACTTTGCTGCACTTGCTCTCTGCCTCTGTCTCTATGTCTGTCTCCTGTCTCTCTTGGTCTCTGTTTGTTTCTCTTCTTTCTTTCCTAGCTCCCCTTTGTTCTTCTCTCATTCTCTTGAATTTTCTCTCTTGTTCTGTCTCTGTCTCTCTCCCTCTTCTCTCACACTCCCTTTCTTTTGCTCACTAGCAATATCTCTTTTGCTCTTGCTCTCTTTCACTTGGTCTCCATTTTGCTATCACCTTCCTCCTCCTTTTTCTCTTCTCTCTCTTGCTCTTGCTTTCACTTTCTCACTCTTATTCTCTCTCTTGAATACTCTCCTTTAAAAAAAAATTTCTGATACTACTCTAAATATACCAACCTTAATGGTATTTAGCGACTTTATGGACATGTCTTTTTGGATTGAAAACTTGTCTAAGGCCATGTGGAAATTAGAGCTATTCTGTAGTAGTCCATGACTCAAAGTATGAATTGGCTTTTCCAACCATCCAATTTCAAAGGTGCTTGAGAAAATGGCAATATATACCATTTCTTGTCAATGTGAAGCCACTTAGAAACATTTTATTATGTTGTAATAGGTCACAATAACACTCTTTTCAAATTCCAGCTGGAACTATGTTTTATATCACTGCATCATAACATAATAGAATTAAAGTGACAGGAAAACTTAAAATTCATCTTTTACAGATGAGGAAACTGTCATCCAGGTAGGCAAATGACCCATCAAACAGGTTGCAAACATCACACATCAGTACACAGTCAGTGTTCTTCACAATCCGAGCTTGTTAATGTGGGTCACTCCCCCATATAGGATTGTGACCCACAGTTTAAAAAGTATTGAAGGGGTCATGATACAAATTTCCACTAATTCCTGATTCTTCAATTTTTGGTCTATGTAAATATTCCAAAATCACTCCAAGTTATTACATGCAAAGCACTCAAGAAGGATATTGCAAATATTCACATATATATTTCTTTCCTAATCTAAATTATATTTTAAAAGTAAATCCTATAGTAGCACCTTCTTTGTGAGAAACCATACAAATTTGTAGAAATGATCATGATTCATTATTTAAGATAGTAACATGCATTCACCTTCAAAATTAAAATGTAGTTTCTGCATAGACTCCAAAAGGTAGAGCACTTTTTACCATCACATGGCTTTCTTATTTATTTTTAAATTGCTTCATATGGTGATTGAATAGCCCTACATCATTATACAAATAACAGATGAATATTATCCCTGATCACCAGTTCTCATGTCTGCTTTTTGAACCTATTATTCCTAAAGAACAACAAGATTTATACAACATTTGTATCAATTTCCATTAATAGCACACATGATAGAAATTGTTGAAAAGGTTTCTTTTTTCTTTCATCTACCAAAATCAAATCTATCACAATATATGGATAAATATTCTATAAATGCACATTGCTAATATATCAGAGTTCTTTTTCTCCAGAATCTAATTTCAGAAGTTATTGATAACTCCATTTAAAATAATATTAAATGCAATTTGAATCAGAAGAGATGGGGGTGGGTACTGGTAGATATAGTAGATTTATAATGTGACCTTTCACATCTCAGTTTGAGGTCAAATTTGATTCAATCAGCAACTGAATAAGATAGATAGTTATAGCCAAATTTCATCTAAAATTATAATTCCCCCACTCTTCTAAAATGGACAAATATTGGAGTTATAGATGCTTTCCTTCTTTTTTCAGACAAGCAATTCACGTAAAAAAGATTTAACTGTATCCCAATAAAAATGTTTCTTTGTAAGTCAACCCATGAAAAAAAAACCTATAAGCTATATGTCATGACAGATTAATATGAAGTAGTTAAGAGTCAGATTACCTTGAGCCTGCAAGCCCGAAAAAATAATTAAGCAGTATATAGAAACATTCTGTTGAGGAATTCAAAAGCTATGGTTTGGTATATGGATTACTAATGACATCTTTACTACCAGCTTAAGTACAGGGAGCCTAAATTCTCAGCCATCTGCTATTTTGGATCTGTTTTCCAAGAATTGCTGAAGTGATAGCTAACAGATTTTGAAAATATATTCAGCTAACAATGACCCAGTGGGTGACAGTATTCATATGTCCCACTATGAAGTGTGTTTTTAAAAATTCTGTAAACTGCATTTTGTTCAAATTTGCAAATGTAAAAAAATGGTCAGAATAATGTTTCTTTTGCTATATCTTCCTGTATTTGAAATATGTAAATACCCAACTAATATTATCAAACTGTTCACACACACACACACACACACACACACACACACACACATACACACAATCTGAGTTCAAAGACAAATTACTGACCCACAACTTTCTCAAGAATGGAGAACAATCCATTATAGTTCTCACTGACGGTAAATATTACTAGAGTTCTCTCCAATAAAAAATGAACAAAAATATAATGCTTTAAAAAAGATTCTGGTAGGAGATGATTTGGCTAAATTTCACAGTTAACTTCATAAAGCAAATCTAGGATGCATCTAGAACTGAAGTTTGTTAGAGCCTAATGGCAAACTGAAACAAAAATGTCATAAAAATACACTACATCCATATATCATTTTACTTCTTTGCACTAAAATGAAACAGCAGATTTAAACTAAAATCAAGTATCTCAGATATAAGTATAAAATAAAATCAGTATCTCAGCTGAATTTCTTCCCAGAGGTGTGAGTGAATGTTTAATTTCAGTGTCCTTTCTTGTTCATTCTGGTGCTGCTCACTGTTTTGACATCTCTCAAGGAACTTTCCTGGGTCCTCCATGTATTTAATATTTTCCTTCCTTAAACAGCTCAGCAGCTCCCATGGACTGAAATATAATTTTTGTCTAGAAAACTCCCGAATCTAGATAGATAGAGACATAACCGTAATCTTGTTCCTAACTTCTAGTACTGCATTAGCAAACATGCTGCCTGTTAGATGTTTTCATACAGATATCCCACAAGAATTTTAATCTGTTTAAAATGATTCTCATGTTTTTTTTTCCTTTGAGTCAAAGAAACTTGCTCCAAATTTCCCCATTTTTATTAATGGCCCCACCATTCTTTTAAACCTCTGGCTCCTCAATGTTAGCACCACGCTTGAGGCGTTGTCAAGTTCTCTTCATGAAGAGAAATTTAAAGATCTTGGTTCTGTCCCTCACCTATACTATTAGAATAGTCCCCATTTGGTCTCCCTAATAGTAATTTTGTCTCATTGATCCATATTCTCATTCTATATATTATATATCTATATATCCTTATTCATATTCAAATCCATCCAATACATCCATCCATATTCTTAAAGAAACATACTGACCATCTTACTCCCCTATTAATAAAACTTTGATGGTTTAACAATAACAATAGTAGCACTCACAGTGTTGTAAAGTTTGCACATTTCTTTGGATACATTATTTCTTTTGATCCTTATAACAGTATTGTGAAGTGGGATGCTGTTATTACCCCATTTAATGAATGAGGAAACAGACTGACAGGTTAAGCATCATACACAGGGTCATACAGCTAAGTGTCATTGCAGGCATCACTCACACTCAGGTCTCCATGACTCCATCCGCTCCACCACCTCTTTCTTCTGGGATAAAATACGAAGTTCTCTTTCGTATTTAAAGTTCTTCACAATCAGAATCTCTTTTCTAGTTTTAATCTAATTGCATGACATTTTGTTACAAAAGTCCTCTTAGTTGGTGAAACGGAGACATAGTAGCAAGGTAAGTTTTAACTTATCTGACATTCCACTTTAAAAAAAAAACTATTCTTGATTCAGATTTAAGGTAGTGATTGAATAAAAAAAAAGTTTGACCACTGACAGAGATTAAAGAAAACAATGATTGTCATATGGAGAAAAAATTCTGCCTCATTATTCTTCTAAATGCTCTGACTTAGCTACAATTTTGTATGTAAATCTAAAGAAAATGTCAGTTACAATTTTATATACCAAATTGATATCCACTTTCAAGTTCATTATACAATAAAGATTTTAGCAAAGATATAAAATGATGTTTATTTCTTTCAAGTAACTTAACAATTAAAATGCAGCATTTTAACTTAATTGAATAATTTCTATTTAGAAGAAAGAGACAATAAAGTAACTAAATCCAATGCAGGAAATAAAATTCGTAGAAATATTTTGTATTTCATATTCACTTTCACTCATGGTTCTTGAAATCCCACAAGAATGAAGAAGTGAAAATCATAATGCCTTTTCAAATAAAAATAACTGGGTTTAATGACTACTTGACCATTTATATTCTTATATATATGACCTTCAGCAAAATACTTAACCTGCTTTAATCCTTGGTTTCTTCATCTATAAAGTAAATGGGTTAGACTAGGTGATCTTCAAAGTGCCGTGAAGCTCTAATTTAGGATTATTATTACTCAGATGCTTTTCTTTTTTTTTTCTTTTAAGTAAAGTATATTGTGGCACTGGTGCTGGAATTACTCTCTTAATCCTGGGCTAAAATAGAAAAGAGGGAAGAAAGGAAGGAAGGAAGGAAGGAAAGGAAAATTTTAAAGTATCTTCTATGTGCCAGAAATTGAAATTGAAAAATATTTAACAAGACAAATAAAAGTACAGTACAGCATAGATCATTTTATTTTGTGGTTTTCTAAGGTCAACAGAGATCACTTTCTGTTGTAGGTCACCAAGTTCTATTGATATATCCCATACATACATACATATGCATGCATTCATGCATACATATATACATATATGTGTGTGTATCTATATCTATATATAGCTCATAGGTACAATCATGCTTAATTATATTTTAGCATTTTTCACCAGCATAGTATAAAAAGACTCAAAGCATCTCATATAAAAAAAAGCAAACAAACAAGTAACAACACACAAAAAAATCTGCCACATTTTCCCATAAAGACTTCAGGAGAAAGTAGGCTCAAACTTAGATCCTATGTGGTAAAGGGTTAACTCATTACCATTAGTTACTAAAAGTGCTATTCTTCCATTTCATTTGTGGGGTCTACATGCAGTCACTCTTAGGCATGGTATAGCTTTCCTATTGGGCTCTTTATAGAGTCTATAATTACTTTTGATTATCACAGTTACTGATATGAGCTACTGCTTCAGCAAATACTAATTAAAAAAGTGACAATGTATTAGACTGACAATGTTCATAACAACCTCTGGTCCAGAATTATCGGGAAGAGACAGAGGTATAGTTATCACCACCCATATTTTCCAGAAATTTAAACCCATTGGCACTACCTTTTCCTTCCTTTCCACTAGGACACTTGGATTCCAAACTAGCTTGATTTTTTTTCCAGAATACCCACAGGAAATGATTGGTTGTCTAAAGTAGGTGTTCAACATACTTCAGTATGTTTAATATGCTTAGAAATATTTTGCATATCATTCAGTGGCTTTCAGTGACTTTTTCCAGTTGGTCTGCTTCCATATAAGATATAGTCTTACCTAGTTACTATGGTTACTTTGAATGGGGGGGTGAGTGGTTTATTAATTGATTGACTCAATGAAGAGGTCTTGCCCTTGTTCATATGGGCACACTGTGTGATTTAATGTAGAAGTCTGGGTGATCCTTACCTTTATAGTATAGTTTATTTTCTTAAGCACCATGAAAAGGTTTTCATAAAAATTACAATTTTGTGTCTATCCCATCAGCCTCAGATAACTTTATTGCTCTTTTTAAAGGGATAGAGGAATTCGATCCCACATAGCTCCTTGCAGAGCATTTAGATTTGTGCTCAGCAGAATACTACAAGATGTTCAAATGTTCTTATTTAGCAGCATTTACCAGTAGAAATTCTATATTGCATGAGTTTTTAAGGCCACCATTTATAGGAATAACTGTCCAGTCTTCTGATCTGCTGAATTGGCATTGCTGGAAACAGTGCTTCTATAAATTAGTGTCTGCAAACGTCGCTTTGTAAAAGCTAGCACTGATCAGCAGTATGGTGTTTATGATCTCCACTGGAAAGAAAATTGAATTTTAAACATTTTTCCAATAAGGGAAGAGAGAGGGTGAAAAAGATAAAAGAAAGGAGAAAAAATAAGGGATATTGATAAGACTGTATGTAGAAAGAAATTTGGGAGTTACAAAAAAGAATAAGAGGAGAAAAGGAAGAAAAATGAAGAAATTGAAGGCACGTCAAGGACTTTGCAAAGTACTTAAGAAATTGGAATCAGTGCCATCAGCACTCCTCCAAATCAATCTAAATCACACAGGATCAATTCATTCAAATAGCTTTTCCTTTTTTATGACTTTCCAGTCAAAGTGTTTCATGCTTCACTATCACTATTGAGGTGAAATAGGAAAAATACATTTTTTCTCCTGACTTTTGGAAGCAACATAAACCATTTCATAGAATTGGTGAAGGAGACATTTAGTAGAGGACCAGTAGGTATATTCTGTGGTTTGTTTTTAATTGAAATACATGGACTGTGATTTTAAAAGTTCGGATGACTGACTGAGGACCCTATTATACAAATATATGTATGCCCTTTTCTGTATTCAAGTGTCACCTTAAAGAGTAGAATAAATGCTTTAAAGAGAAGAGAAAAAAATAATAGGAACAAGTGCATTAGGAAAAATTGAAGTTGGTTGACAAGCTACATGAAGTGATGCAGGATCTTAGAGGGAAGAATGCATCGATCATTTCTTTCTCCTTAATCATCTCTTCCTCATTTGTAAAGACTTTCTTTCAAAATACTATATTTCTCTCTTTCCCTTACCTACACATATTTTGTTGTTGTTGATTTCTTTTATGTTTTCTTTTTATATCAGTCAATTCTTGTAGTGGCAATTATGTTCCTTTCTAAATCAAATCCTTTCTTGTGCCCAAGAAGAAAGATAAGTGAGAATATTTGTATTGTGACCACATTTGACCAAGTATAAAATATTTTATCCTAATAGTTTGCTATCTCTAAGTCTGAAAGAGGGATATTTCACTCATCTCTGCTATCTAGGATGATGACTGTTTTTTTCATTCACTTAGAATTGGTCTTCCTTTTAGGACTTTTAAAAATGCTTATTATTCTACTTCTTGCATTTATTGCTCATTTATATATGTTTATCTCACTCAGCATCAGTTAATACAAAAGCTTTACTCCAGAAGTTTCTCAGAATTACTCATTATTGTATTTGCTTATTCCATAATAAATAATATTCTATTATTTTCATATGGCAGTTATTCTTCAATGGGTGTATGCTGATTTTTTTTTCTAGTTCTTTGAAGACCAAAGGAGTAGATCTGTAAGTATTTTGATATGTATTGAGCTTTTGCTTCTATCGTCAACCACCTTACAATATATTCCCATTAGTGAGTGCTGTGGTGAAGGTATGGATGGTTTAATTGTATTTTGTTTACAAATGTAACATTGATATTCACAAAGATTAAGCCAATTTACAGCTCAACCAACTGTGAATTAGTAAGACTCTCTTTCCACACTTCTCTAGCATTGTCTACTCCTAGTTCTATTCTCATTTTTGAAAATTTTCAGAGTGAATCCAAAAACCTCAGAATTATTTTTACTTACATTCCTCTTACTATTTGTAATTGGGTGAGAGTTATCAAATAGTCATATGGATAGAAAGATAGATAGGTAGACAGATAGACAAACAGTCAGACAGGTAGACAGGTAGACAGATAGATAGAAAGATGGACAGAGACAGATAGAGAGATAGACAGACAGACAGACAGATAGATAGATAGACAGATAGACAGATGGATGGATAGACAAATAGAGAGACAGACAGACAGACAGACAGATAGACAGATGGATAGACAGATAGAGAGACAGAAAGACAGACGGATAGACAGATAGATAGATAGACAGATAGAGAGACAGGCAGACAGATAGGTAGATAGATAGGTATATGTTGCATTTCTTTGAAAATGTTTGTTATCATCCTTTGATTACATTTATTGAAATATGGCTTTTAAGGTTATATATATTTGTGTCAATCTTCCCCATGTGTCTTGGACATCATACTTTTTTCTAGTCATATCCTATATTTTCTCTTCTTATTCTCCCATATCCATCGATTTTATTCATGAAACAAAAGTTTTTAATTTTAAGTAATAAGTTGTTTTTCAATTTCTGTTCTTTGTCCCTTGTTAGATTAATAACTCTTTGACTAGCTATAGTTGTGCTCATTTAAAAAAATTAATGCATATAAGTAGATAGTATTACTATTTAATAGTAATAATAGCTAATATTTATATGGCCCCTAAAGGTATACAAATGATGGTCCAAGATATGGGTTTTAAACATGGAACACTTTCCTTATAGTGTGTTCTCAGGGTCAAATGATATGAATGGCTTGGTCACTTTCCTAGCACAATTTCAAACTGTTGTCTAGGTAATATTAGGAAATCAAAATGCACTTCACTTTATGCATATATAGGCCCCGGGATTCTTATCCCACCTCCCACTCCTATTTATGTGTCAGATTCTGAGAGTTAGGCTATATTTTCTAGGGTACTTGAGGGGTCACTGGGCAGCTTGCATTAATTCCATCAACTCAAGCCCCCACTGGTGTACTTTTCCATCAAGATTATCAGCTGATCATCAACTGAGTCAATCAGCCTTACCTAGAGTGTGGAAAGGAGGTAGTACAAAAGGAAGAGGTAGTACCAAGCACCTTAATTTTAATGCCATCTTAATTTTGAAGCTAGCTCTGTATCTAATAGAGCACACAGCAGCATCTCAATATTTTTATATAATTTAGAAAGAGATAGGTATAGATTATTAATAAATGATCAGATCTTATGAATAGGCAGTTTTTAAAGTAAAAAAATCCAAATTACAAGTAACCACAGGAAAAAAATGTTCCAAATAATTACTAGAAATAAAAAATTAAAGCACCTTTGAGAGTCGATCTTCTGTCCCCCAGATAGGCAACACTGGCCCAAAAGGAAAGGAATAAATATTGGAGGAGCTATAAGAAGCAAATAAATAAATGCTTGTTGAGGTTATGAATTCATTCAGGCATTCTGGAAAGCAGTGTGAAACTATGCTCCCCAAATTACTAAATTACGTATTCACTTTGACTCAGCAATGCCACCAATACCTCTATACTCTAAAACCATCGAAGAAGAAGAGGACTCCCATGGACAAAAATACTAATAGTAACACTTTTTTTTATAGTGACAGAACTAGAAACTAAGAATGTGCTCATCAAATTTTGGTCATATGAATGTGATGGAATACTATCATGCTATAAAAAATTATGAAGAGTTTGGTTTCAGAGAAATACAAGGAGACTTATATGAACTTATGTAGGATGAAGTATGTGAAACCAGGAGGACAATTAAACAGTAACTATAATATTATAAAGACAAACAACTTTTGAAAGACTTAAGTACCCTGATTAACATGATGACAAAACCACACTTTCATGATAAAACTTGTTACACACTTCCTTAAAGAGAGTTGATGGACTCAGGGTGCAGACTAACACACACACATACACACACATAGTGGACATAGTCTCTATGAAACTGTATATCTATCACAAGTTTTTTATTATAATTTTCTTTCTTTTTAAATTGGATGGTACAGAAAGTATCAGGGAAGGAAGATAACTTTACATCAATTGAAATTTATTTTTATTCTAAGAAGAAATTTACCTTTGTAACTCTCAACAATTTTTCCTTATTTTGTTATCTGAGGCAAAATATGGCAAGCCTATTTTTTTTTCTTACAAGATAATTTTACAATACATGGAGACCATTACTATGTCTACTCTTGCACCTTCAACTTAATCTTCTGAAAGTAGTTCTTATCCACATTTCAACTCCCAATCACATCTTTTTTTTATTGTAAATGTCACCATATCTTTTAAATGATCCTCTTATAAAATGGTCATCAGTTCTATCACTATCCTGATTGTCTTCTTCTGGAAACAACATAGTTTTTCTTTTTTCCTTCTAAAATATAGCACTCTTTACTGGAGTATATTCCTAACAAGTATATTCTTCAATAGAATTGAATGCAATAAGACTTTAACTTTTTCCTCTTTTCTGTATAATGTTCTTCTCTTAATGCAGCCTAAGATCCCTAAGTTTCACTTAAATTTAGTGTCTAATCTCCTTAAGCAAATTAAACTTTTTTATTTAAAGTATTATCAATTTAGTCATTAGCATATATCCATTTATTTACACAGTCCATTTATGTTGATGTTACTGTCTGAGAAAGCTAACAACAGAACGGAGATAGTAAATGACTGTGCTTTATATTGCAGAGGAAATTTGAATAAAGCTCATCATGCTTAGCATTGTCCACTCTGTCTCACTGCCACTCAGTCATCAAATGCACACACTTACTCAAACATTTTGATTTCCATGTAAAACATAGTCTCTTAAATAGGTCGAGGGAAAAGTTTCATGGGAATGTCCATGAAATGTATCAGTTTTTTTTTCTTAGATTCCATTTTGATAATGGCTGTTAGTCAGTTTCATTTAGTTAATAATTTTTTTCTCCAGCAAAATCCTGCATAAATATGCACCATTTCCCACATAAGCAATTCTTTGTGGCGATAAAAGCAAGTGTTAACCTGTTATCATATTTGAAGTAATTATTCATGTACTGTTAATCACATCACTAAATCCAATTCATCATCACCATTCATATAGATGACAGTTGGAGTCCACCACTTAATGTAGACATAGGAGAATACTTAAACTAGGAATTCAAGCATCACATTTTTTTTTTTTTAGTGAGACATGACATATAATACAGGTAAGCTGTGTCTTCATAGTCTAAGCCAAGTAGAGAATTAGGGCAATTGCCTGAATAATCCTGGCAAAACATGCACATTTACCTGAATTATATGCAATTTTCAAAATTTCCATGTACTATATAATTTAGACATTCCTTGAGCTCAAGAGTTTTTGAAAAATATTGCATGGTTTGAGCTTCAGTAGATTTCTGCTTTATTTAGCTCTGCTATGTCTTGGCCTTTAAAGTATACTAAAGCTTATAACAAGAGCTTTTAACATTTTTCTATTAGGTACCCTAATAGCAGTCTAGTAAGTGTAGGGAGTCCCTTCTCAGAATAATGTTTTTTAATGTATAAAATAAAATCCATAGCATTACAAAGAAGACCAATTATTGTGACATAGGGTCATCAATTTTTTTAAGTTCATCGCTGTTTAAGAGGCCTTGACTTTGAACATGCCAGATTCACAAAGTTTATATTTGTGTGTTATATACGTATTTATGTATGTGTGTGTGTGTGTGTATGAGTGTGTGTGTGCATGTGTATATAGTCAGTGGTAGTATAGGAGTAAAAATTGGGCATTTCTCCCCCTTTTTTCTCTATGGAATAATTTTGTTCTTTTTCTTTGCATTTTTGGGGGGAACAGAATTGGTTAACTATCCCCAGAAAAAGAAAAATGAAAATGCCTTTCTGATGTCTTTAGTTTGGACTTTGTACCTTGGTATATAACCAGGAAAACAGGACTTTTGTTCATGCAAGAAAATCTTAGAAACCTCACATCTTTGTCCATTTTGGTTTTCATCACAGTTTTAAATTAATAAATTAGACTAGCTCAAAAGCTTTAATCTCAGTTGTGGTATTAAGGTACATGCATTAGACATTTCCTGTTTTCATTTTTGCATTGCTTAGTTTAAAAAGTTTTTTTTTTAACATTCATTGAAGACTATTGAAAATCTTAATGCACTATATTGACAGAGTAATAAAAATAGCAAATTACATTTCAGGCTTTGTGCCAATATCATTAAATTCCCAGTCAGACCAAAAACAATATAAAGGGCAAAACAAAACCTGCATCCCCTCTTGAGTGCCAACATGATCCCTACTGAGTTGCATTAAGTAAATCCTAATTCCTCTAACACTGAACAGAAACTCTAGTATATTGTGTGGCAATCCTCCACTTCCTTATCCCCAGATTTGTCTGAGTCGAATTCCACTGGTATCAACCCACTTTTTGTGCATGATTGGCTTGAATGTTTATGATTTAAAAAGGATTATACCATCCTCCCTCTCTGCACTCTTCAGATTTACAACCAGAAGATAATACTCTTTTTCATTGAGGCAGTGACCCAGAAAGCCCATTTCACAATTTTAATTCTGAACTTGCTGTCCATTTCAAACTCAGTCGTATCAAGGGTTCCCTGGCTTACTCTACCTAAGAAACACCCTCTAACTATCTGAACACTGGAAGAAATAAAAAAAATCTTGCAAGTAGTAAATTTCATTTGACAATAATGTATTGGCACAAAATAATTTTAATATGCTTAATTTAGAAGTCTATTAAATTTATTCCAAGATAATAGAGTGATATAAATGAATATACTTTAAAAGACAACTGTTTCAGAGGAGGAAAAAGTGATAAAACTTTGGGGAAATTTCATATGAAAGAAATTATGGAGATCTATCTTATGGCAACTTTAGTTATCATTTTGTCCAAAATAATATATTAAATCGACATTAGTCATAGTTGCATCAATTTAATAACAGAATCAGGAAGAATCTTAAAAACACAAAGAACAAATCCTTGTATTTTATTTTTATAAGTGAGAGGTCTCTCAAGGTAAGGAACATACTTTAATTCTCCAGTGATGGGTCAGTTGCATGAGGGAAGTATAGAAACTTCAGTGGAGACATTTTGAAAACCATTCATGCATCACATGAGAAGTATTCCAGATTGACTCAGGGCACAAATTTGACCTGATACCTCGTTTAAAAATACTTTGTAATAGAGAACCATTCCATCACAATTGTAGAACTACTCAAAAGTCTCCTCCAACTGCAATTGCTTTATGTAATATCCCAAGAAATGGTTCAGCAGCTTTGCAGTTGCTAGAATGAGATTCATCTTCACTATTGATTTATTCTTTCCCATGACAATTCTTCCATCTTGAAAGTCATCAGATCTTTGAAATCCTCATTTTCATCCAGTTGAAACTGAAACCTGAAATTTACTTGGCTTTCAAAGTTGTAAGGTACAGAGTTGTCTTCACCAAGTTCGGCCAACATTTATATACATCTCTTTAATCATTAATTCTCTGTGTTCCTCTCCCCACTCTGCCCCCAATTCCATAGCCTATTTCTACTTTAAAATGGTCCCATCATGTGTATATACTTTATGTTATTTTCAGAAACTTCATATTTCCAAAGTTCATTTAACTTTTATTCACAATGCTTGGCACAATCAGTTGTGACTTGCTTTTCTTTGGAGAATGGAGTCTTACTGCATTAATCCTGTGTTGTTCCCAAAGACATGTTGACACTTACTACATTCACAACTAGCTTATCCCATTACCTCACTAGAGGTGAATGAGTCAAAAACATTTTTCATGCTCCTTTTTTCATTATTTGAAAGTTTCTTGGTTCTTTCACTATAATTTTCAATCATATTTTATCTTATTGGTTTTCTTTTAAAATATGATGCTAATCTGATATGAAATTAAAACATTTAAGTCTGAAAAGAGCATTTTTAGATTTATGTCAGAAGTTGAGAATTGTAGAAAAACACTGGTTTTGTAATCAGAGAATTTCCTGAGTTTTAACCCCAAATGTGACACTGAATACCCACATGACCTTCAAGACAGTGAGCATTTACTAAGTACCTACTATATACCATCTGATGAGCTAAGCATAGAGCATACAAAGAAAGGCACAAATGAACCTTTCCTTCAAGAAGCTTACAGTCTAATGGAAGAGGCAACATGCAGACATTTATGTACAAACAAAATCTATAGATATGAATGAGAATATTGGAGATATTCTCAGAGGATATTCACTGTTCACTAGTGATAAAGAGATCAGGAAATGCTTCTTCTTGAAGGTGAAATTTTTGCTCATACTTTAAGGAAGTCAATGAGGCTAAGAGGTAGATGAGACAGGACCTTTGAGTCTCTGGGTCCCAGTTCACTCATGTGCCATATGATGAGATTGAACTGGGTGATTTCTCCAGTTCTACCCAACTCTAATTTTTATGATCTTAAATTTCATATTTCATTTCTTCCAAAACTAGTCCCTATAGATTCATGACTATAAATTATGGATGAGTTCCATTTATCATAGTTTAAAATTTCTTATTATTTTATAAGTGTACCTCATTTAAGAGAAGATGAATCAGATCAGATAAGAACCTTAGATTCTAATTCAATCTGACTTCTCTGAAATGTATCTTTCATGTGCCTATATGTGATTTCATTGGAATTACCACACTGACTTTCAGCTATTTTTTGTTATAAGGTAGTATTTTGGGCTGGGTTTGTTTCAGTTTTTAACTTAGACCAGACATTAACCTGGTAGTTAATCTATTCTGGAACAAATTTAGACACATGGGTCATTCAGTAATTTACAGGACATTTACATAATATAGCAGAAGAATTTTCAACAATGAGATGTGTGGCAAAAAGCTTGAGCTGATTTAGTTGAGCAAAACTATCCTGCCTGACTTGGTCCCCAATATGGTCCATAGCCAAACATAACAGTGAACTTGGAGCTCCCCATGGCAGTCTTGTACATGGGCAGGAAATGATGTAAACAGTTTGAAGATGAAAACTGAGAAAAACTAACTTTAAATATTTCAGCATTTTACCTAATCCCTGTGTACATGGGAGAAGGAGAAGATTAAGTCTAAGAACACAACCACAAGGAGCTCCAAACCCTGCTGGCAGAACAGAAGACAGCCAGCTTAACGCTTTATCACACTTATGATATAGACTGAAGGATTTAACAGGATGTAACAAAGGGTCTAAGTTGGAGCATAGAGAAGATAAAATTGCCCTTGAGTGCATAACTGGGAATATCAGAAGCAGAGCAATCCATAACAGACATTGTCCTTCACCTATATGAATCTATATTTCAAAGCTGAAAATGTGGATCTAATGCAATATAATTAAGTATCAGGGACCAGCCCCCATTATGAATGGTTACAGTACCACCCCGTTAGGTTGTTTGTATGTGAACAAAATGGATGGGAACTTGAGTGCAAGAACAATTGTTGTAAGATGAGATGAAGAAAATCTATTGAAGGAAAAGCAAAAAAAGAAGAAATATATCCCCAGCCCAAGGACGTACAAAGAATACAGCGTAATTCTCAGTTGAAAATTGATAGAAACAGAAACAGTATAACATTCAACAATTGGAAAGGAGTAGGACTCACCAGCTAAAAACATTGTCCAGGATGAAAAGAAGAACCCTAAACATTAGCCATCCCTGAAATAGCAACAGTCCTTCACTGACAAAAAGACAATCAACTCTACGTGTTCAGTTTCAAAGACACTGTTCATCATTATTTGCTGCATCACCATTTTTGCTCATCTTGGACAAACAAAGAAATGAAGATATGCTGTTGAAGGCCTTACAAATATATTAGAAAGGTCACATATACAATCTTATATAAAATAGAATTATAAATTTTCTAAGTTATAGAAATTCCTCAGCCTTCTGGGAAATCATTTCATATAGGATCACTTATATTATTTATTTGTATGCAGGTAACTTTAAGAATGCATTTTTCATTCTTGGTATCTTACCTTCCCTTTTTTCTTTACCCACAACACATGCATCACTTTTTATTTTTTGATCTCCCATTGTAAAAGTCACTGCAAGCCATCTAGAAACCAATCTCCTTATTTCCTTCTTTCCCCAGAGAGAGAAGAGGATGTTAAGAATCCTAATTAACCACTTTCAATCATTAAAATCATTCACTTATCTTTGTGTTGGTTGGATTCAGGAAGGATGTTTTTTAATTGAGCAAAATCTACTTTATTATATCTTCTTATAAAACAAAAGACACACATGGATATTAAAGGTAATTCAAAGCTCAGAATCAACCACTGTTAGATCAGTAAGGGAAAAAAATCTCATAAATTTTAAGTTTTATCTTGTAATTTTAATGAATGTTTTAGTCCTTTTGGAGAAAAAAAAGTGCTATGTGCATATATACAAATAAATTCACCATATATACATGCAAGTTTATATAATTTAATTTTATATAATATTATACATGACTTTTTACTTTCAAATTTGTGAGTTCCTCATATGTATATTGTACATATAATATGTATACATATATGTGTGCATTTATATATTTATATACATGCATATATCTGAGCAAGATAAACATGTGAATTGTTTCAATTTTTGGCTCAAGTAATATTTTGAAGGTTAAACTATTATTTATAAGTCAAAATCGTTAATATCAATCAGCTACTTATATTGACATACACAGTGGTTAGACTGAAATTTATTTTTCATCAACTCATTGCTTTAAAATAAATTCTTACAATAACTAATTTCATGTTAATGTTATTACTGAAATCTAAATATACTTTCAGAATTTCTTGAAACATATATTTATTTCCTTGGTTATAGGCATTTCATAAACATACAGAATAAAGCCAATTATACTTGACTCCTTTTTTGTCCATAGCTTTGGGTTAGAATATGTGAATAAATGAGGCTAAGGAAAGTGAAATGTTCCCTTCCACATTTAGTAATACTAACAAAGTCACTTCATTGGTCCATTATTACTTAGGACTGATCACGTTTGCATTCTTAGTAAGACTTTTTGAAGTTATTTCAATTTTCTTTAACTATTGTGGAAACCTTTTCAAGGTGTCAAGGGAAAGCTCTTGAGTAAATAGTTGGAATGAAATAAAATAAATATAGACAAAAGGAAAATGACACTTAAAAACACAAACATAATTTCAGCTGATTTTTCATAGTCTCCAAGCTTCAAGAGTCCATTGTATGATTATGTGGATACTAACTCTGCAAGAGCATATTACAACTATTTCAAAAATGAGTAGATAGGTCTTAGTAGGCTGTGACTGAAACTTTTCACCCCACATTATAGGACATAAGGAGATTGTCTTTTTGAGTTTAAATAGACTGGTCCTTAGATGATAGACATACAGTTCATTACTACTCCAGAAATGAAAGGTTTTGTGTGTGTGTGTGTATGTGTGTCTGTACGTGTGCATGTGTGTATATTTTTCCATTTTGATGGGATTTTCTAAAGCACGTGTTCAACTGACATAGCATCATCTTTACACATTGATGATACAGTAGAGTAGGAATTTAATAGTTTTCATAGCACAGGAAGAAAAATACATAATTTGTGGATCTGCTGACAATTCTATTTTCAAAAATGAATTACTTATTCAAGCACTAAATTCTCTGTTGATTAGAGGAGTCAATAAATACTAATGTATGTATCACTTGAATAGAATTGGAAGACTTCTGAAATTTCATCATACTTGCAAAATAAATAAATAAAGATGAAAATTTAAAATAAATATTAAAATAATTTTTCCTAATACCTGTAGGAAAGGTATGTGTATTTAGGTTTGTGAAACAATGTAAAGGAGTTCTCATTCCCTACCTTTGTTGATATAGTCACAAAAGGACCAGACTATAATTGCAAGACCTTAAACTAACCATAGAAATTGTATATATGCCCTGATCTCTTTATGAGGTCTGAAAACTCTAATTGAATCAAAAATAAAAGAAGAAAAAACAGATTGCCTGAAAGATCAAATTAGAGACCGCTGTTGTTGGGTTTAAATAGCTCAGCTCTGATGAGTTTCAGTAGGTGGAGAGTGGGGGATATGGCAAGCTATATGAGATGCCTATGATGAGGAGAAGCAACAAATTTCTCCCCCTCTAAATCTCTCCACCTTCTGCCCCAATGCACCCACACATCCATCCTTTGACCATGAAGCTTTAATGGGGGGCTACTTGACCAGTAGAGAGACATTATCATTTAGTAGGGAGTACAGGTGTACATTTCAAGAGGACACATATACAAAAAGAGTCACTTGAGATCAATTGTCACAAAAGATCTATTGATAAGATTCTGGTAGCAAAGAACAGAAGGTTATAGGCTCAAGAGAGAACACTGGAAGCCTAACTAAATAACCTGCTTAGCAGCAATAGTGAAACAATGGATAAGTGGTTTTATAGAAAAGCACAAAGATAGAAAGGGTATCTTCTCCTGATAGAGCCTGGAGTTGGCTTTATTCTGTGGTTATCCCTTACACATGAGGTTCATGTCCCCCAAAAGCTATGTATATTAGCGGGAGAGTATGTTACAGATTTCTTAGAGTAATGTTTTATAATAGATTTATAATAGATTTTTTTAAACCACCTCAGTGAATAACTCTGAAGAGCTAATTGTGGCTTTGGCAAGACTGTTAATGGTAGTCACACCGTTGGTTTTTTGGAAGTATTCATTTTATAAGGGGGTGAAAAAGATTATATACTTTAGCTTTGAGAACAGTCATTTCTCTCTGAACACAAGTAAGTGTGTGTGCGTGTGTTAGGGGAGTGGTGCAGACATGGGGTCCTAAGATCGGATATATACAATCCATGGATTTGTATTTGCTTTTCTATGCTGTTACTGATAGCCTACATGTTTAGTGGTGTCAAATGCCCCAGTCCCTTTTACAAAGTCATTCACTAGTGTTTTCCCTCAAGCAATCTGACCAATCTCAACTCTTCAGACTTATGCTTCAATGTTATCTTACTAGAATTTTTGCCCTGACCTCTAATAATGCCTACTTCTTTCAGCAACTAAAATTTTAGATTAGGATGAGAACTTGAAAGAGGATATTAGTACTGTTGTTTTGGGATCAATGATTCCATACTGACTTCTTGGAAGTGACAAAACATCATATTTCATATTTTATCCAAACTGGAGAACTATTTGTGATAAAAATATTATCAACCCCAACTTAAGAACTCCATCAGAGTAATATGCTCCATAAATTAAAATGAAAGAAATGCCAAGGCTATGTCTAAAGGAAACTACAACATGTCATTAATTCAGTTTAAAAAAATTATCATTTTTAATATTTGTACTCAGGTACTACTTCAAAGGGATTATTTTCAATAGGTCAAGAGCCAGTTAAAGGTATTTTATTATCTGAATTAAAATTAAATATTATTTAAAAAATTTTAAAGTCAATATTTTTAAGCTTGATTAAGAACATTCTAAGTCTAGATTTTTTTGAAATGTATGACATCTACTGTAAAATATTTGATCTGTAGAATATTAAACTATCTACATATCCACATACATTTTAGTTAGTCTTCAAATCTACAGTGACTTTTCCCAAATATCTCTATGAAATATCTCTGTGCATTTTCTTGTACTAGTCTCCACATTCCAATATATAAATATATTATAGCTTTGGCTGTAATATGCCATCCTGATTCAAGTAATAATTATTCTTAAATAAATTTTGCATCCCTATTTTATTCCAGGAGAATTCTTATCTATGTATCTATCTATGTGTCTATCTATCTCGTTCCCCTATTTTGTTCACACTCAGGTGTGAAAAGTATAAAAATGTGTTTTAAAAAAGGTGTAAAATCTATTTTAATCTAACTGCTTTCTCTGAATCCTCATTTCTTTACTGGTTCTTTGCTACTGGACAATTTTGGCTTTCATCCTCAGTAGGAAAGACTATATAATAGTCATATCCTAATGTAAAATTAAAGGTACTCTTGGTATATGATTATAGATGAACGTGCAGACCTGGCAGGTCTCACCAAGACGTTCTGTAAGTTCAAGTGATTAAAGATTAAAATATAGACCTAGAGATGAAGTGTCTAGGTGTCTAGCTAAGTTCTGAGAAGTTTTTAACAGGTTGGCCAGCTCACCTGATTGGTGATGAATTTCTTGGCCACAGAAACTCTCGAAGCCCTGGAAAGAGTGCTGACTTTGGAGTCAGAAGAGTAAAGTTCAAATTCTGCCTCGGATAATTACTACCAATGTGAACTTGTATAAGCCATTACATAAGACTACATGACTATAGAATAAGAGCTGGAAAGGACCGCAGAGGCCACTAAATTCAACTATGTCATTTTTCATAAGAAACTGAGGCTAAGAGAAAGTAACTAACTTAGTGTAACAGCTAGTAAGTGTCAGAGGCATCATGCCAAAGCGCCTGGTCAACAACTTCCCCGGACTTGAGTTTCTTAATCTGTAAAAGAAGGTGGTTGGATTGTATAGACTCCGAGATCTTTTCCAATTCCAATTTCCAATCTTTTTCTATGATCTCATAATCTTGTTACCTTCCAGCCGTTCAAAAAACACTTCTGGTTAAGCCCTTGGGATATAACAGCTTCTTCTCTCAAGGAGATTATATACATTCTAATGGGGGAAAAAACTAAATAACTAGGTATGTGCATGATATATATAGGGAGCAGCTGCAAAGTAATCCAAAAGGGAAGATACTCATAGCAGGGGAGAAAAGGAAAGACTTCCTGCATGTGGAATGTGAGTTGAGTCTTAAAGGAAACTGAGAGGCCAAGGTGAGGGAACAGAGCATTCTAAGGATGGTAGATAGACTATGCAGTCAGAAACAAGAGGTAAGAGTGTTCAAGGAACTGAACACAGACCAGGGTGGACAATATCATAAGAGGGTATGACAAGAGGTGTTGTGAAGATAGATCAAGCAAGATTTGGCAACAGATTAAAGTCTGGAGAGAATGAAAATGAGGAGTAAAGGATTACATAAGAGAGTCTGGGAACAAGGAGGATTCCTTAAAAGAACAGGGAGGTTTTGGAAAGCAGAGATATAATGAGTTCTGTTTTAGACATGTTGAGTTTTAGGTGCTTATGCGACATCCAGCTGAAAGGTCCAAGAGGATATTAGTAATGTGAGACTAGAGTTAGACATATCACTCTAAGAATCATTGGCATAAAGTTGTCCATTGAACCAATGGAAGCTGATGAGATCACCAAGTAAAACAGTATAAAGAAAAAAAATCGGAAGAGGGTGCAGTATAGAGCCTTGGGGGCAATGATGTGGACACGTTTTGTCATTGTTCAGTCATGCCTGTTTCTTTGTGACCCCATTTGGGGTTTTCTTAGCATAGATACTGGGATGGTTTGTCATTTCCTTCTCTAGGTCATTTTATAAATGAGGAAACTGAGGGAGACAGTGACATATCCAGGGTCACACAGTTTGTAGGTGTCTGAGGGCAGATTTGAACTTAAGAAAGATGAGAAGTTCAGGATGAAAAAAAAAAAGCTGTGATCCTGGGTTACTGGAAGGATAATGATATTCTTAATATTAATAGAGAAGTCTAGAAGAGGGATGGTTTGGGTGAAAATATAATGAATTCTGTTTTGGGCATGTTAATCATTAAGTAGGAAATTATCTTAGAACAAGAAATCAACTCAATTCAATGAAACACTTAATATGTCTAGTTTGTGTGGAGCATTGTATTAGACAAGAAGTAAGCTGCATTGGGTCAGAGAAGACACTGTTTTTTCCACTGTTAAATTCATGGAGGGCAAGCAGGCTAAGGCAGTATCAAGAGATGAAAACTGGAATGGCTGGTGGAGTTCCCCTCACCAATTAATTAAGGAAACACTAATTTTAGCCAGTTCTGACCTTGATGATGGAGACTAACCAAGATAAGTCAATCTGTTGATGTTAATCCTTTAAAATGAGTGTAAAGTACCTAAAGCGAAATAGAAAAATCAGTGAAACTACCAGCAAGCTGTATGATTTTTATCGATTAAATTTAATCAATGAATAATTTCATCAAACAACTTTCACATTCTTAACATTTTTTAATCGAGAATCCAAATAGTTTTCGTAGGCTTTCCTTTCATTTTTCTTATGAAAACACACAGGAAAGCCTATGAGGAATTGTAAATTGGAATTTGCTTCCATCTGACTTCAGGCATAAATCACTGTCCTACAAATAAAGAAAATGAGTTGAACATAATTTAAACAATAATGGTGGATCAAGACATTAAAATTCAATTAAGGAATCCCTTAGCCACAGAAACCTATAACCAAATTGCAGTTCATGAGGATTTCCCTTTCTGTTCAATTCAAAAGAGTCAAGCTAGCCTATTCCTTCACATCAATTGACTGTGTTTCTAGGAAGCTAACCTTAGTGAACCTCAGTCCATCTATTTTTTTCTTAACCATCTGCTTGAAAAAGGAAACTGATGCTTCCTTAAATGATGAACATAAAAATACCGAGTAAATCCCTAATTGCCTAGCTGGCTGGGTTTAGAGAAAAGCACTGCAAAGCCAATTGGCGAATTGATTTTGTCATTTTCTGTGGTTTTCTGCAAGCATCTAATCAATTGGATAGTTTGTGCTCATACCATATTTGGTCTATTGAGTTCTCTCCTGGATATTTATCTTTGGTATAATTTTGGCTTTGTTTATGGCTTTAATTTTATTAACTGCAAGCAGCATCCTTACTTTTGAATATTTTGGATGACATATAAATATATGAAAAAATGCTGTTTATTCTTATTTGTCTTTCTTATGATTGAGAAGTTTCCAGACCACTTTAGGAAATGCTAAGGACTAGATTAGCTAAGTTCTGAGAGGTTCATAACTAGTTTGGATAAAAGGTGAGGAATTTTTCAGCCACATAAACTCCCAAAGACTTTCCCGTAAGTCATGGAAAAGGTGCAATTAGCATGAGTGTAGAGACTTCTCACACTTTTAAAACATCAAGTAGTTGAATTATTAAAGTGCATCTATCAACCATTCAAGATCCATTCATTACCAAGGCATTTGGGATATAAAGATAGAAATGCAGCTCTCAAGAAATTTGCATTCTATTGGGGGAGATAAGATGTACATTTATAACAAATAAAAATAAAATAAATAAAAAGTGATTGAAGGGGGCAACAAACTAGCAGTTGGGAGAATCAAGAAAGGTTTCTTCTATAAGACTAAGTTAGTATTGACCCTTAAAGGAAACTAGAAATTTTAATAAAAAGAAGTGAGTTGGAAGTACTTCCAAGCCTGGGACAGGCCAGTGCAAAGGTGCAGAGATGGGAATGCTGTTGAGGACCAAGAAGTACTGTCTGGCTCAACAATGGAATGCATAAAGGGGAATCATGTATAACAAGGATAGAAAGGTAGCCTGGGACCAGACTGTGAATGGCACTATTCAGCTTATTCTCCTTCATTCGGCATTTATATTTTATCATAAAAACAAGAAGTAACCACTCATAAGCATATAATGTTCTTTCTTCTAATCCTTCAGTAACCAGAAAGAATTTAATTTTCCTTGAATTTCAGTTTGGATAACAAATTTTCTAGGTTAAATCTTTTCCTAGTCCACTTAGTTTTTAGTATTCCTTTCTTCAACAATACTGGATATTCAATTTCGTGTACACTGTACTAATTCATACATGTTAATGCTGTATATCCCCCCCTATTAGAATATGACCTCCTTGAGTATTGATTTTTTTTTCTATAGCACCCAGAATAATGCCTTTCACCAAGAAAACACTTAGTAATCAAATTCATGTTGCATTAAATAGATGAATAGCTGTCCTGCTAGACCCTCTTTTGCTTCTCTACCAGAGAAAAGTATCCACAAACTAGAAAAGGCAGAGTAAAATTGTCTAATAGGGAGGTGAGATTGGAATTATATAGGGTGGTATTAAGAAATTACCTACCTGTCTTTAATTAATTCAGCTCATCATATCTAACTCCAGCCAGTCCATGGGTTGAACATTGAGATTGCAATGAATTGAGACCACATATATAACAGTACAATTGAAAAGGATCATTTGTAAAGATATAGTATTGATTCAATTGGGAATCGCTTTCCTGACTCTGTTTTTGTCATTATAGCACTCATTTTACAAGTAGGTACCAAGCAAGATGATACCTACTGTATCTGACTTTTCCTACATAGGCAATCAACGAACTCTGTTCATCATTAGAACCTTACTCTTTTACACCATTTAAGTATGGGGAATAGCTAGTATTTATATAGTATTTACTGTATGCCAGGCACTGTGGTAAGTGTCTTACAAATAGCTTTAACTTCATTATAAAGTTATTTATAACCATAATTGAAGATTTGTTTAGGGAAAGGACAATAATTTATTAAGCACCTACTATGCGCCAGAGACTGTGCTAAGAACTTTACACATATGATTTCATTTGATCTTGAAACAACTCTGGTGGGGGTTTGAAAAACCTGAGGGGAACAGAGGTTAAGTGACTTATGCTGAGGCCTTTTGGAACTCAGGTCTTTCTGGTTCCAGGTCCAGTGCTCTGTTCACCATGCCACCCATCTATATCTTAGCTATTGTCAGTGATCACTGAAAGACTTCAGGGCATAAGAGAGTTAATGTAAGTCTGGAGAACCTCAGATATTTTACTGATTTCTTTTTTCTTTAAAAGGGAAAGAGAATGGTGTCTGCAAAGTATCAACTAATAAGCTAGACTTTGATCTTGGCAAAAGACTTGAATATATTATTTAAAGGTGGGTTAGTTGACATCAAGAATTTTAATTGGTGATCACAAAGGGCCAGAATGACTTTAATCAGGTAGAGGTCATGCCAGATGAATCTCTAGCAGGTTTACCTGAGTGCTGGATCTAGGAGGTCTTTCAGAAATAGTTAACCTAGATGTTAGCAAAGCATTTGACAATCTCTCCTGAGATTCTTACAAATAAAGTATGACAGAAAAACGCGGGCTAGACAATAGTACAGCTAAGTAGATTTGGAACTGGTTGATTGCCAGATCCGAAGAGTAGTCACCAAGAGTTAAATGAAAATTCATAAAGGGAGTCTCCAGTGGATAACCCCAGGGAATCCATGCTTAGTTCTTTGCTATCACGTGTTTCCAGTAATGATGTGGATAAAGACAGAGAGAGTATGCTTATCAAATGTCCAGATGATACCAAGAGAGAGAAAGATAGTACATTACAGGAACAACTCCGGATCCAAAAAGCACAACAGATGTGAGTCTTGAAATTTAATATAAATGCAAAGTCTTACACTTAGGTTAAAAGACTCAACTGACAAATAAAGCTTGGAGAGGCTGTATTGCCAAGGTAATATTCACAGCACTGAGCTATGACTATGAAAATGCTGGTGTAGTTCTGAATTACAAAGTGTAACAGACTCCCCACATAGAAGGCAGAGGCAATACATTTATTCAGAGACCAGAAAGTCAAATCCATCATAGTAACCAAGAAGTCAATACACATTAGCACTGCAGGGGACAAAACCATTCCCAATCCATCCCACAAACACTCAAGAGACTAGCTGTGCCTGCTTTCCTGTGTCCTTTCGTCCCTCCATTCTAATTGCTTTCATCAACTTCCTCCTATTTCTGTGCCACCTTCCTGTTCCACCTTAAGTAATCTCCTCCCACTACAAGTGACTTAGGCTTCCTTGTGATTTAAGCAGGTCACATGAGCCTATTAATGAATCAGAAAGATCTTCCAATTTAAATTACCATTACATTCAGCCCCGTGATCTTTCATATGCATTACATAAGTCAATGGGGCAATTGGTATCAATAGAATTGTAGAAGGAATAACAGAAAATAAGCATATAAAACAATATCTTAGGGAACTGATGTAAAAGAACTTTACCACAATATAACAAGGATCACATATAATAAGCACATAAAACAATATTTTAGGGTGAGGCTTGAGAACAAATATCCCATCATTCCCCCCTCGAACAAATGGGACCTAAAATCTTGGGGCAAGGGAAGTATAGCTACTTCCTGCTGAAATTGGACAGAGAGCTGTCCCTGCCCCAAGAGGTCCCATTCAAGTGGTCAGTTATTTAGCTGGTCTCCATAGCTTGGTTAACTCCATGTCCAGGGGTGACACATTACAATCGTGGAGAGGGGGTGACAACTGGCTTAAGTGATCAGGAATCTGGAGGTGGAGGGTACTAACCTGCAGGAAACAAAACTATTAAACAAGTTTAACAAACAAAAAGACAAAAAGAAACAAGAAGACAATAGTGCATGAACCTGTTATCATAGCCTCATTCATGGTAGAATATATGAGTTAGAGGTACAGTTTGGAAATCTTCTTTTCCTCAATAAACAACAGCCATGGTATTGTCTTTCCCATGTGTTATAATTTCTTTAGCCTTTTGGAATATTATCTGGCTTCAGTTTTCCCATACTTTAGTTGTCAACTTTATTATATCAGTAGAACCCAGTTCTTCAGTTCCTCTGCTAGTTATTTTGGAAAAAGGGTCAGTTTTTACAAGGGGTGTTGTTTCACAAGGAATAATAAACACTTACACTAGTCTATCATTTTTACAAAACAATATGAGTTCTTCACTTAAATTTTGGAATGTCGCAATAATTTCTCCTTGATAATTAGAATCTATCAATCCAGTCAATATGTGCATTTTGCAAGCTGTTAATCCCAATTTAGGTAATAACTATCCAAAATGGTTTTTAGGGATTCTCATACATATTTCAATAGAGATTTTTCTTATTTCTTTTCTATCCAACTAAAAGTCCTCTAAACAATGTAAATCACATCCTTCTGAACCAGATGTTCCTGGACATAAGGTCTCACAGTCTAATACTCAATATTTGGCATCTTATGTATTTGTTGTTTTCTGATTAGCAGATTTAGGGTCATCATTCTGACTAGAGGCATACATCCTTTAATCTGAGCTGAGGTTCAGCCAATTTCCCAATCTCCCAGCAGGTATGACAAACTTGAATGCAATGTTTCAGGAGGGATCTGTAGTGACTTCCTATTTCTCTGTTCAGTCTAATATCAAGCCCCTTTTCGTTTTGTATAGTTCGTTAGTTGGAATGTCATCTATTCTTCCAAAATTTACCCCTGCTCTCAACAGAGCAATAAACAATTCTTTTCTTGTCAGTCTATTTTGACTTTGAATCCACTGGCTATTTATTCTTCTCGCTAGAGGAAATTTATCTTTTTCATTGATTCTTACCATCCAAGATATCAATGATTTTCCCATCCTTTGGGTGAACTGATTCAAAATATCTGTGACCTCCTGTTGAGTAAAATCCTCAAGTACCTCGCCAAATGCTGTGTGCACCTTCTGATTCCCTTGTTTGTGATACCACAATGAATATTGTGCCTGAATATGCAGATACAGTTCTGAATCATGAAATACAAGAGACTCTACACATGGAAGACAGAACAAAAACATTTATTCAGACACCAGAAAGTAAAATCCCAACACTAGAAGTCAAATTCATCATAGTAACCAAGAAGTTAATGCACATTAGCACTGCAGGATGCAAAGCCATTCCCAAGCCTCCCTCTTCTCCTCCCCTTCCATCCACCCCCCTCAGCCCTGCCACTGCTGGGGCCTTCCTACAAACACTCATAAGCGTAGCTCTGCCTGCTTCTTCCTTCTCTCCACCCTAACTGCTCTCATGAACTTTCTCCCAGTTCTGCTCCACCCTTCCTGTTCCACTTGTTCATCAAACTCTTCCCATCTCTTGTGACTTAGGCTTCCATGTGATTTAAGCAGGTTACATGGGTCTATTAACGAATAGGAAAGATATTCCCATTTAAATTATCATTACAGAGCCATGGCTGAAAACAGCTCATTTGAAACAAGTGACTGAGGTCATTTCAAAAGATAAAATATATTACTTTGATTACATGATATTGAAAAGCTTCTGCACAAAGAAAAGTGAGATATCTGATAAAAATAAGGAAAGTAGATGAATGGGGGAAAATCTTTGTTATTTGATTTCACAGATTAGCATCTGGCATCTAAGACATGTAGAAAACAGACATATACATATGCATATATGTATAGGTCTCTATATAAAACTAAAAGTCATTCTTTTAACAGTCAAAATATATGAACAAAATAATAGCAAATTATCCATAACATTATAAAATAATTTACTAAATCACTATTAATGATATAAATGCATACCAAAATTCACAGTCAGAAAATTGGCAAAGGTAACGAAAGATGAGATCAGTCAGTCTTGTAAGATTTGTGGAAAATATAGGCATCATAATGTATCATTGTTGTAGCTATGAATTATTACAAGCAATTTGGAATTACACAAATAATGTGACTAAAATGTTCATGATGCTTGATCCAGAAATTCTACTACTAAGCATTCATCCCCACAGAGATAAATTAGAAGAAAATCCCCATATTTACCAAAATATGTATAGTGGCAGTTTTGGTGATAGCAAAGAACTAGAAACAAAGTACATGCACATTCAATGTAGAAAGGCTAAACGATTTGTGATACATAGGCTTAATGGAATATTTCTACCCTGTAAGAAATAACAAATACAGTGAACACAGAAAAACATGGAAAGACTTACATGAACTGATGCAAATTAAAAAAAAACAGGCAAGATAAAAAAAATACACCATGATTACAGTAACTCTAGTGGAGAGAGATACATAAGGGGGAAGTTAAGTAATAAAAAAAAAGATTAAATAAATCTATGTTATATAACATATAATTATCATATTTAATTATGTCTGTTAGTTATATATAAGTATACATAAAACTATATTTGATATGTAGTTATATATACATATAAATATAAGAGATGAAGTTATATCTACATATAAATATGTAGATATAACTATCAAGTGTATGTACACAGAACTACATACACTTACATATATAAGTTTATGTATGTACAACTATATATGAATTTACTTTTTATATATACATGTGTGTATACAGAGCATCTTTTTGCTCTAATATATACACACACACACACACACACATTCACACACATACATGTGCAGTTAATATAAAAAAGGTGAGGGTTTCAGTGGAGTGTCACCTCAGTATGAAACAGCAGAGTGAAACAGTAGTTAAAAAGCCTAAATAAATCTTATGCTACAATCACAAATATAGTGTTTAGATTTAATGAGATGACAGTCAGACCTAATCCAAAGACATTTAGAGTATTGTAGTCATTTCTTGGTGCCATATTTTATGAAAGACATTAACAAGCTGTGTAGGGTACCAAGTAGGGTATGATGAAAGGAATGAATTTTGTATTATGTGAAAATCAACTGAAGGACCTGAGGAAGTTTAACCTAAATGATAGACATCAAAAGGGTAAAAACAGCCTTTAAGCATTTAAAATGTTACCAGTTGAAAGAGAAATAAATGTTCTGTTTGTCCTCACAGGGTAGAGCTAGCACCAGGGCAAATTTGGGTGGAATATAAAGAAAAGCTTTCTAACAATTAGAGATGGGTAGAATAGACTGCCCCTGCAAGTAGTGGGCTGCTTGACGCTGGAAGTTTTCGAGCAAAGTTAACATGAGCAGTTGGATATGTTGCACAGATTTTTGTTCTGGTGTGAACAGAAATGGATGGTCTTTCTCTGAGCTCCCTTCCAACTCGTGTTCTTTTAATCTATGGACAATGAAGGGAATTGATTGAAGAAACTCTCTCTCTCTCTCTCTCTCTCTCTCTCTCTCTCTCTCTCTGTGTGTGTGTGTGTGTGTATGTGTGTGTGGTATTTAAGCAATACTTTGATAAACACAAAATATTGGAAAATTTAGTCATCAATGATACAACAAAATAGTTAAAGAATGGTAGTAAAGAATTATTTACAGCAGAAAACAGAGGAACAAGAACTCTATAATGAGAAAAATCTGATGCAGCTTTACGGAGATGAGAGGAAAAGGTGAAGAAAGCATAGTCTTTATATTCTTTGGGTATTCTTATCTCAATTTACAGTGAGGAATCCAATCTCTTGAAGGGTTATATATTTCCCCTCTCTGGTTTCTAGGGATATTCCTGAAGGACAGTGACATTCATACTACTTATTTTCTGTAATATAAATCACCAGTTACAGTTAGCATCTTTCATGTTATTAATTGATCCATATTATTTCATATCATTAATTGATTAACACAAAAATGTCATTTAACCAATTAACACCAATTAAATTCTTAAAGCAATATTTACTAAGATATAGCAAGAACATAAGGATATTTCCCTTGGCACCCATGGTACATTCTCCCCTATATTACTACCTCAGTCCCTGGGGAAAGTAGGCTCAACATTAAAACAATTGTTACAGTGCATTCACTCTAAGTTTCGGAGTTAATCTCCTGATTATAGAATCCAGTATCTTGACTGCAGGACAAAGCCACTTCTGAGCTCGATTCTGGTTATTCCTCCAGGCTGTGATAGTAGAGCAGGCTCATCTGTCCACAAACTGTGGTATGGACTCTCATTACTGGACCTTTGCTAGATCTGCCGACCTTTCAAAACTCAAATGACGTTTCCTTCAGAATATGTTAGAGATGAGGCTAACACCAGTTCCTTGTTAGGAAATGAGGCATTGAACAGTTAATAAAAGGATGCTCACTTAACTCTTTACTAAAAGATAATGTTCCTCAGGACCTCCATAGTATGTGGTTTGTTATTCACATATGGAAATTAGTGTCATATAAATTCTTCATTGTAAGTATGGCCATTACATTTTTATATATACTTATATATATATGTTCTATACTAAATATAGCAATACGAAGTACATAGCACACATATATACATATATATATATATATATATATATATATACATAATATATACACAAGTTCTATGCTAGATACACCAATACTTGTTAGTTGTTTTAGTATTATTTATATATTATCTAATATTACTGTTAGTTTAGCCCTTATATTCTCTGAACTCTAAGAACATTCCTTATATTCTCTTGCATTATAACTTAGTTATTTACATTCATACCCTATATATGTAAACTGAATACTGTACTATAAACTCCTTAAGGGCAGAAATGTGTCTTACAAGCCCAAGTCCCTAGGACCTTAGGACCCTATGATCAAAGACCTAGAGTGTGAAGGAGCCTCAGAATTCATATCACTCAATTATCTCATTTTGCAGATGACTAAACTGAGATCTAAGATGCTTAAACCACTTGCCCCAAATCATTCAAGTAGTAAACCTCAGAAGGGTTGCTCTTTTTCCCTTTTCCCACTGTATCATGCTACCTCCCTTCAGTTTCTTCTCCACAACAGGCACTCCGTTCATATTTATGGAAGTAAGGAATACGTGATATAAAAATGGCAGTCTTGATAGAAAATTCTCATTCCCTTTCGTCTCTAACCAGAATCCACAAAGGTGCTTTTAAGCAGATGTCAGAGCATTCCAGACACATTAAGTGAAACTGACAAAAGTTCTTAGGGGTAACTGTACATTATTAGCTCCACTCTCTCAATACTAGGCAGCATGAGTAGCAAAGACAAAAGAATTCTGTAGAATCTTCTTGGAACACCTGGTCCTATAATTTTACATATTCTAAGGTAGAGGGAACACAGACCAAGCAAAACTCTTTGGCATACAAATCCACTTGATTTATCGGTGTTTCACTTTAAAGCCCTTGCTGACATAACGGACTCTTACCTTGAAAATTATCCATTGGTTTTGAAATCAAGTCCTTGAGAACTTCTTTAGAGGATATTGCAAAGGCCCTACTGGAGTGGGAGTGGGGCAAGTACCCAAGGCTGAGCTGCATCCTCATCACCCACTAATGTGGCTCTCCCTTTCTCCGACAATGTAAACAAGCACAAAGACTGAAAATATGCTGCCACATCTGTCTCCTCCAGGTGACACTTTTGCTTCCTTCCCTACTGTTTTCTTCATTAATGTTAATTTAAGCCTTTTATGAATTGGCACCATTTTTACAAAATTTGGGTAAATTTCTCCCTTAGAGGAATCGATCTGAGAGCATGTGGGCCTGATTAAATTTTAAAAAATACTTATACAATAAGCCTGGTGGCCCTAAAGATATTGCTCTGTTGCTCTCTCTCTCCCTACCTGATTGTGTAGTTCATTGTCATGATTTGCCACATTGTAAACAAATCTGTATTCCAAAAACTTCTTCCCAGGAGGAATTAGTGGATTTAGCTTATCTAAAACAATTTGCTTTATGCCTTTTAAAATAAATAGGATGACACTAGTCTATGTCCCCTTTCCCTCCTTCTTCACATACACAAAACCCTAAACACTATTTTCAACCTTGATTGTACTCTTTGTATACACTATATGAGTAAGTGGAGTTCAGTGTAAATATTGATCTGCATAATCTTAATTTTTTTTATAAAAATAAATAGTAAGATCAGAGAGGGGAAAGATGTTGTATTTTGTTTCTGGCTCCACAAATAGGAATAAAAATGTTTACCCATCTTACAACAAAGCAGTATTAATCAGTGATCATAAAAGGCTAAATATATTCTCTGTGGTGTTGTCTTAATTGACCCACCTAGTCAGAAAAACCAGTTCATAATACAATCAAACATCTAACTTTCACATACTTACCAAAAATATTCACAAAATTCATTTAATAAAACATGCACAAATACATTGTTACTAAACACTGTCTATTTTAAATTATTTTCCTATGATGAGTTGGTAAAAAAGGAAAGGGTTGTATTATACTTGCCTTTGTTTTATTTCACTAAAAGAGTACTATTCCCATCTCTTCAATGTTAAAGGATTGCAAGTGTCTTAGGTTAGAAGCTTTGGTTCTCTTCCAACTTAACAAAATTTGTGAAATCATAAAATTAATAAGAATATTCCTAAAAAAGGAAGACTTTTCAAAGTCGTCTTCTTTGACATTTAATAATTTGGGGAAGCCCATGACCTTACTTTCCATTTGACTGATTTTATATATATATATATACATATATATATATATATATATATGTATATATATATATATATTCCCTAACACTGGTACAATTTCAAAAAGAATTGAAATGCCAAATAGTATATATACACGTATCTGTATACATATACAAGTATATATATGTATTATATACAAATATATATTATATATGGGAATATGTGCACATACATGAATATATAGGCTCATTCTCCAGAGGGATGTATGTGTATACATGTACAGATACACACATATATCCTCACATGCACACATACATATAGACACACACACACATACTTGCCCACATGTGTTTGTGTGGAAAGAGATAGACAGAGAGGTTTATAACAATAGAACTGTTTCTCTTTCTCTTTCAAGTCAACATCCAGGCAGTGAGTCATATAAACGATACATCAATACCACCACTTTGTGGCAGTTGTTATCACTGGCTATTTGAAAGCACCATCCTTCCTTTACTACTTGGTGATGTGAATTTAAAGGTTCATTTCCATTTTTAGGGATAATTTTTTTCTATCAGATCTAATAAACAAATATGCAGCACAAAATTGGAGAAATTTGTATATATTGGTGATGAACTATTCCAGACTCCTCCTCCTTTGCCCCAAATCCCTCAGTGTGTTAAGAATCACACAATAGTAGTTCTAAAATAGAGCATCATGTCCCAGTGTCCTAGAGAGCCCAAGTTCAGAGGATGCTTGGGGTTAATAACCTGAAGATCTTGGGGAGCAGAATAAGGGATCATGAAGGGCAGAAAGTCTAAGGCTTTGGCATATTAACCATGTCATAAGTAAGTTTAGAGGTCCAATGCCCTGGATTCCCCATTAATAGCACACCAGAGAGACTTCATTTACAAAACACATATGAACTCCCAGAGTTTCTTGGAACCGGAGAAGAGTGCTGCACTCCCAGTATGTAAACTTCCCATATTAACATTGTGATATCTGAATGATTTTATATAACAATTCACTTTGTGCTGCTTAGACAAATCTTTTCAAAGGCTAGAGCACCAATCTAGAGTACATGTCTATAAGATGAGCTAGTCAACATTCAATGATTGCTGAAACTCAAGAGATATCTTTTTATAAAAAATAATTTAAAAATTCTCTTTCCAAAATGCTCCAAATTTATTTTAGAAATCTCTCCAAGGCATATCTACAAGATATAATAGATGTTTATTGAATTAATTAAATTAAAAAGGGACTAAGATCAACAAAATTTCCAATCCATTTGATTTAGTTACCCTAGCGTCTCAACTCCACCCCAACTTACTCCTTCCCAAAAAAGAAGGTGAACTCCTTCTTTCTCCTATTGCTGTAACTATGCAACCTCTTAAGAAATGTCTCCATTCTAATGAGTTCTATATGTACCTGCTGTAAGTTAGCCATTTGCTATGGTGCTGTAAGTCAGACCTTGATGACCGTCACTAATTTAACCATTTGTACTATATTATAGATTCATTTTAAATCTCATTTCTGATATTACTAAGACGGAAACATTTAGGTAGTGCAATAGATAGAATATTGGACCTGGTGTCAGAAAGAGTTGAGTTCAAATTTAGCCTCAGATACTTATTAGGTGTCTGATTTGGGCAAGTCACTTTACTGCCGCCTGCCTCAATTTTCTTATCCGCAAAATGGAGGTAATAGTATCTACCTACATCCAGTGGGGATTTTTTTGAAGAATAAATGAGATAATATTTGTAAATTGCTTAGCACCATGGCTGGCGTTTGGAAGGTACCATCTAAGTGTCAGCTGTCATTGTTACTGTTCTGAGTATTCCTTACTTGACTCCAATACGACCAAACTAAATCAAAGGCAAAAACATCATTTTTATTCAATACATAAACACCAGGCTCCAATTATTATATTCTGTCATTTTATTTGTAACCAACTCATTGTGACCCTATTTGGAATTTACTTGACAAAGACACTGGAGTAGTTTGTCATCTTCTTTTCCAGTTCGTTTTACAGATAAGGAAACAGGTGAGCAGAATTAGTCCTCCTGATGCCAGGCAGAGAGCTCTATTCACTGTACTTGATCCATATGCTGCCCACAGATAGGTAAAAAGTAAGAGTCTCCAAAACCTCCATATCATGTGCTCTATACCTCCATGAGAATGACTCTTGAACACCATGTTTTTTCCTGTCTTCTCCAGTAGGAAGACTTAGTTGTCTTATTACTGCAGAAATATATAATAAAAGCAACAAACTAGAACAATGGTCACTGGTCTTTTTCACCTGCTGAACTAAACCTTGTGACTTTCAAAGAATCCAAAGGATGAGATTTGGGGAGGACTGAGTGCCATTTAGCAGTCTCCTTTCCCCAACTTTACCCATTTACTTTGAAGTTTTTCTAAGTTTATCCCCTTAGGAATGATGTGCTTGAACCAGGTATGTAAGAATTAAATGTAATTTTAATTATAATTTAGATAAGCTTTAAAATGAAGGAGGCAGCACAGATCAATTCAAAATACAGACTTAAAATACCAAAAGATTTTCTCTAGACACAGAGAATCTGAATAATTTTCCTGAGGTCACACAGGCAATAAAAGACCTGAGATTCAAATGCAAGTCCTAAATGGTTATTGAATTTCACTATACATTTCTCCAAGCTCTGGATATAACATGATAATATGTGAACCTTCTTAGTCTCCTCAAACAAATTAAATTTGGCATGTGATGTAGAAATTAAGTGTGTTTGTATGTATTGCCTTTAATTTTTGTGGTGAAGTACTATCAGTATTTAAATATATACATACATATATATATATATATATATATATATATATATATATATATATGTATGTATATATTCCTCATCTCGCCAAAGTACTATCAAAGTACTATTAGCTGCTGCTAATAGCAATTGCTAATTTTTTTAAATGAGACTAACTGCTTTAATGCCATTGAAATCACTTAAAAAAATTGATCAATAAACATTTATTAGGTACCTACTATGCATCAGGCACTTTGCTAAATGCTAGGGAGACAAAAAGAGGCAAAAGACAATCCCTGACCCCAAGGAGCTCACAATCTGAAAAGAAGACAACTTGAAAACAAATATACACAAAGCAATGTATTTACAGGATGAATAGGAAATAATTAATAGAGGAAAGGTATTAGAATTAACAGGCATTGAAGAAGCCTTCCTATAGAAGGTGGGATATTAAGTGGGACTTAAAGGAAGCCAGGGGTTTCATAGTCATACTACAGAAGAGAAGGAGTTCTAGGATAGAGGGACAGCCTGGGGAAAATGCAGAGAAATGGAGTGTCCTCTTAAGAGAATAACCAGAAGACCATTGTCACTGGATAAAAGAATCCATATTACAGGGTTAGTTATAAGAAGATTGGAAAGGGAGGAGGGGGCTAGGCTATGAAGTGCTTTAAATGCCAAACAGAGAACTTTACCTTTGGTCCTGGGGCAATGTCGAGCCATAGGAGTTTACTAGGAAGGTGACATAGTAGGATCTGTACTTTAGGAAAAACACTTTGTTGTCTGGATGGAGGATAGATTGGAGTGGGAAAAGACTTGAGGCAGGCAGTCTGCCCAGCAGTCTGTTGCAAAAATCCAGGTGCGAGGTTATGAGGGCCTGTCCTAGAGTGGTGACATTGTCAGAGGAGAGAAGTAGGCGGGCATATCGAGAGATGTTGCAAAGGTAAAACTGGTAGATCTTGGCAATAGATTGGATTTAGGGTGAGAGAAAGTGAGGAGTCCAGGATGGCTCCAGTGTTGAGAGTCTGAGGAACTAGGAGGATGATGTCATAGGAAAGGAAGATTATAAGGAGAGTTTAAGGGTAAAAATAGTGAGTTTGGTTTTGAAAATGTTGAATTTAAGATGTTTACTGGACATATAATCCAAGATGCCTGAAATGCAGTTGAAGATAGGATCCTGGAAACCAGTAGAGAATCTGAAGCAGCATAGGTGGATTGGAGATTAATCAGCTTAGAGATGTTAATTCAATTTATAGGAACTGATGAGATTACCAAGTAAAGTAGTATAGACAGAGAACAAAACATGGCTCAGGACAGAATTCTGAGGGACATATTATCAGAGATTTGTGATCTAGAAGAGAATCCAGCCTAAAAGAGAGAAAGAGTGGTAAATGTGTAGGAGGAGAAACAGAAGAGAGTGGCTCCAAAACCAAGAGAGAACAAAGCAGCAAAGAGTAGACGGTGCTAATAGTGTCAAAGGAGAAATCAAGGAGAATGAGGAATAAGAAAAGGCCACAGGATTTGAGACCATTAGTAACTTTGGAGAGATCAGTTTCAGTGGAATGGTAAGGATGGAATTAGATTGTAAGGTTAAGAAGAAAGAGAGAAGAGAGAAAGTGGAGGCATTTATTGTAATTGGCCTTTTCAAGGTTAGCTACAAAAGGCAGAAGACATATAGGATGACAGCAGAGATGGAAAAATAAATTGAGGGTTTTTTTGAAGAATGGGAAGATATAGGATTATTTATAGAAAGGAAATGAATTAGAAGATGGTGAGAGATTTAAAATAAGTGAAAGAATTGGGGTGACAGAGGAGTCTATGTATTGGAGGAGATAGGATGAAACGGAGTCACTTGAAGAAGTTGAAGGGTGGATTCTAATTGGAGGCTAGTATGATATGAGATGACAGACCCATGATCAAATGGTCATGTCGATGGGAGATTCCGCTTCACAATTCTTCGTCTATACCAAGGTGGACCTTAATTCTGCAACTTCACTAAAATGCTACTTTTATACCATGCTTGAAGTATGGAGAAGAATCTGTGTTTTCAAAGGCAAACTCTTACAGATCTTAACGAGTTGTAAAAGGCTTTGAGTATTGCTCTGGGGATGTATCTTGCTTGTCTTTTAAGGACTAGCCTAAGTCAATTCAAATAAGCTCATCAATAGAAAGTTTATAGGAAGCTAATTATCCCATCTCCCCTTACAACATGCAGATCATGTCCTAAGGCAGAGAGAAGTTACCACACATTGGTGAAATCATAGATATTTGAAGTGTAAAGTAAGTCATTTCTTCACAAGCTTAAACAGATTGTTTCCTGTTAAGCATATCTTAATTTCCCAGTCAAAAGTTCATTCTTATAAAATGTCTGAAGACCCATGTCTTAATCATGTTCATTAGTCAATAAGTGTCCTATGTTCACTGATTGGTTCTGTGTGACCTTGATGACCTTTTCAACTACATATAATTTATTTAAAGCAAGGGCAAGTCCAAACACACTTAAGCTCATTATTCCAGGCTTATGTTTAGTTCTTGGTGCTCTTGTGTGCCTTCACAGATTTAAATTAAAGGGCCACTTATAAGATTTTAGACAAGCTATGCCCTTATTTGTGAAGGTCACGCTTCTGTCAGGAGATTAGTAAAGCCATCAACTTAGGGTCAAACAATTTGCCCAGAGTCATGGTCCATGTAAACATGAAATATTTTCCCCAAATCTACTCTAGTGTTACAAAGAGTTGGTTTATGTAAAGAGGACTTTAAAATATGTACTTCCATTCGGTTTTCAAGAACTATTTGAAATAAAGATTGCCTTAGTTACAAATCTGACTATTTAAGAAAGCTGAGAGTACTTAATGCTTTCATGAGTTGAGAAACAAAGTTTTATTGAGCATCAATTGTGCCCAAAGCATAAAGCCCCAAAGAACTCTCAGCACTGTGGAACAGGGGAAATAAAACGCGTGGAACTAATGAGGATTTCTTTTTTTAAAGCCCTGCATTTATGGAAAAAGAGAGGGCCATTATTATACATTTGTGAAATTGAGGAACATATTTTTTGCCTAATGCCATGGAGAAATAGTTCATGAAAAGTTCATCCTTATGAAAAATAGAAGCCTTTAATGCCACCAAAATCAGTATGGAAGATTGTCAAATAACATCCCTTTCCCATGAGACTGTGCAGGAGATCTATATCTTACTCACAAAGACAAAATCCTGACTTTTATTATATATCCACTTTTCACTTTCTAACTGGACTAGAGGTGTAACACACTACATTAGAACCACTCCTAGGCTGAAACTTGTTTTAAAAGGCACAACAAGCTACCTGTTGGTGGAAATAAGTCAACACTAAATCACCCTTTCTGACATTGTCTACTAATCCATTTAATCTTCTGCTCACTATATTTCATAGTAAAAGTACATGATTTGTATAACTGAAAAGGCAGTATCAGTTTATATTCTCCTATATTTAAAAATAAGCATATTTTATGACTTGGAAAACCCAAAGAATGATATTTTTAGGTAAAATTTCATCTAAATTGATGAGTTCTGACTGAAACCAGGAATCAGACTATTCTGGAATAAATAAAAGCAGACCTGTCTAGGAAAATTTTCTAGATTTCCATTTCATAGTTCCACAGTGACTAGGAATTTAAGATAATCTTTATTTTCAAAACTAAGTTTTAAACATCATTCTTTTAAAAATCAGATGCCTTCAATTTAACATCTCATTTATTTCTGAATATATCCTTTTCATATCCCCTCTGTAACAATCTATACCTTTAAAAATATTTCAAGAGAAAAAACGGCCATTCAATGAAATAGAGGACTTTCAACATTCTTGATGAAAAGACCAGAGCTGAAGAGAAAATTTGACTTTCAAACACGAGAAGCATGAAAAGGTAAACAGGAAAGAGAAATCCTAAGGGACTTACTAAAGTTAAACTGTTTACATTCCTACATGGAAAGATAACATTTCTAACTCTTGAGACCTTTTTAAGTGTTTGGATAGGTGGAGGGATTATATACACGTAGACAGAGGGCACAGGGTGAGTCAAATACGAATGATTATCTAAAAAAAATAAAATTAAGGAGTGAGAGAGGAATATATTGGGAGGAAAAAGAAAGAAATAGAATGGAGCAAATTATCTCCCATAAAAGAGGCAGGAAAAACTTTTTTCAATGGAGGGAAAGTGGGGGAGGTGAGAGGGAAAATGTGAACCTTACTCTCATCACATTTGGCTTAAGGAAAGAATAATATGCACCCTCAATTTGCTGTGAAAATCTATTTTACAATACAGGAAAGTAGGAGAGAAGGGGATAATTTTGGTTTAGAGGAATGATAGAAGGGAAGGCAAATGAGAGGAGAGGGTAATTAGAAGTAAACACTTCTGAGGAGGGATACAGTCAAAAGAGAGAATAGAATAAATGGGGGGCAGGATAGGAAGGAGAAAAATCTTTCACATGACTCTTATGAAGTCTTTTATAATTTTATACACATGTATAAACTATATTGAATTGCTTGCCTTCTCAGTGAGGATGGGTGGGGAGGGAGGGAGGGAGAGAAATTGGAACTGAAAATTTTAAAAACAAATGCTAAAAATTGTTTTTACATGCAACTGGGAAATAAAATATACAGGTAAATTGGGTATAGAAATCTATTTTACCCTACAAGAAAATAGAAGAGATGGAGATAAGGGAAGGGAGGGGTATGATAGAAGGGAGGGTAGATTGGGGGAAAGCACAATCAGAATGAGTGCTGTCTTGGGATGGGTGGAGGGGAGATGGGGGAGAAAATTTGGAACTCAAAATCTTGTGGAAATGAATGTTGAAAACTAAAAATAAATAAATAAATAAGTTTATATATATATACATATATATATGTATATATATATAAATGTTGAGAGGGAGAAGTGATGCAGCAGAAATGGCTAATGTCAAAGGTGTCTAACAGTATATGCAATTGTTCACACTCATAGTCAAAGTTCTTTGTAGTAAATAGAAGGAGCTTTATTTTCTCACTTCTTCTTGGGGTCTAAGGTGGACCTAGTTTTTCATTTCATTTATTGACCTTCTGGTTTAAATTTTTGAGGTATGTTTTCATATTATTTTGAATGATTCTATTTATTTCACTCTGTATCCATTCATTTCAGTTTTTCTATGCTTCTCTGAATTTATCATGGAGTCAGTACTCCATTGCATTATTGTACCACAATTTTTAGTCAATCTCTAATATATGAATACTTTCTATGTTTTCAGTCCTTTGCTACCAAATTAAAAAAAATGGCATGGGGTGGAGCAGATTTATGCTACCTTTCCATTTTTAGGGCAGAGATTTCTGGGATGTAGGGTGGCCCATATTAGCAACTTTATTTATTTATGTAGTTTAACTAGAATTATAAAGTATTTCCAGTACAGTTGGACTAATTCAAAGTTCCATCAATAGTTTATTATTGTGCCTGCCTTCTCAAAACTCCCTAACCTTGAATATTTCCAACCTTTTCAGTTTTCCAATATTCTTGGTAGGAGTTGAAACTTTAAAGTGGTTTTAATATGTATTTTTCTTTTTTTAGAGTTTTAGAGTAGACTTTCATATGGTTTTCATAATTTGTGATTTTTCTTTTGAGAATTACTTGTTTGTATCTTGTAACCATTATTATATTTAGTATTGTCTCTTGGTCATATATAGTTGTATTAATGTATAATATGCTCATTTCTTACCTAGCCTTAATCAATGAATGGGCATTGCCTCAGTCAGACTGAGACCTGGGAAAGACCTGAGTTTAAAAAAGGTCAAGGTCCTCCACAGCATCTTGGGCCATTTCCAGTTGTCCTGGTTTATATCTTGTCAATGGACCCTGATGGCCCTGGAGGAGAAAGTGAAGCTGGTGACTTTGCACGGCTCTCCCTCACTTTAATCCAATTCACTCGGAAGTCAAGGCATCACCTTCCTGACGCCACATGGTATGCTACAAGAGTGAAGAACAAACAACTCCAATGCACAATATACCTTGAGTTTCAGGTAGCTATCAGAAAAATTTGCTATGAAATTTTCTTTTTCACATCTATTATTTCCATTCAATTTCATGCAACAAAATTAACTTGATTTTATTTTTATGATATGCTGTGGCCCTTGTTTGGACAAGAATTCTCCCTATCATTAGAAATGTGAAAGATCCTAAAATTTGTTTTCCTCTATCTTTATGCCATTTTTAATATAGCATCTTTTATTCTTATGACAATCTTGGACACTGTATCAGAATCAGCCTCTAAACTGTGGGTCACCAGAACCAAAGACAGCAGGCTAGAGACAGGAGAGTCAGGACACAAACAGAAGTTTAATTAGCACCAGTGAGGAGAAAATGCTACATGCATAAGGAAGTCCCTTTCCCCCACACACACCTAAAAAGAAGGGTTTAAGGCTGGTTAGGGTGGGGCTACTTATATGCATGGAAGGGATTGGCCCACAACACAATCAATATTTACATAGTTCTCATGGTTGGCATTTCTTGAGATAATAGGGGCATTCTTGGGTCCTAGGGTAACAGTCATTGTTTTGGGGATCATGGCCACCCTTCCAGGTACAGAATCAGAACTTATGAGACACAGTCCTGGGAAAGATAGGGAGCTAAATCCCTCACTGAATACCTGGTGATGATCCAAGCAATGCACTTTACCAGAAGGTGATATTATTCTGAGCACAAAGGGTTATTGCTATGCCAAGCACAGGGCAATGTGTGCTCCTTAGGCCTTAGTTCCGGAAAACAAAGTATCTCCAAAATATTTTGACAATCTCCATTTGGAATTTGCTGTGGTATATTGTGCAACATGCTGGTCTAAATCTATCTTCTATCAAAATCTTTCCTAGTTTTCCTAGTGGTTCTTATCAAATAGGGAGCTCTTAACCAAGTGGTTAATGTTCTTAGGTTTATCAAATACTGAGATATTGAGTTTGATTGTCTCTGTTTCAAATCTAGTCTATTCCACTGAATTACGTTTCTGTTTTTCCAATCAATAACAAATACTTTTGATTATTATTTTTTATGGTATAACAAGAGGCCAGAAAATATTCTCCATTTGTTCCTTCACTTTTTTTAACTACCCTTAAATTTTTTTTGTTTTTTTTCTTTGTCTTTGTCTTTTACTCAACACCAAAGTTTTGTTGACTATTGTTTTATGGCAACTTTATTTATTTTTGTTTTTTCCAACTATAATGTAGTGTGGTCCCTGTAATCCCCCTTTCTTTCATAATATTCTTCATTATTTCATTCAAATGCCAGAGCTTTTCTACTGTCAAATGAATTTTACTAACCTATTTTCTAGTTTTTAAAAGTATCTCATAGGTACTTGGTTTAAATTTCAATGTTTCTAACTAAATTTAGGTAGTGTATTTTTTACTATATGGGCATGACATATCATGAATATTTTGGGAATTATTTATTATTATTTGAGGAATGCTATTAATATATTTTATTTTAATAATGATAACTGATTAACTTGAGAACATTAACTAATTAGTGAAGAGCTCCCTACTGAAAAATACATATATATGGATTCATATATGTATTCATTACATATATACATATACATATAAATCTATGTATATATGTATGTATGTATGATGTGTGTATATGTGTGTATGTGTGTGTGTATCTTCTTTGTTTCTTCCCGGGTAAATTACAAGATATTTTAGTAATTTGTCATTATTTTAAATGAGATTTCATTTTTCTATAATTTTCTCTCACAATTTGATATTGTTTTATACAAATACTAAGATTTTTTTTAATAAAATGAGCCTTTTTTTGACAATATGAATTATATCAGTTGGTCCCTTTGTTGATTCTTTAGGGTAGTCTAAGGAAATCATCACATTTCCAAATAAGAATTATTTGTTCTCCATTTTCCTATGATTTTATCTTTAATTTTTCTCATTTTATTACCGCCACTAGCATTTGTAGAACTAAAACAAATAATTGAGGAAATACGGCATAGTTTCTTTCAGCCTGTGGTCACTGAGAAAACATCTGGGGTTTACTTATTGGGGAAAACCTCTAGAGTTAGGGTTTTTTTTTTTGTCATTTTAAAAAATATGCTCTATGTTTATGCTTTTGAGGGTTCCTCCCCTGATGATTAATATTCATTAATTTTACTCATGTATTTTGCACAGTTTTAGTATTTTTATATTTTGTTCATTGTCTGCCCAATGTTAAGACATCCTTGAATATCTGGAATACATCCAATGTAAGCTTAGTTTAAAAAAATGCATATATTAATATAGTTGCTAGTTGTTATTTGCAATTTTTATACCAATGTTCATTAGTGATAGTGCTCTATGGTTCTTTTTATTTGCATCATCCCTTCCTGGTTTAGATAATAGCACTATGTTTATCTCACAACAAGAGCTTGATAGAAAGTTTTCTTCATTCACTGCAGATACACTGTATAATTAATTCGTGAAATATTATTTAATTGTTTGATAGAATATATGTATAAATGTATCTGGACCATGTTTCTTTATTGTTGCTGTTGCTCTTTGATAGATCCTTTGTGAATAGTTCAAGTTTACTTTCTGAGATTGGGTTGTTTATATATGCATTCCATATTCTATTATTTTGACTATTTTATTATATTCCACATACACTTCCATTTTTTTTAATTTCATGTTTCCCTTTGTTTTTCAAATAAAACTTTATTTTTCCTTATTGTATGTAAAAACAATTTTTAACATTCATTTTTTAAAAAATTTGAGTTTTAAATTCTCTCTTTCCCTCCCTCTCTCAACCCTTTCTTAAGATGGTGAGCAATTTTGTATGGGTTAGACATATAAAATCATGTAAAACACATTTTCATATGAGTCATTTTGTAAAAGAAAATAGACAAACCTCCCCCCCCAAAAAAGTCAAGAAAGTGAAAAATAGAATTCTTTGATCTGCATTCAGACTCCACAGTTTTTTCTCTGGAGGTGGGTACCATGCTGCATCATGAGTTCTTTGGAATTGTCTTGGGTCATTGTATTGGTGAGAACAGCTGTCATTCATGATTGAACATTGTACAATAATTGGTCTTACTATGTACAATATTCAAGTTCTGCTCCCTTCACTTTTCATCCATTTATGTATTTCCAGGTTCATTTGTTTTTTTTTTCCTGAAAAGATCATTTCTTATAGCATAATAGTATTCCATTATAATCATATAATATTCCCCATTTAGTGGGCATTCCCTCAGTTTCCAATTCTTTGCCACCATGAAAAGAGCTGCTATGAATATTTTTGTACATAAAGGTCCTTTTTCATTTTTAAATATCTTTGAGATATATACTTTGTAACAGTCTTGCTGGGTCAAAGGGTGTGTACAGTTGTATAGCCCTTTTGGAATGTTCCAAATAGCTCTCCAGAATATTTGCATCAGTTCACAATTCCACCAAAAATGAATTAGTGTCACAAATTTCAAATCTCTCCTTCAACATTTCTCATTTTCCAGGAGCCAAGATGGCAGAGTAGAAAGATACACATATGCTAGCTCCTAATAAAATAAAATACAGCCAATAAAATACCTGTAAAGAAAAACTCCCAAGAAATTCTGGAGCAGTAGAAGTCACAGAACAATGAAGTGGAGGAGATTTTCTGCTCCAGAGAGCCCTGAAAAACCAACACCAAAGGTCTGTCGTGCACCAGACCCGGAGCAGAGCCCAGGCCTGCCTTGGCCATAGCACTGAAAGGAGCAGATCTGAGCAGGCTTCAGGGACAGAATCTCCAGCAGGAGCTTGGGTCCCTCCACCCAGAGGTGCCAAAGTTCAGTGAGAGGGGCTTTTCAGCTCACTGAGAGGGGAGCAGGGTATTTCCATAACTCAGGCCACCTTGGGAGGCAGCAGTGGAGGCAGCAGAGGACAGGGGCTCCCAAAGCAGGCAGGAACCCAGATCCATTATCAAAGGTCTCCACTTAAACCTCCTGAGGGATCTGAGCCCTGTGCAGTGGCCCTGTCCCCACCTGAGCACCTGAACTTAATCTCACACTGAATAGCAGACCTGCCTTCATCAAAAACCCCGAGGCTGGGAAGTAGCATTTGAATCTCAGAC
>CM053771.1:456367647-456393521 GCA_028658325.1 Potorous gilbertii
CATGATCCAGACAATCCCTTTTCCAGAAAGATTTTGCACAGTATACCCCTTCTCTCTTTGTTGCTGCTTTCCACACTTAGAAGACTTGCATTTGCAAAGCTTTGTATACTTAAAATATTTTAAAAGGAAGTTGTCCTTATTCTTCAATTAAAAAGTACATCATAATTTTAGTGTATCATTTATTTCTTTGATACACACATATGTATATATGTATGTGTATATATATATATATATGCACATATATATATACACACATATATATGTATGTACATATGTAATCCCTACTCTAATGATAAAGGATCACTGCATTTAACAACCATACAAATCATAGTGAAAAGGTATTTAAATCCTGATTTGAAGGAAGCAATGATAAAAGACTTATTCTGAAGACATTAATCTCCATCACTATAAGCAAGTACACTGCCAATAAGCCACAAGTGTACACCACATGAAAAAGTTAAGAAATGCTTTTGTAGAGTATAGAATGAACATTGGCTGTGAGCAATATGCCTATCTATAAATCCCTTTAGCATCTGTGATTAATACATGGGATTCCACCACACACACTCAAATGCACGTGCACACACACACACACACACACACACACACACACACACACATTTACTTACTGAAGTCTTCTGATACACCTTTCCTTTTACCCATCTAGAGAAAGGTATTTCCCCATCACGTAAAAGACCTGATTTTCCATCATTTTTTGGTTGAGCTAACATTCTACCTTAACCTTAATATTTGTTAGTAACATATTTTCAAAAGCTGGTTGACATTTGACACTATTCATTTTCTATACCCACAAAAATATTTATACTTTTCAATAACATTCATGTAATTCAGAGTCACCAAGGTGAATGAACATGAGAATTGGTTAAGATTTATTTTAAAGGAAACAAAATGATATAAAATCAGTATATGCCTCTACTATACTGCTTGCATTAAACCTGAAAATGTTGATGGGGGAACCTATTTCTGTTTAACTGACCAATAAACCAAAGAAGTATGCAATGATTTTTCAGCTGTTTAGTAATAGTATTGCAGAAAAATGTCACTCCTTGGAATTCACATCTATCAGACAAAATGATTGAATCTGCATCAGTTATTCGATGGAATAAAATCAAGTCATCTTAATAGAACATAGTGGATCAATGTTTCCAGCTTTGAAAATGAACATCTTGGCTTTCCCCTGGCATTTATATGGGAGCAAGAGATCATTCTTCTGTGACAATGTTTCATTCCATTGACATTTCTAAACAGTTCTGCCCTCCATGTACCTGTGTATTTGAAAGTAATCAATAAAACTCACACATGCATATATACATGAAAATACATATAGGTTTGGGGAATGAGCTTCTACCATCTGTTAGGATAAAAGTGTGTTTCTGACAAATGCTGAGTCTATTTCTTATAGGGTTACTCCCTATTCACAACTTCCCAACAAATGAGAGCTGCATTATTCTTTCTGAAAGACCAATACTTTATGAATTGATAAATTATGCATTGATAAATAATATATATTCACTAAACAACCAAGAAAATTAATGCTAATTTTAATTGTTAAACTTATAACCAGAAACTCTCTTTGACTCTCAAATAATTTGTGACTTGTGAATTTTTTTTTTGTATTGTGGAGTTTGTGGGATTAAATTTTTAAATTTGTTTTTGCACTAATAAACCCTTTTGTTTGATTCAGAATGAACTTCTATAAATTATCTTTCATTCTTTCATTGTATTTAAAAATAGGTAGACTCTCTTTCAGTGTTGTATTTAAAAATAGGTAGACTCTCTTTTCTCCTTCCATTAAATTTCTAGGTCACTGTCCCTCTCACTGTGTATATGAATGAAAGCTCTAAATTTTAAATATCTTTCTAATCTTATTTTATCAGATAAGAATTTAGGGGCATAAAGTTTAGAGAAAATTACCTGACATAGCTGAAGGACAATTCCTAGTGCACTGTTCTTAAATCAAAGGATGAGTCCCAGTTCCCAAGTGGTGAACTGGATAAAGAGAATGTTAGTGATTTTGTCAACAGAAAGTCAGAAGGAGAGAGGGATTTAGAAAGAAGATAGGGATAGAAAGAAGAATGTAAGCTCCTTATGGGCAGGGACTTTTTATTTGTGAAGAGTTCAGGGAAAAGGAACTATAATAAGAACTTTAGTACTCCTATTGACTTACAATTTATTGCCTCACATGTATTGGCAAAATACTTGGAGACAAAAGACCTTGGTTCAAGCACTGATTGTCATTTATAAGTTATTTGATTTGGGCAAAGTCATTTAATCTACCCTGGTCTTTCTGTACATATGAAAAATGATGGGACAGACTCATAGATCTCTGAAGTCTCTTCCAGTTGTGACATTCTATGACTCTCACTGTGACTTATTTTATGGACACTAGGACTGCTATATTTGCTTGTTGAGGAAGCAACCATTGTATGAGGAGCTGAGATGGATCACATTCTATGCCCATAATGCTTTCCCTTCTTATCTTTCCCGGGCTTCCTTCAAGTCCCAGCTAAAATTCTACCTTCTACAGGAAGCCTTCCTATTCCTCTGTTGGTTATTTCCTCTTATCCTGTAAATACCTTCTATGGTGTACAATTCTTTGCATGTTGCCTCTCCCATTAGACTGTAAGTTCCTTGGGAACAGAAACTGGTTTTGCCTTTCTTTGTATCCCTAATGCTTAGCAGAGTTCCCAATGCAGAGAAGGCTCTTAATAAATCTTATTGACTGACATTAGGACTTTTTCAAAACACATACTCACCTGGAAACAAAGAATTGGGAACTTGAGAAACAACTTTTATAAACAGGTCAGATTCTTTCCTGAAAAATTTAGAAATGGGGCTACAGTGGGTTCTTTTTAAAGCAAAAGGGAAAATTAAAAAAAAAAAAACAAAAACAAAAACCTACAACTTTTCACCCAAAGAGTCTTTTTTTTTTTTTTTGCAGGTGCTCCATAAACCAGAGACTATCAGCCAGAGTCCACAGATAGCAATCTCTGTCAGTAACATAATCTCTGAACACAGAGGAGAGATATGAAAAAAGCAGAGGTAGGATAGATTCCCAGGTTTCTGCTCTCCTTTCTTTCATTCAAATACCATTATGATGATAATGTTGCAAACAGAACATGCATGGCCATTATAGCAATGCAAATAAAAGACCAGTTTTATTTGCAGGAAGGGAAGAAGGAACAGTTTGTCCAACCAAACCTTGCTACCACATTATGAAGAAAATTCGGAGGAATGCTACTAATATGCGTGTAATTGGCTGGATTGAATCAGGTTTTATTATGCGCTGTTTCTGGCTCCAGGGGACATAGCCAAATCTGGTTAAGAAACCACTCAATTAGAGAGATCTTTCCTATAAGATTTCTTTTTACTATTTCCTCTTATTATTTGAGATATTAGTAAAGTATTATAAAGCTGTGTCGCGCTTGGGCACTCTGTGTATGCTCATAGTGACAGATTTGGAATTAAGTAGACCTGGTTTCAAATTTCACATCAGACATTTTCTTCTTGTGTGATGCTGAACAAATCACTTAACCTTTCCTATCCTGAGTTTCCTTAGCTTTAAGAGAAAAACAAGAAAATTCCCAGAGAGATAACAATTCTCAGAGTTAGATGTATTACAGTGACGAAGAATAACAGATTTAGAGCAAAAGGTACCTCAAAGTGCACGTTTCACAACCCTTCATTTTCCAGAAGAGGATATAGACCTGGGAAACATCAAGTGACATTCCCAAAGTCAAACAGACAAGTTTCTGAGACAGAATTTGAACCCAAGTTCTCAGGAAGTCAGAATCATGTTCCTGCAGAGTTCCAAGGTAAAAACAAAAGCAAAATCATAGCTTTCTTGTATATTTTAAAGGCATAACAAGGTGTATACACAGAAGATTTGCCGTTCCATAGACAGTCATCTTTTTTCATTATTATACTATGTTACAGAAATGCTTGTTTTCTTCCACAAAGTTTTTAAATGTTTAAAAAATCACAAATATATGAGATAGCAGTGATAAAGAATGGATTCTAAGTGTCGAGGGAATTCAAAGTAAGATCACAGAATCTGATAGTTGGAATCTGAGTAAGTAGCTATCAAGTCCAGCGAATACATGAAAGGATTACCCAGGGGTGGGACACATGGCAGCCTTGGGGCAACATGTGGCCTCACCCCTATATCACAACTGACAAGTAGACACCCAAATTCTTTAAAATCAAGAGGGTCATAGGGTATAACTAACTAATCAGAGAAAGCTTCCTGGAGGAGATCTGTGATATTATGAATAAATTTGCTGCTGACTCGGTCTTTCTTTCATATGATGTTTTCTTGAGGGGGTAGTTTCTGTACAGAGCGTGGGTGTGCATCATCACTTGCAGCGTACTTTAAGGTTTGCAAAGTCGTTTACAGCATTATCTTGTTTTATCCTTAACAGCAACTATGGAAAGTAGGTGTTATTGTGATCCTCCATTTTCCAGATTAGGAAACTGAAGCAGACAGGGTTAAGTGACTTTCCCATGGTCACATAGCCAGTGAGTGTTTGGAACTGGATTCAAACTCAGGTCTTCCGGACCCCAATTTCAGAAGTTTATCCACTGCTACCACCTAACCAAGTGTGCTTATAGAGCTGTTTGTCTAAGCTCATTTGTGCAAAGTGTAATTCAGTGAAGACAGTGCCTATGAGAGGATTTTTGTATGGCTCAGAGACATATTTGGAATAAGTTTAGGAAAGGAAGTCTGTCAGTAAACATTAAGCATGTATTATATGCCAGACCAGTGTTAATAACTGGGATACAAAAAAAAGCAAAAATGGTCCCTGCTTTCAAGGAGTTTAATGGTGGAGGCAGTATGCAAACAGTTATGTACAAGTCAGCTGTATACGAGATAATTTGGAGATAATCAAGAGACTAAGGAAAGGCTTCCAGGGAAAGGTAGAGTTTTAGCTGGGGTTTCAAGGAAAGAAGGGAGTCAAGGAAGCAGAAAAGAGGAGAACAAAATATTCTAGGCCTGAGAAAATCCAGAGAAAATGCCAGGAACCAAGAGATGGAAAATCTTGTTCAAGGATTACCAAGGAGACCAGTGTCACTGGATCACAGAGCATGTGGTAAGTAAGGTGTTAGAAGAGAAAAGGTCTGGAGGGAGGAGAGGTGGAAGGTTATTTTGTATTTTATTTTGGAGGAGATATGACTAGGGGTGAAAAATGGTCGAACTTATCACTTTGGCAGCGGAATGGAAGATGAACTGCAGTAGGGAAAGATTTGTGGTAGGAATACCAACCAGTAGGCTATTTCATCAGGGCAGACATGAGGTGATAAGGGTGTATACCAAAGTGGTAGCCATGTCAGAGAAGAGAAAGGGGCATATAGGAGAAAGGTTATCAAGGCACTACAGGTCAAAGTACAAGCAAAGAAGAGGGTCTGGGGTTTCCAGGCAGAGGTGGAGGTAGAATTACAACAGACTGTGATCAGATAAGGGAATTTTAGAGTTCAGAAACATAGAACTGATGCATTTAGAGGAGATGGCAAGATGAAAGACACTTTTTTCCTTATACTTACCTAACTTAGAAGGAGAGAATTAGGCTCTATACCCTTTGTCATATTATGACAGCCCAATAAAGTCATTTTATGTAATTCTATCTGAAAGTTTTAGATTAGTTTATGAATTCAGATATAGTAAGTGATCTTCTAGTCAAGGAATTAGAGGGTCTTTAGGACAACCATGAGAGATGAGGTGGAAAGAAAGACTGGGAACCAAGTGTCAATATTCTCATAAATGCATATGTTATCACATGCACACACATGCGCACACACACACACACACACACACACACACACACATACACACACACATACCTTAGAATGTAAGCTCCTAAAATGGATAAACGTTTCTTTTCATCTAGCTCCAGATCTTAGCATAATACCTGGCAAGTGCTTAATAAATGCTTTCTCATTGAATCATTTCTGAAAATTTCTGAAAAGGAAGAAGAGTGTCCTGGAGGATGACAGATGGTTGTAATTTCTTAAAGCGTTTAATATAGCTTTGAACCATCTTTTAGTTGCAACTTCCCTTTTCTTCAGTTTGTTTTATTTCCCCATTTAAATGATAAGCTCTTGAGGGGAGTGGCATTTCTTGTTTTTCTTTGTATGCCTCCATACTGCTTAAAAAGAGTACCTTTGACATTTCTTGTTTCAATACATATTTAAGACATAACCCACTTCTTCCTCTGAGAAATGTATTCCTAGCAGGTCCACAAGGTCAGTGCACTTTCGCATATCGGCACTGAGAGACCTTGTTTCATAGTCATAGAATGTCAGAACTGCAAGGTACTTTTGTGCAGTGGTCATGTAGATCAATATATTAATTTTATATTTGAAAAAAACTGAGGTCCAGAGAGTTTGAATGCAGGGACCGTATCATTTATGTCTTTATATGCCCAGCACCTAGCACCTTGCCTGATATGTAGTATGTGCTCAATAAATGCTTATTGATTAAGCGATTTATACAAATTCATTTAGTCCAAATAATTCAACAGTAAATAATCTCTTCTAAAGTTCTCTGCTTCTATATTTGATCAAGTAAAAATGTGTGTTTTTGCCATAACAATCCTTTGGAATAGTAGGTTAAAAATAACATTATTATTTTTTAGAGATGAGAAAACTAAGGAATAGAAAAGCCAAATCTTTTCTTTATGGTCACAAGTCAGTGTTGGAACCAGGATTCAAACCAAGTTCTGTTTTTTTCAGAAAAAAAAAAACCTAAAAACTTTAAGAAAATTACCTTGGAGTGGAGAAAGAGTTGTGACAAGAAGACCAACCAGTAGATATTGAAATTGTATAGATAAGACAAGAGGTGATAAGGGTGTGCATATTTAAAAGCTCTTTTTTTTTTAAAGTAAAACTGAAAATATTACAATTATTTTCTTTGGTCTAAATGCCCTTACTAGATTTCCCTTTTTGAAAGTGAAGTATTCAAAGACAAGGGGTCTTTCAAAGGGAAATGGATTAAGGATGGTAATGATGACTTTGAAGAAAGAATGTTTCTAACCTTATTTAGATCATTCCTTTCCTCTCCCCTGTGTTGATCAACCTATTGCCCTGTCTTAGTGGGTCAGTTCTCCAAAGCGACTAGTATTATGATCCACCTTTTTCTTTTGTGAAAAGAGCAAGATGTCAATTTTAGGGAAGAGATGTTTTTTGATTACTCTAGATTCAAAGAACACTCGAGGAGACTGGTCAGGAAAGGGACTGAGTGGTATTTATCATTTAGGAATGTTGACAACCAACTGTATATTAACACATTGTAGTTTCCATATTTAAGATTTCTTCAAATATTATTTCAAATTGTTATAGAGAATTATGGGGGCAGCTAGGTGGTGGAGTAGATAGAATGTCAGAGCTAGAGTCAGGCAGTCCAGAGTTCAAATCTGACCTCAGACAGTTACTACCTGTGTGACCAGGCAAGCCACTTAACCTCTGTTTGCCTAATCTACCAGAGAAGAAAGTGGCACATCACTCCAGTATCTTTGCCAAGGAACCCAAAATAGGGTCATGAAGAGTCGGCATGACTGAAACAAGTGAACCACAAAACTAAGAGAGTGATGTCCAAGTGCTTGGGGGGCATATGGGAACAATGGTAATCTGGATATATCTCTTTCTAAATTTCGAAATACTTAGATATTAAATTATTGTTGAATTAAATAGATCCTGGCTGATATGCTTTAAAGCACTGAGTAGAGCATTAATAATTTTTTTTTCCTTTTACACTGTTCACTGTGATTGTCTCAAATTGGAAGTTCATTGTTCTTTTCTAATCACTGTACTACATCCTGTGTCCTTCCTCTTAGAGTTCTTGGGAAGAACTTGTATTGGTCTTTTCTTAGTGGCTAACATCCATCTAGCTTTTAGCACAGTGCTTGGTCCATCGTATTTATAAATGTTTACTGACGTATTGATCCACAAAAGCTGCTTGTGCCATACAAGACAAGTTAGAAACCTGTATTCAATTTATGCTTCTATTGGACTGTTTCCAATTAGAAGCTTATTGGTAAATCCAGCATATAGATGTATGTATCTATATATACTTACATATATACATACACATAGTTGTGTGTGTATGTATATATACAACGAATATATATATATATGTGTGTGTGTGTATGTGTGTATATGTATATACATATGTGTGTGTTTGTATATATATATATATATATATATATATATATATATATATATATGTATATATATGTATGCACTTCTCTGACATTAAAAGAAGATTTAACCTTGCTCTTTGATGATGAAATCATTTTGTTCCTTAAATTTGCTCCATTTCACGATCTGATATAGATAATTTTCTTTTAGCTTAGAGGCAACATAGTTGTATTAATTTATTCTGAATATAATGCAAAATAAGAGTCATAGCACTTTTAGTCCTTAATTATCAATCTCCCTTAAAATGTCTAACATTTTCATTGTCTTTTAGATGGAGATTCTCCTGCCATTCCTTGATTAAACTGAACCTCTTTGGGATGTTATTGCAATGAATGCTTTTTTCAAGTATGCCCAATTTTAAATCTATGACCTTACTCCAAATGGCAGACCTAGGAACAAAAGGTACAAGTTTCAGGAAGACAGATTTAGTCTTCATGTAAAGAAAACATGTCTTATCAATTAGAACTATTCAAAAGTGGAATATAGTATAGGAGAAAAGTACCTCATTTAGGAGTAAAGAGAAAGAATCTTCTAGTTACTTCTCAGTAACTCAATAACTCAGTAAAAGTTACTACTCAGGCCACTTATTCTACTGAATGATCAGTCTGAGAAATCACTTTTAACTACAAAATTCTTTCTCTGGGCTCCTAAGTTAGATGTTCCCCCTATACTCCCACTACAGCTGTTGTATAACAGATTGTATATAGAGAGAGGCTATGTGGGATAGTGGATAGAGGGCTTATCTTGGAGTTTGAATGACCTGGGTTCAAGTTCTGTCCTTCATATACTAGCTGGGTTACTATGGTCAAGAAAGATATTTTAGTTTCCCTGTCAATTCTCTAAGATGACAAATAAAGAGGATTCTACACTGAGAGCTATCCACACTGATGAAACCACATTTGGGTCAAATACCTACACACACATAGATGTTTCTACAGACCTTTATACGGTATAATATGGTACAATTAGCATATTACATGATATACATATCCCTCAACAACACAATATGACCCTCACCTGGACACATAACATAACGTGACACAATATAACACAACACAACAGCATAATAACAAAGTAGCAATTCTCCTTTGGACGTGAGCCAATTCACAAATGTCTTCCCCAGAATAGCGGTCACAAAAGAGTTGGCCTCAAAAGACAACCACAGTAATAACACATGGCAACCAGAGAAGATACTCAGGACATAGTCTGACCAGAACAGAGCTGTACCCTGAACACCATGCCTCATGATGAAGTTGTGAATAGCCCTTCTTTTCTCAGGTGCCTCAGTTTGAGCTTAGACTACTATAAAACCCCAGTTTTTTTTTTCTTTTTGTACCATTCTGTACTTAATACTGATAGACAGGAATAGGGAAGAAACTGGAGCTAGGATTTCCATGACATAAGATGAGGAAACTCCTACCACACACTGACAGGATAATATTGAATGCTGTTTATTAGAGAAGCCAGAGAATAGGTGAAAATATGGAGGAAGAAATATTTAGCGTCTCATGCATCTTCTACTAAAGGTTGATTGATATATGTAGGTGTACGGGTATATATCTATCTATCTATCTATCTATATATATATATATGTGTGTGTGTGTGTGTGTGTGTGTGTGTATGTGTATGTGTGTGTATGTATAGGGTCACAAAGATTAGGAAATAACTGAAGATAACTGAACAACACTATGGACTTGGGGAAAAACCCTTCAGTTTCACTCTCTCTTCGGTTTATGACCACAAGCACAGAAGTACGGAAGAATCCCACATTCATGTCTTGGCTTGGTCTCTTCAAAGTCCTAATATAAAATAATTCTCCTGTTCATTGACTGACACTGTCTCAGAGGATAAATATTTCAGCTTCGCCTCAGAGATCTATGATAGATAGTCTCTAGAGCCATCTTCTTATATTGGAAATATAAGAATAGAATGTCAGAATTCTGATCAAGCTGCACAAGACTTTCTACTGTACTTCAGTTCATTTGGGGAAGCTGGCCAGTTCTGCAGAGAGGTAGTACCTTAAATAAGTGATATGCTCTCTTTTTTCAAAGCCATTAGTGAAATCATAGGCAGGGACATCACTGAGATGGGAAGTCAGTGAATCCTAGCCTAGCTCCCTCATCTTCCCTTAAAACCTGCATTAGTCTAAGGACTAAAAATGCTTTATATGATGTTGCTTTTGAAACTCAAGTCTATATATCAATTATGTTTTCATTTAGAAATTGCAAAGATTCATACTCATTTGAGCCTCTTGCTATTCTGCAACCTCTGCAAATATTACATGGTGACAGTAATGCCACAATTCAGGCATCGTACCTGTTTATGGTAACATCCATTCTGTCAAATGTTAAATATTACTAGGTCTAACTAAATGAAGTAAGCTTCTTTCTCTTCCAACAAAGATGGTAGAGAGCATCCCAACTATCTAACACCACTTCTATTTGAATTATATCCTCACTTCACAGGAAATGCCATGGTATCACTTTAATTTTCACTGTTTAAGTAGCTTTAAATAATATAGAGGCCCTCTTGTAAGATGAACACCAAAAATATTAGCATATATATACACACATATATTTGTATGTATATATGTGTGCATAGATATATCCACACATATAGACATTAATATTGCATTGTGTTTATAAACATATACTAGTGGAATTTACTTTTTATCTTAATCTGAATAAGAAAAGAGAAATGTGAAGGGAGCCAAAAGCTATTAATATTAAATTCAAAATACAGTGTTTTAACTTTTTAATAGATTTCAGTGTACATTTGAATATTGTGACTATCTTTAATAAAAAGATTAATCATTTAAAAAGGTAACTCTAAAATGTGTTTAGGGAAAAAAAGTGCAAAATAGCATAGTATTTGATCTGCTCATGCTAGAAAGTCATTCATCAGTCATTATGGCTTCATCTTTTGGCATTATTCCATTTCAATTATCAGAGACTAAAATTCAGAATAAATGTTAAGAAATGTATGACCTTGAACAAGTTATTTTACCTCTTTGATGATCAGTGTATTTGTCTATAACATGAGAAAGTGGGAATAGTTAATCTCTAATTGTCTATTTATGCCCTAATGTTCTTTGGTCTATGTTAATTTCTCCCTCATACATTAACTTTTAACAACTAATCTCATGAGGATTTAATCAAAAAAAGGTATATTTCACTTTTATATTCTTCTTTTGAATAAATAAATATTGTAAAAAGAGCTATTTCTAATACACCTCAAGGCAAATTCATTAAGAGATATACTTTGTGTTTTGTTTTTATTAAATTTTAACAAAATGTGTTTATTTAGCCCTCCATGAAAATCCTACTCCAATATCTCAACTTGGCATGAAGATGCAAAAAGTTCTTAAAGTCTATGGCGAAAAGCTCAAGTAGTAGCAGTTCCCACCCAGTGGGAAATGTTTGTACTTTGAACTCATCAACCAATCACCAGGCTTGTTCATTTCAGAGGCTCCTTCACCAGCATGATGGCTAACACATGATAAATATTTTTTATTATAGCAACTCATGAACTCATATACTAGTCCCAAAAGTGTGTTGAGATCTATATCAGTAGATGGAAGAAGTGATGAATATCTTAAGTAACAAACCAAATAGATAGATATAGATAAAGACATCTGTGTATGTATATATGTATGTATATGCATATATACATAGTCATATATATACACACACAAACACATATATGTGAGTATATATGTGCTAAAATATTTTAACTTCTGAGTTTTCCAATGCCCTTTTTCAAAAATTTTATCAGAGCCTTTTTGGTTTTAACAACATGGTCATTTCCTAATTTGTATTCTCACCTCCCCCACCTTGAACCTTAAACTTTACCTTTTAATAAAAATTATATAAAACCAAACTGATTGTCTATTAATATATGCCAAGTTCTACAACCATGAAAAACTTGCCTACCTCTCTTCTGAGTGTAGAGAAGTATGGTTCATAATCTGTTTTCCATATTCTAGACAGACCATTCTAATTAGTCAGGGACCCTGGATTTTACGTTTGTTTTCATTTGCATCATATGGTCATTGTGTCAGTTGTTTTCCTCAATCTATTTTCTTTACTCTCATTTTTTTATGATTTTAAAAAAATCTGTTATATTGTGATTTGAATCCACATACCTGACTAGAAGTGCAGCTAGGCAGCTCAGAAGACCTGAGTTCAAATGTGACCTCAGACGCTTACTCGTTGTGTGAAAAATGAACTGTAGAAGGAAATGGCAAATCACTCTATTATCTCTTCCAAGAAAACCCCAGATGAGGTTATGAATAGTTGAATATAGCTAAAACAACTCAAAAACAACAAAGCAAAACTTAAGATGAGCTAAAATGACCTTTCTTCATAGTTTATTAACCCTGTGATTTTTCTATTCTTACATATTTCTTAAAATATTTCCATGATTCTCTTTTCCCCGATATGTATCATTTCTTACAGCATAATAATTGCGGGTAAATGCCATAATTAGCTTTGATATTTCCCACTCTTACTTTATGTACAAGTGTTTTTATTTTATTTTATTTTTACTTTTGGAAGCAGGAGACAGAAACAACACATTCTCTTCCCCACTCCATACCTACCTTGAGTTGTCTCCTTAAGTCACTCCCCAACTGAACTATTACTCTACTAACACAGCTTGCCCTGAAAGCATAGTGAAAGTGACAATCATCCTGATCTGCCACGGCCCAGTCATGGTTCCGCCTATTGCCAAAGACCAAGGGGCATGAATGAGATTTCCTAAAGCCTCACTGAATTAAACATTTCACTGATCGAACTAATGCCATTCAGCACACACATCAGGAGCAAGACATTTCTAGATTTTGATTTGTAACTCAAAGTGGATAAGAACTGTTGAAGAGTTCAAAATGGATACCATTAATTATCACTTTTTTTAATTAGGCAAGACATTTTTCACTTTAAAGTTGTCGTTAAGCAATCACTTCTACTGTATATCTTTTCAAATACTACAGTACTTAGTGTCATGAATAGTATGGCTTTGGAAGAAATATGTCTGCCAGATTCTGCTAGGAATTTCACATTCTCTATTGTTTTTTGAACTTTTGAGGGGAGGAAAAAACCCTGTTGAGATGTTTGTGCATTTTCCCTCCAAGTTAAATGGCATGTAGATATCAAATTGGTCTTAAGGAATTTTTTATTTGCTTTATTAGTATTTGTTTTATATTTAAACAATGTCAGTTACATCAGTTAACACTTTGTATTTTGGGGGGACAAATTGGCCTGAAATGTTTTAGGGAAAATAAAAACTTCATATTTACTTTATGTTTGTGAATATCCTTTTTTTTTCTTTGTTGTATAGTGATTTGAGGTCACACAACTAAACAGAACCATAATAATCCAAGCTGAAACTATCTTTATGGATATTCTATTAACCTTGTGATATTTTTATTCTTACATACACCATGTATATGTATCTTGTACTCCTTTTGTGGATTTATATTCACACCATTTTAGTTGTCATTCATCTGCTCAATTAAAAATTCAAATGGCACTCTCCCACCTCTGAATGAAAGGGAATTTTGTAAGGTAACTTAAAATTTGCTCTTTTAATTGCCAAAGACCAAGGGGCATGAATGAGATTTCCTAAAGTCTCACTGAATTAAACATTTCACTGATCGAACTAATGCCATTCAGCACACACATCAGGAGCAAGACATTTCTAGATTTTGATTTGTAACTCAAAGTGGATAAGAAATCAATTGTAACTAGTTTTCTCCTTCCTTCAGAATTTCCACTGATTCTGGGATTCTGTGTAGAGGCAGCGTGGTCAAACACCTAAATTAGTTTGCGATCCCATTCCAGATACGCCAAGAATCTCCAAGTGTATCTGACATCAATAACAGCTTCTTATTGACAGACCAGGACAAGGAATGTGTATTTTAGAAGATAACCACTTCATCAGGATTAAAATAATCAAGGAATGCGAATGAATTAATAAGTGGGAAAAGCTTCATATTGTATTCCTTCTCTTAATCCCTATTCATTTTGAATTTTTCTTTATATATTTAATCTTCGAACACTAATATGTATGTCATCTCCCTCCATAGATTTTAAAATTGAGGATAGGGATGCTTTATTTAAAAAAATATCTGGGTCCAGACTTTAGCATAATGTCTGGCACATAATAAATTACTGTTGATTGATAGATTGACTACACTCAGAACATGAGGGGCTTGTCATTTGGCCAAAAACAAAAAGGGGGGAAGGGAATGGGCAAAGGAAACAAATTCCCAGAAAACTCATACTTCAAGATCAAGAAGATATTGAAAAGTATCTGCAATAGGCCTGAATTAGAAGCAGCATAGGGTAGTGTATTTGGTTTCTCTTGGACTCAATTACTTTACTGGTGAAATAGGAAAACAAATAATAACACAGGATTATTGAAAGATCAAATAAGTTAATATATATTATTTGCAAGTCTTACAATGAAGTCTAAATCTTAGAAATTACAATTATAAGTATTATTATTCACTCCTGTAGTGTCTGCACTTTTTCACCATTTTAGTCACAGGAGTTGTGTTCTAACTCTGCCCTCCTCAATCTGGTCTTCCTGGGCAGTCAGAGAATTATGCTATGGATAGATTTTCTACTTCATTTTTTTCACTTGACTGCTTCTCTGAACCACAGCCATGCACTAGGGAAAGAAAATATGACATTGTTTTTTTGACTTCTCCATGACTTTGAGGTGGCTAGGCTCCCACCTTCCATGACTCCTACTCTACTATCAGATCAACTTTTCTGATTCCATACATTGCAAGCACATTGTTTGTCTATTCATTTCCTGACCTTTTCTTAAGTTATTAATTGGTAGGTTAAGGCAGGCCATGAAAGGGATTATTTGGGGAGACCAGAAGAAAGTAAACGAGGAGTATCTTTTTTAGAAAACATGCTTACTACACTTAATCACACATTTTCACATTGAATTTATTAGTTGATTTTACAAACATAAAAAAAAGAAACAGTATACAATAGATCCTTAATAAATACTTGTTGAATTACATTTTTTTAACCAAAAGAACATGTTAAAATAACAATCTGACCAACTGCAGAATTTTTTTTAATGGAAGTCCATATGGTTTGGTAACAATTTTGATGTTATTTTATATATGCCATTGTTGTCTGGAAACAAAACTCCATTAATGAAATTACCAGAGTATTGAAAGTTGAATGGTATTTAGAAATCCTTGAATGAATAAAAAATGCTGATGAGAAATGTAGTTAGACTAAATGAAAGTCATCTTGAAAAACTGCCAAGTTTTTAGTGAAAGAATCCATGGCCCATTGTTGGGGCTTTGCTTAGTCAATCATTAACTAGCTTACTTGATGTTCAATGTAAAATTTACCTTAGGTTAAAAAGGAAAAAAATGTCAGTTGAAATCTATATAATACCAAAAAAAAGAAGATATGTTACTCAAATATATGAGTAGTTTAAAATAAATATTTTGAGACAGTCAAATTTGCCTAGGTCTTCAAAGATTTCTATCTACAAATAGATTCTAAGTAGCTCCCTGTATGATTTATATACCTCATGTTACAATCCCATACAATTAGGTATTCTAACTGTCACATCAGAGTCATTTTTGCATTCTTACCACATACATTGTTAGATTCTTAATCTACCTTTTCTGATTTAAAATAATAGAATTCTTCCCAAACTCATCCCTTTTCTTAGTGACCATATTTTGTTCTAATTGCTCAGGTTGGAAACTTTGGAATGATTCCTAACTCTTCCCTCATCTTTACCTCAAATAGTCAATCAGTACTAAGTTTAGATTTCTTTTACATCTTTTACTTCTTTCTGCTCATTCAGCTACTGCTTCCTTCAGATCCTTTTCACCTCTCACTTAAAGTATGGTAATATCCTTCTGAATGTTCTTGCCTTTCTCCCTTCACCAGTCTGTCTTCTCCATACCTGCCAGAGTTATAATATTGAAGCTCTGATCTGTTTTCTCAAACTCCAATCACTCTCTATTACCTCTACATTTAAACATAAACTCTGTTTGGCATTTAAAGCTCTTTATAACCTGACTCCAACCTACTTCTCAGCATATTACATCACCACCCTCCCCCATCATCTCCACACAACATTCTGTTTTCATTTCTTTGCGTCCTCCATGACCTGGAATGCATTTTGGCCTCATCTTTATCATTTAGAGTTTTAAGGTCCCTATGGGATTAGCACTAGAGACAGGTAAAGGGTTATACTACCACCACCTTCATTATATTTCTCCTGAAATGCTTCCTTCCAAAAGATTAGTGACAATATAGAAAGTAAAATGGTGATGCTTTTAGAACATAACTGATTCTGACCTTTTGTCTCATCTCCCTTTGTCATTTCTTATGGTGTCATCCAAAGGGAACTAATGATTTTCATGACTGAAAATATACACAGCTCTATGGAAAACTCATATCTCTGATATGTTTAGGTAACTATTTTTTGGAGGTAAAAATTATTAAGATGAGAGTAGTAGCCTCAGGTCTTCAATTCAGCCAATAATTATTGAAAACCTACTATGTATAGGGCACAGAGCCAATGTGTAATGAGTAAACATGGCTCCCCAAAAGGCTATACTTTATTTAAATATAAGATACATGATTCTTAAAGCACATTTATCTTATTATGCATGACTCTATTTATATCTTAATGAGCCATCTAGGGAAGAAAGTGCCAGCCTCATGGAGTAAACAGTGACCTTTATTTTAAGAAAAGATATGTAATTAGCATAAAATATTTGCAACAATATAAGTAATAACATTGTTCATAGATGTTTCCTTTATTTCCCCAAGCAAGTAGTTTAAGTTTTTTAGTTTTTAGATTTTTGTTTTACCCCAAATTTCCTAATGTTGACCAACATACCAAACACTTTGGCATGTGCACAACATTTTATTTATATACACAAACACATGATATAGTGTGTATTTACACATGTATGTCTGTATATGTTTATATATGTTTATACTATTTATATACGGACACATATGTATGTATATGTTATGTGTGTGTGTGTGTTATAGTTGGGAGAGGAATTTTCCCCACAATTTTTAGTAAGCAGTGTGTGTGTGTGTGTGTAAAAAGACAACCATCAACCTGGAGATTCTAAACAACAACAAAAAATCTTTCAGGAGTAGAGCATGTATCTATTTGTGGGTTTGAGATTCTGCTTCCTTTTCATTTCGGTTAAAATGCGTTGAAAATGTAAACCACAAACTTTGTTAAAAATGAATAATGACAACTTTATTTTTCTTTTGCCCCTGTGAATGGTATATGTAACATTTCAAACTAAAGAGATAATTAAACAGAATTGGATTGTTGAGAGGATATGATAAGAGTGTGGTTTTCAACCACCTTGTGAAATTTGAGTACAGTTAGGAAGAGTTTTGTCAAATGTGCCATATAGTACATATTTTATTCTTTTATTATTTCATAATACAAAGATCTAAATCCTGTCCTTTTTGCTATCAGCTAATAAAACATTTCCTGAATTATTTAACTTCCTTACAAATTCAAGCCATTCTTGTGTTTTTATCTTTTTTCTGTCAACAGTCATATTCCAGGGGGAAAGAGTAGTTATTTCATGTTTGCTTTTATTTAAAATTGTTTGATTTTAAAAGGTACTGGATGAACTTAGCTATGTTTATTTGACTCTAGCTGATGTATGTTATAATGGTCTGACTGAGTAAATTGCCATCTTGTTTACTAAGAAAAAGAAAGATAGAGCTAATTGAATGAAAACAGTAAGCAAAGGATTGCAACAGTCCATTTTCTTTATGTGAAATATGTCAACACTGAAATAGGAATTTTAAAGTACTGTTGGTAAAATATGGCAAAGATTAAAATGATGCTTGAAGATACCTTTTGTTTAAAATACTGTAATTTGAACACTAGAAATCATTTTAATTTTCTACAACACATTATATATTCCAGGAAAAAAATGATTGACTCAGCATTTACTGTAATTTTATTTCGTGTTTCAGATCTTGATGTCAGCTGTTGCATTTGCTCTCTTTTGGGGGGCTTTGATTTTTGTCTTCATATTCATCAAATATGAATATATGCCACCAAAGTTTCTTCCCATTAAGTAAGCTGTTACATGTGCGTGCTCCTCCGTCTTTAGCAAGCATCTCTTAACACCATGAATGTTTTACAAGATTGAGGTGGGGGAGAGTCGTGCAGGCATTCCAAGACAGGGTGAGAACTTTCCTCCAAAGTATGCTGTCAATCATTCCAGAATTTATAGTTTTAGACAATTGACTCAGGCCCTGAAAGATTTTTGCCAAAAGTCACACCACCAATAGGGGTCAGAGACAGATCTTGAACCCAGGCTGTTATGCCTCTGAGGTCTTCCTCTATCACTTGGCCTCTCACTTATAGGAAATAGTCAATATTTATAAACACTAGTCAAAGTAGCCATGAGGTTCATATTCACTATCTTCCAGATGCTAAGTATTTATTGGCCATATTTAAAAATTAGGCATTAAAGAGACATGAATGAATACCAACAAATACTTGGTTTTATTTCAGTGTTAGAGACATCAATGTCAGGTTCAAGATCAATAATAATCATTCCAATCCATCCCCCATTTAGCCACTAAACTGATTTTTTAAAGCACATATCACAAGTCAGATCATATCACTCCCTTACTCAGTAAGCTCTACTTTCTCCCTATCACCTCAAAGATCAAACACAAAACGCTCTGTTTGGTACTCAAAGCCTTTCATCACTTAGCCTCCTTCTACTTCTCCAGTCTTCTTACATCGCACTCATCATCAACTTGTCATCTATCCAAATGAGTCTGGCCTCCAGGCTGTTCCACAAACAGGACAGTCCATCTGTCTGGTCTAAGCATTTTCTCTGTCTGTCCCCCATAGCTGGAATGCTCTCTCTCCTCCACTTAGACTATTGACTTTCTTGGAGTCCCAACAAAAATTCCATCTTTTATTGGAAGACTTCTCCAACCTTTCTTAATCCCACAAATTTCAGGAGATGGATAAAGATTATGAATGAGATTACCCAACCCTTTTAGTTGCAAAGTAAGACTTTTCCTCCTTAATTTGTTTGGCCTCTAAGGTAAGAAAAAAGTTATTCAAAAAAATATCTTCTGATTCTCCATTCCATTGTTTTTTTGAATTAGAGAACTAGCAAACATGATTTCAAGAAGAATGTAATCTCTTTTAGAGGAGGGACTGGGAGATTTTGTCTCTCTATATCTGGTGACTAGTGCAATATTTGTGATGATACAGGTGTTCAATAAATGCTTGTTAATTGTCTTTTAGCAAAGGCACTATGTATATCATATATGTTTATATGCACATAAATATGCACTACAAATATTATACATACATATGTACATGTACATACAATATATAAAGCAAAAGCTTTCTGAAATGTATTTAATGATTAGGAACAAGTTTGTAATTATCAATTATAGGTTATACCTAGGAAGATTGTACTTTCTCAGGTAGAAAGGAGAGATTTCATTTTTAAAGAAAGGAGTCCTATGGCATTATAGATCTATTCTAAAGAAGAAACCTTAGCAACTGGCAAAGGTCATAGTTGCATCTTTAAAAAATGATAGCTGATAGAAGAGGAGCACCATGCAATCATGGAGAAGACAGATACATCAGCTTTACATTGTCACATTTCAGCTCAAGATCAAACTGGCTACAGGAATTCTCATAAATATCTGACATGCTGAAGTTAAAGAAAGTATGTGAGCATTACAACGGTTTGAAAAACTACTAATTGATTGGGGAAGGGCCAAAGCAATCTTTAAAGCCTAGTAATGTTTTCATTTTCAAATGGAAGGGAGCTGGGAATTGCACTGAAATTTTCACAGTAATGCTAAACAAATCTATCCTAATTAATAAAAGAATAAAATGTCAGTTTTAGTTAGTATATATTTTCTGTAAATCTTAACTTTAAGAAAACTCAATTTGTTTGTAATAAAGCAGTCTGTGTTCTTGTTGATCATTTAGGATATTCATTTCCTACTGACTATTCATAGCAAAGAGAATTTTAGAGTAAAGTGTTCCTTGAACAAGTGGATTTTCCTTTCTTCTAAATGATTGTGCTCATGCAAATGCACAGCAAATATGAAGAAATAACAACTGTTCTTCAAATGATAACAGCAGTAAAATTCTACAGTGTCGGCAAGGCACGCAGGACTGATGCTTAGCTGACATAAGAGTTTGGCAAATCTATTTCTTCACATCTTGAACTTCACCAATTCACAGGAATGCATCAGAAACTCTTTTACAAGAGAGATTCTGAGTCATTTTTAAGATTTCTTTTTTTAAAAATGGAGATTGTTTTAAGACTATAAATGTCTTTATTGAAATGATGCTCTTTCCCTCATTTATTTTAACAAGATTTGTAATGAATTCTGCCCTTTGATCCCTTAGTTTGAAACACTGCCTGTTGTTCCATTATTTCGCCATCCATTTGCAGATAACAATACATCAGAACCTTTTTCTAGCTGCAGAAACAATGCCCTTTATTTGAGAAAGGACATTGTTTTGACAGATAAAGTAGGCATTTGATAAATTGAAACAGGTTCTGAATTATTTTGAGGGGAATGTGTGCTACATCTGTCTGCTGATTTTCCACTGAAGCAGTGCTTAACTTTCATGTCTGTTTGTGATTTATTGAGCTACAGAAAAGGTTAGGAAAATTTCATGGCTCCTCTCTTATAATTTGTAAGTGAATCAAACAGCATTTGTTACTGTTTATGATACTTAAAAGACAAAATTACCCCTAAACATTTATTCACAATGGAGGTTGTAGTGACAAATAAAACAAAAGGAAATACTAAGAAAAATCATTATCTGTTCCATTAGGAAGATTCCATGTTGAAAAAAAGAAACACAAAGGCAAAGCAGTTATCCCAAACCAACAATTTTAAGAAGTGTAGAATTTCAGGATATACCACATGTTAATAATTTACTAAGAAGTAGATTATCAGAAAGCACAGAGGGAAAAACAAAATGCCATAGCAGTGACTTTGCTACTTAAAAATTTAACAAGCATTTAAAAAAAAAAAAAGGATTTTAATAAAGCATTTCAAATGAAAGGAACTTATTTTTTTTCTGTTTTCTTCCTGAAAATGAAAAAATAAAGTCTTAAATATCCCCCTTGTAACTTCATACAGCACAAAATTTGCACAAACAAGTAAATAAGCAAATATCAAAATCTTTATTTTAAAATTTTTATTTGAAAAGATTACATATAATATAAATATAAACAGAAATAATATAAATATAAAATATAATATAAAAAGAAATAAAGTTGATGTGTCTAACCTCTTTCTATGAACTGCAAATTTTCCTAAATTTGGAAATGTAAATACATCTCTAGCTGTTTTTTTTGAGAATTCATGTAAATTTTTCTTCCTGTCAAAAGGATATATTTTTTGCAGTCATTCATTAAATATTAGTGTGAAGTGTAAGTATATTTTTCTTTAAATCAGTAGAAAGTTTTGAATGATTTTGATATACTTTGATGCTATAATAGATCATAGCTTTAGATCTTTAAGAGACCTTAGAGATCATACTTTCAATCTATAAATGGGAAAACTGAGCCCCCCAGAAGTTGTGACTTGCTCAGTCACCTAAGTAATAAGTGGCAGATAAAGGACTGGAAACCAGATTCTCTGCCTCTAAATCTGTTTTTACATCAATTACCTTATTTGTTCCTTTCATTAGCCTTATTAGGTAGGAAAATAAGAGGTTAAAAAAAAGTTGAGGACTCTTAGGGCAGCTAGATATCAAAATGGATAGACCACCAGACCGAGGGTCAGGAAGCCCTGACTTCAAATATGGCTTTAGACACTTACTAGTTGTGTGACACTGGGCAAGCCACTTAACCCTGTTTGCCTCAGTTTCCTCATCTATAAAATGAGCTAGAAAAGAAAATGGCAAACTATTCTGGTATTTTGTTTTTCTGCTATCTTTGCCAAGAAAAGCCAAAGTTGAGTAGAGCTGAATGTTACTGAACACCAAGGACATCATGAATATGAAAAAAACCAGACTGGCCTCCACTTAGTGTTACACAGGTAATTAGTGTTGGAGCAGGGACAAATGCCCAGGCCTTGGTAGCACACACTGCCTTGAATCTAAGAATACTCAATTGCTTAAATGTAAAGTAAGTATATACTATATACTAACATTATCTTCAGTGTTATATAGGTATCCGAGCCATTGTTGTTGTCCAGTTGTGGCCAACTATTCAGGACTCCATTTAGAGTTTTCTTGGCAAAGATGTTGAGTGGTTAATCATTTTCTTCTTTAACTCATTTTACATATGAAGAAATCAAGGTAAACAGGGCTAAGTGACTTGCCCAGGGTCACATAGTTAGTAACTATCTGAGACCATATTGAATTCGGGAAAGTAATTCTTCCTGACTTCAAGCCCAGCACTTTGTCACTTAGTTATGGAGATATCCAATACACGTTTTAAATTCACTGTGTACAACAGGAGTCCAAATGGCCATCTTCTGAATTTCCTTTTACTTTTGATGGCATCATTCAGTCACTCAGGCTCAAAGCTATTGTCAGCCTCAACTCCTCATCCACACTCACTTCACATATCCATTCTATTGTTGTCTAGTCATTTCTACATCACATCTTTCCAGTACGTTCTTTTCTCCACTCCAATATCTGCAATTGCAGCACCTAAAGTATCCGGGCTTTGAAGCCCTTCCTACTTTCTAGTCTTTTTAAACTCTTCTTCAAGCCACACACTCTCACTCAAATCAAAGTCAACTGCAAGTCATGTCATCATCTTGATGTCATGGTCCTCTTTGAGAATGAAGGACAAACATAGCAATAACCACAACAACATTGTAGGTAGTGGCCTTGCTAATACACAAAACACTCTGTCTCCATGCTCTAAGGTTATCTTCTTCATTTGCCATCCTTTGGAATGTTCTACCACTTCACCTCTACTTCCTGGTTTCAGAGCCCAAACATCACTTTCTGCAGGCCTTTGTCATGCCTTATTCCCAACCCCTGACCCTCCCACTGCTAGTGTCTTCCCTCTAAGATTCCCTTCTATTTATATGGTATTTATCACCTCTCTTGTTAGAATGGAGAGAACATGACAGTAAGGATGGTGCTTTTGTATCCCTAACAACTGACCTTACAATAAACACCAAGAAAACAGGTTCTTTGCCAGCCAGCACTATCCATTCATGAAGCCACTCATTACAGAAAATGGAAACATTTAGAATGCTGTGGAGAAGTTCACTCACCTTGACAGTATACTTTCCAAGGCTGTATAACTAGATGATGAGTTTGATGCACACATTGCCAGAGCTAGTTAAGTGCTTGGGAGGCTTCAAAAGAAAGTGTGGAAGAAAAAAAGAACAGGTATTAGGCTGCCTACCAAACTCAAGGTCTATAGAACCGTTATGCAGAACTCGGTGTTGTTATGTCTTTGAAATCTGCAGTCTAGCAGTGCCTAGTCTCTCTCTCTGTCTCTCTCTCTCTCTCTCTCTCTCTCTCTCTCTCTCTCTCTCTCCCCTTCTATCTCTCTCATTGCTTGTGTATTTTTTGGAAGCAATCAAGTTTAAGTTACTTGATCAGGATCACACAGTAGAGTTGAAATAATATTAAGGGTTGATTTTGTGAACCTCTTAGTTTATTCTATAACCTGAAGACTCCCTAAAATCCTTTCCCCCCTTATCTTGAACCTGTATCAAAAAAATTGCTTGTCTATCTTCTCCTGTGTTCCTCCTGTCCTTTAATTTCTAGGCTCTGTCCTCCTGCTCTGTCCTTAAATCATAAAGAATTGCCTTTGCCCCCCTCATCCTATGTCATCCTGTCCTGTCTTTAATCTTTCATCTCCATAAAAATCACTAGAACTCCATCATCATTCTGAAACCTCTATAGAGGCATAACCTGCCCCCCCCCCACAAATATCAGTGTCTCAGCTTTCTTGTTAGGAGAGCCAAGCTGCTTTTTCATGTAAAATAAAGCCTCCAATGGCTACAGAGGAGAAGGTCTAAGAGAATTCTTTCATACCTGAACCTGCTCTAATAACTCTGCACTTCATAATTGTCTAACTGCTCTGTCTTAGGAAGATTCTAAAGATTATCTAGCAAGACAAGGTACTCAATGATAAGTTCCTTTCTTGAACTTAACTGCCAAGCTATTCCTATAGGCTGGCCAGGTTCTAAGGTCAGGTATGTTTGCCTAACAAATGATTTTACAACGAACTCACAGGAAGCAGGTGTTTACCTAGAGGTCAAAAGAAGTGATACAAGGATTCTCTCAAAGTCTCTGTAGAACTCTGGAATTGATTGTGAAACATGGGAGACATTGGCACAGGACCTCTCAGAATGGCATGGCAGCATCAAAGAAAGCACTGCAGAATTACAGAAACTCAAAATTTAGAGATGTCTCCCTCCCAAATGGTCATATATGGACTCTTGGTGCCAGACCTGTGGTAGAGACTTCTTAGTTCTTATTTGTCTGATCAGCCACAGTCGGACATACCGGGCCTGGATTATCCCTAACATTTAATACTGGGCTTCCTAGGTTTTCTTCTTTTAATTCTCAACTTAAATCCTGTCTTCTGCCTTCCCCAACCCCTCCAGTGCTTATACCATTTAATTATTTTCTATTCATCCTTTATATAGCTTGTTTGTACATATTTATTTTGCTAATTGTCTCCCACGTTAGATTATGAACTCCTTAAGGACAAAGGCTGTCTTTTTTCCTCTTTTTGTATTCTGGGTGCTCAGCACTGTGTCTGATGCATGCTAGGCAACTGATTGATGCAAACCCTACAAAGTTTAAGTTAATTTCCCCTAGGTGGATTGTCTTGAAACCCAGCTGAAGTCTCTTCTAAGAGACTGAGTTATTTTCCTGTTCGCTGTAGCTTCTAATAAAACTTCCTCTGGGCTGCTTTTCCCTGGGTCATGAATAGGCACTCCTTGATGGCAGGCTAAGGCAGAAAGAAGCTGGATACTTCTGTCGTGGTTCAATAGTTCAGTTATGTGTTATACCATGTGAAAGAACAACAACAAATAATTTTGAGCTAAATAGACTTACATTATCATTAGTGAGCTATATGGTTTGTCGCATTAGCAAGTCCTTATGTTTGGCTTGGTTCTGGTAACTTGAAAATGAGTAAAAAATCTTTCAAACTCTGTAATTCAAAGAGTTGCTAACCCATCCCTGTCATGCTCTATGCACAACTATAGACGTGATAGGATGAAAGCAATATTTTAAAAAGATTGTTTAGCCTGGCACAATGGCTGAAGTCTGTGATCCAGATTATTGGGAGGCTGAAACTTGTGAATCTGTTTGACTGGGGGAATTCTGAACTACACTGATCTGGTAGCTACTGAAAGTTGAGTATTAATATAATTATCAAGGAGTCTGCCAGCAGACTGACTAAGGAGAGGCAAAGCAGGCAAGGTCAGAAATGGAGATGGCCAACACTCCCATCCTGATCACTAGTGGGATTGACTGGTGAGGGGGTAAAGGGAGAGGGAGAGAGGGAGAGAGAGGGAGAGAGGGAGAGAGAGGGGGAGAGAGAGAGAGAGAGGGAGAGAGAGAGAGGGAGACAGAGGGAGAGAGAGGGAGAGAGAGGGAGAGAGGGAGAGAGAGGGGGAGAG
>CM053771.1:456394021-456426974 GCA_028658325.1 Potorous gilbertii
TGTTTCAAAATTATCTACTTGAACTTCTGGAAGCCAAGAAGCAGAGTAACTATTTAAAATATATATATATATATATATATATATATATATATATATATATATTTATTTATTTATTTTTAGTTTTCAACATTCATTTCCACAAGATTTTGAGTTCCAAATCTTCTCCCCATCTCCTCCCCTCCCCCCACCCCAAAACACCATGCATTCTGATTACCCCTTCCCCCAATCAGCCCTCTCTTCTATCACACCTTGTCCTTCCCTTATCTCCTCTATCTTCTCATGGGGCCTGTATTTCTTATTTCCCAGTTGCATATAAAAACAATTTTTAATATTCATTTTTAAAACTTTGAATTCCTAATTCTCTTCCTTCCTCCCTCTCCACCCATCCTTACTGAGAAGACAAGCAATTCAATAAAAGCTATACATGTGTAATGCAAAAGACTTCCATAAAGTCATGTTGTGAAAGACTAACAATATTTTCCTCTATCCTATCCTGCCCCCATTTATTCTGTTCTCTCTTTAGACCCTGTCCCACTCCAAAAGTGCTTACTTCTAACTACCCCCTCCTCCTATTTGCCCTCCCATCGTCCCTCCACACTCCTCGTATCCCTTTCTCCCCTAGTTTCCTGTAATGTTAAATTTTCATACCAAATTGAGTGTGCATGTTATTCCCTCTTTAAGCCAAATGGATGAGTGTAAGCTTCATTTTTTTCCTCTCACTTCACCCCTTTTCTCCTCCATTGAATAAGCTTTTTCTTTTCTCTTTTATGAGATAATTTGCCCCATTCCATTTCCCCTTTTCTCCTCCCAATATATTCCTCTCTCACTCCTTAATTTTATTTTTTTAGTTATCATTCCTTCTTATTCAACTCACCCTGTTCCCTCTGTGTATAGGCATATAATCATTCTAACTACCCAAATATTTAGAAAAGTCTCAAGAGTTCAAATATTATCTTTCCATGTAGGTGTGTGAACAGTTCAACTATCATAAGTCTCTCATGATTTCTCTTTCCTCTTTACCTTATCATGCTTCTCTTGATTCTTATGTTTGAAAGTCAAATTTTCTATTCAGCTCTGATCTTTTCATCAAGAATGCTTGAAAGTTTTATTGAATGACGATTTTTTTCCCCTTGAAGTATTATACTCAGTTTTGCTGGGTAGGTAATTCTTAGTTTTAATCCTAGCTCCTTTAACTTCTGGAATATCATATTCTAAGCCCTTCAATCACTTAATGTAGAAGCTACCATATCCTGTGTTATCTTGATTCTATTTCCACAGTACTTGAATTTTTCTTTCTGGCTGCTTGCAATATTTTCTTCTTGACCTGGGAACTCTGGAATTTGGCTACAATATTTCTAGGATTTTCTCTTTTCAGATATGTTTCAGGAAGTGATTGGTGGATTCTTTCAATATTTATTTTACCCTCTGGTTCTAAAATATCAAGACAGTTTTCCTTGACAGTTTCATGAAAGATGATGTCCAGGCTCTTTTTTTGATAATGGCTTTCAGGTAGTCTCACAAGTTTTAAATTATCTCTCCTGGATCTACTTTCCAGGCCAGTTGTCTTTTCACTGAGATATTTCACATTGTCAGCTAGTTTTCATTCATTTGGTTTTGTTTTATAATTTCTTGTTTTTTCATAAAGTCATTAGCTTCCATCTGCTCTATTCTAATGTTTAAGGAATTATTTTCTCCAGTGAGCTTTTGGATCTCTTTTTTCATCTGGCCATTTCTTCTTTTTAGGGCATTTTTCTTCTCATTGGCTTTTTGTATCTCTTTTGCCATTTGGGTTAGTCTATGTTTTAAAGTGTTATTTTCTTCAGCACTTTTTTGGGTCTCCTTTAGCAAGCAGTTGACTCATTCTTCATTATTTTCTTGCATCACTCTCATTTCTCTTTCCAATTTTTGCTCTACTTCTCCTACTTGATTTTCAAAATCCTTTTTGACCCCTTTCATGGCCTGAGACCAATTTATATTTTTCTTGGAGGCTTTTGATGGAGGAGCTTTGACTTTTTCTTCTGTTTGCATGCTTTGGTCTTCCTTGTCACCAAAGTAAAATTCTGTAGTTGGATTCTTTTTCTGGCTTTTGCTCATTTTCTGAGCTAGTTACTTGACTTTTGAGCTCTTTGTCAAGGAAGTTCTCTGCTTCCAGGAGGAGTGGGAGGCTATACTATCACTCCCCTACAATCTGTGGGCCTAGAGCTCTAGAAACAGTGACTGCAGCTGCCCCTGCTACTGCTGTGGCTGCCATGGGTTCCTCTGCCCCCTCCCCACTTGGCTGTTCTTGGACTGGGACCTGACTGCTCCACTCTCCTGCACTGGTCCCACAGGCTTTTTCCACTGACTTTCCAATTTATCCTCAGTGTTTTGGGGTCATGAAGTCTGGAAACCATCACAGGTGTGAGAGATTCAGTCTCTCCAAGGCTTAATCAGGTCCTGTCTGTGCCAGTGATGCCCGTGCTTGTCTGCACTCTGCCTCCTGCATGGTGTGATAGACACTTCCCTGTGATCCATCAGGCTGTCTTGGGCTGGAGATCTGCTTCACTCCATCATTTCGTAGCTTCTGCAGCTCCAGAATTTGTTTAGAGTCATTTTTTTACAGGTATTTGGCTAGGTTTGGAAGGAGCACTCTGCGAGGTTCATGTTGTTACTCCTGGCAGAGTAAATTGGAAGTGCTCTCATCTCCCCTGATTAAACTTGAAAAACCTGTTCTAGGAAGAGTACTGGAATAATGGAACCAGCAGAAGGAATAAGCAGTCTTTTAGCTTGGGAGGCTAGGGAGACTACTAGGAAAGGTCCCTCTTGCTGTGACTGAAGGGGAACAGATGATAGTCCTAGAAAAGTGAACTAAAAAGGAAGAGATGAATTTGAAAGACTTTTCTAAAGCAAAATCGATAGGAGGTGGAAGGAGATTGTCTTTTTCTTTTCCTTCACACTTTATATTCAATGATAACTTCATATTTTCTAGGTTGGGAGAATGGAATAATGGTTATGTCTTTGTAGAAATATCCCCTTTCTATAAGTTATTGTAGATTTTATTGTAACTTGTTTTTATTGTAGATGAAAAGATCATGTCATATATATGTAAATGTAGGTTTAACTATGCTAATGTCTGGGATAATTGACAAGTAAAAGGACAGGGAGGTCAAGAAATGTGAATATGACCTCTCTACCATCCATGCAATCTGGTATCTAGGGAGGGATAACCAGCAAAGGAAGATGTGCAGAGAAACTAGAAGATAAAAAAGGAGAGGATACCATTTCAAGGGCTACAAGGCAATTAAGTAAAGGGTTGAGAGTAGGAAGAAAAAAAAACTCAGGGAAAAAGTAGCTCAGAAAGATGTCTATCTATGGGACACAATGAGGAAAGCATCCCAGCCTGAATTTGAATATAGCATCTGGACAAGTTAACCAGAAATAATCTTGCTTCTTCAGTGACAAAGAGTTCTGTATGTGTGTTTTAGAATTAAGCAGAGACAAAAAAAGAACAAATAGAAAGAGTAGAAGTTTAATTTTGGGGAATAGCATGAAGTAGTGTATAAAGATGTGTCCCTGAATTCAGAAAGACCTGGGTTCAAATTCTGCCATAAATATTTACTGTGTGAGGGAGTAAATCACTTTACTTTTCAATGCTCTAGAGAGTTGGTTATCTAAAACAAAAACCTTTCAGAAAAGGTGCTGACTTGTATAGATAGAAAAAGATTCATTACCTGGGAATTTGGTAAAGCAATGAGGTCATTATTTACCTCAGGGCAAAAGCAAGGGTAGAAACTGGAAAGGAGACAAAGCAACTTTTAACTTAGGCTCACCTACATGCATAATTTTATAAATGTACCCTAGTTGTGTATATATGCTACTAGAGAGAAGCAAAGGGGGATGGACTGAAGTCTGAAGGTCAAAAAGTTCTTTGATGGAATTTCTAAACCACTCAGCATAGGATGTGAGTCCAGCAGAGCTAGGCAAGAGAGAATCTCAGCACCAATGGCAGTTGCAGCAGCTACTCCTGGGGCTATCAGCCCCCCATAGACTAAATGTTTGAAAGTCACCTACTTGAGCTTCCAGGAGCCAAGATGCTGGAGTAAACTAAATGCTTTCTTTCATCTTTGTTAACTTTAAAAAACTCAGAAAACATTGCCCCAGGAAAAATTGTGGAATAGTGGAGCCAGCAGAGAGGGTCTTCAAGTTTGGGAGGCCAGGAGGAACACTGGGAAGGGTCCCTCTTGCTGTGGCTGAAGGGGAACAGTGTAGGACCAGAAGTGTCCTAGCAAGCCTCACTTGAGTGGACCATCAAGATATCTTAAGTTCAAGGGGGATGGAGCTAGTAAGTGCCAACACTAGCACCCCAGGCATGCCTTAGCACAGTCAGTGGAATTGGGCAGACACCAGTGCAGATAGGTTTAGTGCAGCCTTGGGGAGGAGGAGACCTTCAGTGGCCAGATCACCACTTCCCTACACCTCATGCCATGAGCTTCAGTGTAACACTGTGGAAACTCAGACTTTATCTGGCCTCAACCTTGGCACACACCAGCCAGCTCAGGACCAGGTAAGCTGCAGCATTATATAGCTTCTAAGGTGAAAGAACCAGAGACCACAGAACACAAAGCCAGTAACCAGGACCCCAGCTCCCAGCACAAGAAACATGGGACAGAGTCCCCTGAGTCCCGTAAGCAGAGATTCATTTTAAAAGCCAGGATAAAGGCAATCATCATGAGCAAGAAGCAAATTAGAAAAGCAAAGACCATGGAATCTTATTATGGGGACAGGGAAGAACAAAATACAAATGCAGACGAGGATAACATTGAGACTGTACCCACATCTGAAAGCTCAAAGAGGTATATGAACTGGTCTCAAGTCCAAAGAAAGTCAAATTAAAGAGGCAGAAAAAAACAACCAATTATTTTAAAAATACAATCATTTCCTTAAAAATAAAATCGGCCAAATGGATAAGCAGATACAAAACCTAGCTGGAGAAAATAACTCTTTAAAAAAGGAGATACCAAAGTTCATTGAAGAAAACAATTCTTTAAAAATTAGAATTGTGCAAATAGAAACTAATGGCTCTATGAGGCATAAAGAATCAGTCAAACAAAATTGGAAGAATTAAAAAAAAGAAGAAAATGAAAATGCTTCATTGGAAAAACAACTGATATGGAAAATAGATCCAGGAAAGGAAATCTAAGAATTATTGGTCTACCAGAAAGCCATGATATAAAAAAGAGCCTGGACAGTAACTTCCAAGATATCATCCAGGAAAACTACCCTGAGGTTCTAGATTCAGAAGTCAAAATAGTCATTGAAAGAATTCACTGATCACCTCTTGAAAGAGATTCCAAATTGAAAACACCAAAGGATATTGTTGCCAAATTTCAGAATTATCAGGTCAAGGAGAAAATACTGCAAGAAGCTAGAAAGAAATAATTCAAATATCAAGGAACTATAGTCACATCATCCCAAGTGCCAAAGTAAATCCAGGGGTATGTTTGAATGTTTCCATATTAGTTACCAAAATGAAATTTATTTCAAATAAGTTAATTAGCTAGGAGCTCCCATCTCAAGTTATTAAGCATTATTCATTTAAGAAACAGAAAAAAGAGCTTTATGGAAAACAATGTCTTGGGCAGGGAGAGTTAGTTCTAGGAAAATGAGAAACATGCAGCATTTCATTATTCTTGAGTTGCTATTTCATTACAGCAAATTCCCTTTGAGTCCCTTTAAATAGTTATATCAAGCCAATGGCTTGTTTCAATGTCTATCTCTATAGTTATAGGAGGACCTTGCAGCTTCAACATTGAAAGATCAGAGGGATTGGAATATATTCTATAAGGCAAAGGAGCTTGGACTACAATTAAGGATCAACTACACAGCAAAATTGGTCATAATCTTTCAGGCAAGGAGATGGATATTCAATGAAATAAGGGGTCTTCCTGATGAAAAGGCCAGAGCTCAGTAGAAAATTTGATTTTCAAATAAAGACTCAAGAGATGCATAAAAAGGTAAACAGGGAAAAAAGAAAAAAAGAAAGTTCTTTGATAAGAAACATATTAGGGTAATGGTCCTGGAAAGTTACCAATAGTAAGACAGCAGGAAATCTTTTATTCAAGGATATATTGAATCTGATTCTTCAGTTGACAAAAATGTTTTGTTTTTCCTGTATTTGGGGTTTGGTCTTATTTTTGAGTTGCCTTGTTTCTCTTAAAAGTGTTTGATGTTATTTTTGGTCCTTCATTTTCCAAGAGGATCAATGGTATCACAGGGAGATATCTTGACTTGTGCATGAATTGGATTTAAGTGAAGCAGAGAGGCACAAAATCATCAGTCTCACTCTTTCGGAGTCACTAAAATCCAGTGGGAGGACAAAAGTTAAGAAGACTGTCCATGAACCAGGATGCAGTGGGTGACCATGGATTCTTCAATGTCTGGTCAACCTCTAAGCACTTCACACTGTCTTCACAGTCATTGGAATAAATATGTTAGCTAGAGGAAGGTGTAAGGGAACTGATGACTTCCTTCAAATGGAGGGACAACAGACTGATGTAGGGTTCAGCTCTTTTTTGAGGATAGAATCAGAAAATCAGACAAATTTATTTTAAGCATGTAATATGTGAAAGATATGGAATGCACATGTAGCCAGAAAGATAACTTGATGTACAATATTATTTCTAGTATACAAAATGTTTTGCTGTGTGTTAGTGCAATTTACCTAGAAACAAATAGATGTAGTCATTTTGCTATTTCTTTTTGGCATGAACCCATGATTTCACTGGTATGTGGATCCTTTAGCTCAGAAACTCCTTCTACTAGTATACATCAGCAGCTGCTCTACATATTTGAGTCTTGGAGTGTTGTTTGTGTGTCTGAGACATTAAGCAACTTCCCCAAAGTCATAGCCAGTGGGTGTCAGAGGTGAGATTCGAACCCACATCTTCCTGACTCCTATAGCATCTTTCTATCCCTTATATGTCCCTGCTGACATTTACCATAAGCCTTTGTACTGATTCTTTTCCCCCAAAATGTGAATTTATTTTGCATTTCATATAGCAATGCAACAGGCATCACACAGAATCTCAGAGTTGGAGAGGATGGAGGTTTTCTTAAAAACAATCTGGTCTAACCCATACTGAAACAAGACTCCGTCTTACATCTTACCTGAAAAGTGATCATTCAGATAGAACTTGATGCTCTCCAATGAGTATAAACCCATTAATGTCAGAGGAAAATAATCCCACCATCAAGAAAGCTATGACTGCTCAGAATTTTTTTACATTTAATGGAAACTCACATTTCTGCAATGTCCACCTATGGCTCCTAACTTTGTCTTGTGGGGCCAAACAGAGCAAGTCATTTACCTCTTCTTATGATAATCATGTCTAGTACTTGAAGAAGTTATCATGAGTCCTACTCCCTTTTCACACACCCCCTGCCCCAATCTGAGGGTTAGGGCAGTTGATCCTCCTATGGCATGACCTGAAGCTCCTTCATTATCTTGTTCCTTCTCTTCTGGAGGTTCTCTAGCTTAACTATGCCCCTCTTAAAACATAGCAGTATCTGGAAGAGTATATAATAATTCACATGTGGTCTGACCAGGGCAGAGTTCATTGGGGCTGTCATCCTCCAGGCCCATATACCATGACTCTCTCAGTACACCTTGAGGTCATGTTATTTTTTTGGCTGCCATATTGTATTGTGACTTTGGAGTCTGGGGACCTATGTTCAAATCTTGACTCTGAGCTTCCTACCTGTGTGACCTTGGGGAAGTCACTTAACCCTCCTTGGTCCCAATTTGCTCATTTATCAAATTTAGGGGTTAAACTAGGTCCACTCCAAGATCTCTTGAAACTATGACTCTTTTGTCCTAAAAACTAGGTTTACATAAAACACACAGAGTTTTTCTTAATGCATATTGCTCTCCAGCCATGTCTCTGCATGCAGTTCTCTGGATACCCATTTTACTTATTTTTGAAAGGTGACTCTGTGTAATTATAGCTGTAAGAACACTGGCAGTAGATTCAGGAGGACCTGGGCTTGAATTCTACCTCTCATATTTTTTAACTGTGAGACACTTGGTAAATCACTTAACCTCTCTGATCTTCAGGTTCTTCCTAATAAAAATGTGATTGAAAAACAAACAAATAAACTCTGTCTTACAGCACTGCTGTGAGGATCTAAGAGGAAACATACATGAAGCACACTTCAATTCTTAAAGTGCTTCATAAGTGCTATTTACCGTTACTACTACTACCATTGCTGCTGCTCCTACAGCTACTATTACTACTACTACTGCCACTACTACTACTAACGTTCCATAATAGAATCATGTTTATAGCTAACTTTAAATTTTTATTTCGAATTTTTTCATACTTAATCCTCCAAACAATTTTAATATTAGTAACGTATTATTAAATTAGTAATTTAATATTTGGTTTTAGATAACAGACATCTCTCTTCCTACTCCTACTCCCAAATATTTTGAACCTTACATTTGATTGCTGATGTGTTTTGTGGTGCTTTCATATCAAGCATCCTGTTTTGTGGAATACCCTATTTCCCTTGAAGTTTGGATTTGGCTAGCTCAACAACAGATTTTTTTTGAGATGTGCAGCAGTACACACTCTGCATTTTATATGAGAATCTGCCCCCACTTAAAGCATGCAGCTTTCTGAGGGCTTCATCATTTCTTTTAATGGAGAAGAGACATTTACACATTTGTTCAATCACCCTTTTTGTAGTCTGATCCATACACTAACTATAGTACAAGGACATTTGGTCAGATGAACTACTATACATTCTTTGCAGGACCCGTTATTATTCATTAAATGGGAGAGGATATTTTTTCTTCTAATAGGGTGATAAAATAAAACACTTATATTTGGGGGTTGAATTACACGGTCACAGTCGCCACAGAAGTAATTGCCACTGGAGAGCTCTGCCACTGAGTGTCTAGAGTGATTAACAATGCATTCAGAAAGTACACTTTTGCCTTTGAGTTGATGTCTTTTTTTTCTTCCAAAAAACCAATATCAGAAGTCTGTTAACCCAGCTATTAAGGTTTTGGCAATCTTGAAGGAAATATGTTTCCTGATAAATGCTTCGATTGTACCTATCTAGCTTTTAACTTACTGACCAGGGTAATTTGGAAACTATGTTTGGATACTGAATGTTTCAAGAAAAATTCTAATTGTTTTGTTATTTTAAATTTACTTAAACTTGGGGGAAAATTCCCTTAACTTCAAAAACAAAACAAAACATATGCAACCAATCTAATTATTCTATCACAAATAAAATGGTAATCTCTCTATACTATAATCAGCACTTTTTGCTTATTTGGGGGTCAAGAGGGAACTTATCTTTATTATCTGTAGGGTATATAACATTGATCTTGCTTTTTATAACTTTTCTCCACAAATTACTAACAATTTTCCTTCAACCCCAAATGGAAAAAAAAGCAGCCTAGATAAAATTTCAAGCAAAAAATAATTTTCAAATATTGTGAACTTATATCACTATTTTAATGTGGTAATAGTATACAAATATACATATATATTCATCTGTATGTTCACATGCACAGATGAATACATAACATATGAAAAGATTTGCTAAATTATCTTATTTTGAAATGATTTAAGTGACTAGTGGAAAATCCACATACTTTTAACGCTGAGCTTTCATCTTTTCAATAGGTTCAGTTTTGTATTTCTTTAAAATTCCTTTAATCTCATTTTCTTATATGGTGGATATCTATTTTTGATGAACTGATTTCCTCTAAGTTGAAGGCAGCATAAGTATTAATTCTGATAATCATATAACTGTCTCTCTTTTATCTGTCTGTCTGCCTCACTCTTTGTCTCTGTTTCTCTATCAATCTTTCTCTGTCTTTCTTTCCGCTGCAGTCTTGGCAAAAGAGAGGGGTGAAAAACATATTCTTGCTGGCAGATGTATGATTTCAGGATTTTAGAGGATGAAATGGAAACAAAGGTCTGAAACTGAAATAGATGAGGAAGGAAAGCAAAATCCAGTCTATTTCCATTCAAAATCAGCAGAACACAACCTGATCTTCAAAGGCTTGTAAGTCAAGTAATTAAAATAGGAAAGTAGCTTTTATTGAGTAGACATGCAGGATACCCAATACAATTAGACAGTGGGTTCTGGAGGATTTACAGGACTTAAACATTTTTGAAAGAGTGGAAATAGCTAAGTAAATCCAATTCTGAAAGACCTCCTCCTAATATTTAGTGAAACCTACATCTGTAAGTTGTTTTAGTGTTTCAGCTTTGAACCCTGAGAGGAACTGTAAAACAAGAGTCCTTTCCTCTCCAGCTGGCTTCACCTGAGTTTCGTATTATATGATAAAGTCTCTATCTTTCTGCCTTAAGATTTCTCTCTGTATTTTTATTTCTCTTCCTACTCCCTTTTCTTGAAATGGAAACTTTCTTCAAACTTAAACAACCTGTAAAATCATTTGCAGAAGTGATAATTAGTTCAGACTTAAAATGCTGCATAAACAAGGGGTTTGGAAACATTATCTTATTTCTTATGATAAAAATATTTTTTACATAATTGTATTTGTCAAATAATGGTAATGGTTTCAGGGTATTTGTAACATTATGTTAACTTAGAAAATAAAACAACACAAACTGATTCAACATGTGATAGAGGAATTTATAGACAGAAAATTCAATAGATGATCAAAAGATGTTTTGTTCAGTGATAGGCAGCCAACTGTGTTGTTTGGATTTGTTATATTTCTCTCGAGTTCGATCTAGTCTTGTAGTTTTCCCCTTCTATAATGAACCTATTTCTCTTAGTTTGTTTTATCTTTTGTGTCTAAATCTAGTGATCTCCTTTCTTCTTCCCTTTCTTCCATTTCTCCTTCTGCTTTCTTTTTGCGTGTAGGATCTTTAAAGCCCTTTTATTTTTTTTAATTGAACAAATGAAAGATAGCTATGTGCATGTATTAATCTATTTTTAATAGCCACTGCTGACAGACAGCGCAGTTTCTTAGTATTGTTTTGAATTGCTATTGTGTTAAAACAATTTTATTTTCATCACTATCTATTGTGACATTCAGTTAAAATGACAAAGACTTCCATGCTGGGTCAACTGAACAAGTCCTTCAGTTTACTGAATAAAGAACTAGGACAGGCTGCAGAGGAATTTTTCATCATTGTTCACATCTTATTGATGCCATAGTTCCCATTAAATAATTTTCATCTACTATTAAGTGGACATAGTATTTAGTATATGGCTAACTTTCTTTTGAGTGCCATGCTGTGAGCACAGTTAGGTGAGTTTTAGGATGTTGCTGCCATCTATGGACCAAAATGGAGGCTGACAACTCCTGTTTTCAAGTTCATTTATATCTCAGCTTCCTTTCCAGAATGGCTCCTTCTTCCATTGCATTTATAAACAGGCCAAACTTAGAAAAATCTTGGAAGACTGAAATAAAATTGAGATTTGTGTGTTGAAGAATATGAGTCATTCCCCAATTGATAAAGGATTAAAGGATATGAACAGACAAAACTAGCACAACAAGGCTATCTATAGTCATATGAAAAATATTCTAAATCACTATTAATTAGAGAAATGCAAATGAAAAAGAGTTCTGAGGAACCACTTTACACCTATCAGATAGGTTAACAAGACAGAAAAAGACTATGATAAATACTTGAGGGGATGTGGAAAAAATGGTACACTAATACACTCACTATTAGTGGATTTGTGAACAGATCCAACAAGTCTGGAAAATGATTTGGAATATGGACAAAGGGCTATAAAAATGCTCATTCTCTATGTACCACTATGCAATCTATATCCCAAAGGGATTTTTTTAAAAATGAAGGGGACTTGTGTTTACAAAAATATTTATAGTAGCTCTTTTTTTTATGGTGGCAAGGAATTGGAAACTGAAAGGATGCCCATTATTTGGGGAATGGCTAAACAAGTTGTGGTATATGATGTTGATGGAATATTATTGTGCTATAAGAAATGATGAGCAGATGGACTTCAGGGGGAAAAAACCTAGAAAAATTTCAATAAACTGATACAAAGTGAAGTGAGCAGAACCAGGAGAACACTGTACATAATAACAGTAATATTGTATAAGGATCAATTGTGAATGATTTAATTACTGTCAGCAATGCAAAGATCCAAGACAAATCCAAAGACAAATTCCATTATGAAAAATGTTGTTCACCTCCAGAGAAAGAACTGATGGAGTCTGAATGAAGACTGAAGTACACACTTTTTATTTTATATATATAAGAAGAAAATATAAGTATATAAAAAAGAATATATATTTTTTCGTTTTTACTATTGATCTGTATTTTCACTCCCCACATGACTAATAGGAAAATATATTTTGCTGGGAATGTTAAAAAGAATCATCGACCATGCTGGGCTGGGAACAGAGTATAGTCAAGCATGGTCTACACTGGCACAGACAAAATCTGAGCAGGCCTCGGGGGGACTGAATTTCTGTCACCAGTGGTGGTTTCCAGTCTTCATGACCCCAAAATGCTGAGGACAAATTGGAAGGTCAGTGGAAAAAACCTGTTGTTCTTCTGTGAGAGAGTAGAGTGCTCTGGTTTCAGTCCCAGGGTGGTGGAGGAGACAGAGGAACCTACAGCAGCTACAGCAGAAGCAGGGGCAGAGGCAGCTGCTGTTTCTGGAGATCTCAGCTCACAGATTGTGGGGAGATTGAGTGGCTGACAGTACACACCCCAGTCACCGAAAGCAGAGAACTACTTTGACAAAGAACTCAAAAGTCAAGTAAATGGCTGGAGAAATGAGCAAAAACAGGAAAAAAAATCAGGCCATACAATCTTACTTTGGTGACAAGGAAGACCAAAATAACAAACAGAAGAAGACAACAAAGTCAAAGCTCTTGCATCCAAAGTCTCCAAGAAAAATATGAATTGTTCTCAGGCCATGGAAGAGCTCAAAAAGGATATTGAAAATCAAGAAAGAGAAGTGGAAGAAAAATTGAGAAGAGAAATAAGAGTGATGCAAGAAAATCATGAAAAATTACAGTTTGCTAAAGGGGACATAACAAAATGCTGGAGAAAATAACATTTTAAAAAACAGACTAACCCAATGACAAAAGATATCCAACAAGTCAATGAGGAGGAGAATGTCTTAAAAAGCAGAATTGGCCAGATGGAAAGGAGGTCCAAAATATCACTGAAGAAAATAATTCCTTAAAGATTAGAATGGACCTAATGATTTTATGAAAAATCAAGAAATTATAAAACAAAACCAAATGAAAAAAATAGTAATGTAAAATATCTCATTGGAAAAAAAAAACAACTGGCTTGGAAAATAGATCCAGGAGAGACAATTTAAAAATTATTGGACTTAACTGAAAGCCATGTTAAAAAAAAAAAAGATCCTAGACATCATCTTTCAAGAAATTATCAAGGAAAACTGCTCTGATATTCTAGAACCAGAGGGTAAAATAGATAGGTAAAGAATTCAAGAATCACCTCCTCAAAGAGATTCCCCAAAAGAAAACTCCTAGGAATATTGTAGTCAAATTCTAGAATTTCCAGGTCAAGGAGAAAATATTGCAAAAAGACAGAAAGAAGCAATGTGATATTGTGTAAACACAATCAGCATAACACAAGAACCAGAAGCTTCTACATTAAGAAACTGGAGGACTTGGAATAGGATATTCCAGAGGTCAAAGGAGCTAAGATTAAAAGCAAGAATCACCTAGTCAGCAAAACTGAGTATAATACTTCAGGGGAAAAAATGATCACTCAATGAAATTGAGGACTTTAATGCATTCTTGATAAAAAGACTAGAGCTGAATAGAAAATTTTACTTTTAAGCACAAGAATCAAGAGAAGTATGTAAAGGTAAACAGGAAAGAGAAATCATAAGGACTGACTAAAGTTGAGTTATTTACATTCCTATATGAAAAGATAACATTTGTAACTCGTGAAACTTTCTCAGTATGAGGGTAGTTGGAGGGATTTTATACATACACATACCCCCCATATATATATATGTATATGTATATATACACACATATATGTACATACATATACATACATGTAGATCTAAATATAGAGATAGATATAGACAGAGTGTACAGGGTGAGTTGAATAGGAAGGGGTGATATATAAAAAATAAAATTAAGAGGTGAGAGAGGAATATATTAGGAGAGGTAGAAAGGGAGAAATAGAATGGGGTAAATAATCTCTCACATAAAAGAGGCATGAAAAAGCTTTTTCAATGGAGGATAAGAAGGGGAAGGTGAGAGGGAAAGGGTGAACCTTACTTTCACTGGATTTGGCTTAAGGAGTGAATAATATGCACACTCAATGTGGTATGAAAATCTATCTTACACTGTAGAAAAGTAGGGAGAAAAGGGATGAGCATGGGGTGGGTGCTTATAGAAGGGAGGGCAAATGGGTGGAGGGAGTAATTAGAAGTAAACACTTTTGAAGAGGGATAGGGTCAAAAGAGAGAATAGAATCAATGGGGGTCAGGATGAGATGGAGATAAATAGTTAGTCTTTCACAACATGACTGGTATGAAAGTGTTTTGCATAACTATACATGTATAACTTATATTGAATTGCTTGCCATCTCAGAGGGGATGGGTAGGGATGATGTAAGGAAGGGAAGTTGGAACTCAAAGTTTTAAAAGCAAATATTAAAATTATTTATACATATAACTGGGAAATAAGACATATAAGCAATAGGCTATAGAAATCTATCTTGCAGTACAAGAAAACAGAGGGGAAGGGGATGAGAGAAGCAAGGGATATGAGGAGGGGAAGACTGAGGGAAGGGGTGATCAGAATGCAGGATGTCTTGGGATGGGTAGGGGGAGAGATGGGGAGAAAATTTGGAACTCAAAATCTTGTGGAAGTGAATGTTGGAAACTAAAAATAAATCAATTTTTAAAAATAACATCTTAAATTTTAAAAAAAAGAATATGTTTTGCATGACTGTACATATATAATGGATCCAATTGCTTGCAACCTTGCTGAAGGGTTAGGGGTGGGAGGGATAAAATTAGGAACTCAAAATATTTAGAAAATATATTTAGATTGTTTTTGTATATACTTGAAAAAATAGAATATTTAAAAAATATATGGGGAGGTTAAAGTGTTTTTTCCTTCTTTTTTTTACCTACTGGTCCCAAATAGATATTTCAGAACTGATGACATAGGAAAAATGAAGTAGGGAGCGAAGTCAATTATGATACAGAAACCCGCAATTGATAAAGAGTTTGGTCCAATTTTCCATTCTGCTTATCCAGATTGATTAAATTATCCAAATAATTACTTCATTTTCCTCCTCATCTTGCCATTATAGAACCAGAAGGAGCAGAAATACAAAGTGTGAATAAATATTAATAAACTTCAGAAAAACTACACTGCTACCAACAAATTTTCTACCTCCAATATTCCAGTAGCAGGCTGAAAAAGATTAATAATATTTTATCTTTAATGCAACCTTAAAATAATTCAGTGATTATTAAGGTTCTCAAAGTAATTTCTTTTTTTTTCTTTTTTTCTTAATTTGTTTTCAGTTTTCAACAATCACTTCCATAAATTTTGGATTTTCTCCCCCTCCCTCCACTCTCTCCCCAAGACAGCATGCAATCTTGTATGGGTTCTACACATGCATTCTTACTAGATACATTTTCACCTTAGTCGTATTGCATGGAAGAATTAAAAAGAATGGGAGAAACCATGAGAAAAACCAAAACCAAAATAAGACAAAACAAAGAAAAATAGTCTGTTTCATTCTGTGATCCAATTCCACAGTTCTTTCTCTGGATGTAGATAGAATTTTGCTTCAAGAGTTCATTTGGAAGTTTTTAGGTCCTTGCATAGATGTGAAGGGCTAAGTCTATCAGAAAAATTCCTTGCACACCATGGATGTGGCTTTGTGCCAAGTTCTCCTGGTTCTGCTCCTTTCACTCAGCATCAGTTCATATAAGTCTTTCCAGGCTTCTCTGAAGTTTTTCTGTTCATTGTTTCTCATAGTACAAAAGTATTCCATTACATTCATCTACCATAACTTGTTCAGCCATTCCTCCATTGATGGGCATCCCCTTGATTTCCAGTTCTTGGCCACCACAAAGAGAACTTTTATAAATATTTTCATACATGTGGGACCCTTTCCCATTTTTACAGTCTCTTTGGGATACAGTCCTAGAAGTGATATTGTTGGGTCAAAGGGTATGCACATTTTTGTAGCCCTTTGGGCATAGTTCCAAATTGCTTTCCAAAATGGTTGGATCAACTCACAGTCCTACCAATAATGAATTAGTGTTCCAATTCTCCCACATGTTCTCCAACATTTTTCAACTTCCTGTTCTGTCATGTTAGTCAATCTGATAGGTGTGATGTAGTACTTCAGAGTTGTTTTGATTTGCATCTCTTTAATCAATAGTGATTTAGAGCATTTTTTCATATGACTATAGATAGTTTTAATTTCTTCCTCTAAAAACTCCCTGTTCATATCCTTTCACTATTTATCAATTGGGGAATAACTTGTATTCTTGTGCATTTTACTCAGTTCCTATATATTTTAAAAATGAGACCTTTATCAAAGACACTAGTTGCAAAAATGCTTTCCAAATTTTCTGCTTCCCTCCTAATCTTGGTTGCATTAGGTTTGCATGTGCAAAAACTTTTTAATTTAATGTAATCAAAATTATCCATTCTTCATTTCATAATGTTCTCTATCTTTTGTTTGGTCAAAAATTTCTCCATTCTCCATAAATCTGAAAAATACACCATTCCTTGCTCCTCTAATTTGTTTATAGACTCAAAGTGATTACACTGAAAAGAAAGATGAGTTACATTCACCTTTGACATTAGGTGCACCCCACTAACTCATAACCTAGAAAGATAGGTCAAATAAAAGCATTTTAACACAAAGATAGATCTGAGGATGAGGTTAAGGTGGTCCAAGTCTGTGATTTCATTTATATAGAGAATCCTTAGATAAGAGTATTCCATCCAGTAATGCAAATCTTCATTTTGCTTTCAATTTAGACATTTATAGAGTTGCTTGGAAGGACTAGGATGTTCAGTGATTTAAGAGGTTAACTTGTCTGGGTCACAATGAGGAATCATCATAGGTAGGTAGGCATGGATATGAGCAGGGTATTCTAAATTGAGGGCAGTTGTCTATCTATTGCCACCTTTTATGGTTTATTTTATTGAAAGATATATTTGATTCCTCTTGAAAACATGGATGTTGATAAAATATAAATACGTGGGAGAAAAGTGGGGAGATGGTAGACATAACACTTTGGGTCAGTGGCTCAATGTGGACCCAGATAAATTATGGGTTATTCCTACAGAGCTCCTGCCTAAAGATGTGAATAGCAGTGGGGTCAGCCTGGCTGTGCCTTTAACATCACTGCAGCCTGACTGTGACAAGTTACAGCCATTACAGCCTGTAACTTTTTTGCAAGGAGGACCTCAAAAGTATATTCACGTTACCAAAATCTTCTAACTCTAAACACTCATTTGTGAATTTTCCTCTCAGCACGTATAGTTCACACACTAGTTGGAAGAGAAGAAAAAAATAACAAAAAATCAGTTATTTGAAATTACTGGACTAATAACTAATAATGAAATGATTAATTAATAACTAATCAGATAGTATATTGAAGTTAACTGGATGTTTTGAAAGCAACTAGATTAAAATGAACTTTCCTTTTTTCTCCCCTTTTCCTTTAAAAGTCACACATACACACATCATAACATCTCTGACTACTTTCCACATGAAGAACTTCATGGATAGTTCCTAACTTTATAATATGCCTCGCAAAGGATTTTTCCCCCATATGACATAGAATGGTTCCACTAAAGGGCGGCAGTTTTCATCATCTTTGAGCAATTTTGCTCTTTTATACTTGGATATTCTATTCTGCTTATCCTAGGAGGAAGGGAGGATAGAAAGGAAAAAAGAAAGAATAAGCATTTATTAAGTACCTACTACATGCCAGGCACTGTGGTGAGATATTTTTCTTTTTTAATAACAAATTTATGCCATTCAGTCTTCACCGCAAACCTGTTAAATATTTATCATTACCCCTATTTTATAGTTGAAGAAACTGCGGCAGAGGTTAAATGACTTGCCTAGCGTAATACACAATAAATTTCTGAAGGCAAATTTGAGCTCAGGCCTTCTTGACTCCGGGCCCAGAATTCTATCATTGTACCATCTAGCTACCATTACTAAGAGGTAGCATTTCTAGAGAAATGTTCAATCAGTCAATATTTGAAAGAAGTGGGTAAGGCTAAGTACTCCTCCCCACTCTAACCCAACTGTGACAACTCTTTTTTAATTCTATTTTTGGTGAATATATTTTCATACACTAAAAAATCAAGAGAACATAAAAACATAGATATGACATTAAGGACATTGACTAATCTCAAGCTGGACATTTTTTATTAGTTATTGAACTAAAAATGTGCGTTGAATAATTAATAACCCGTGGAGTCAAATATAATAAGAGTGAAGCATGAATACCTTAGAATAAATATTCCACTGAAATTCCCATAACAAATTCTGTCATCTTCTCTAAGTGTCTGTTAGGATCTATCCTCAGTGTGATAGTCTTAATTCTTGGCAAAAGTCTTGGACTGATCTAATCTATAATGCACCATTGAACAGTCTTTAAAAAGGAAGGCTAAGAATAGCCTTCTTTATGCTATTTCTTAGATCCTAGGAGAAATAATTCCTTGGTGCTACCACTGGATACTGGTGATGGTAGCAATTGAAATGTAACAGCAACAGAGACGGAGAAGGCAGTAGGAAAAAGTTAATCAGTGATTAGATCCTGGGTATCCTGGGTATCCCAAGGACTAATCTTTAACCCAGCAGTAGGCAGCCTGGGATTTAAAATACATACATATATATAAATGGTTACCTTTTATAAGGAAACCACAGACAGTTGGAGGAACAAGACTAAAAAACAGGAAATAATTTAAATTAGAATATAATTTTGTATTAAGTAAAATGATGTAGTATAAAAGAGTTGTAGAAGGTTTTCATGAGTCTTGAGTCAATTTTGAAAAGAAAAACAAGGTTTAGATAGGTCCATAAATAAAGGAAGGAGAAGAATTAGAATTCAGGCATCAGAGGCCATGTGAATAGATGGAGTCTTTCCTGATATCTCCGACTTTCAGTACTCTCTCCATGAAGTACACTGTAGAAGCTAAAGTTGGGCAAGGGTGTTTTTCATTTCATCTCTTTATCTCCAGTGTCCAATACAATTTCTCAGAGATGATAAGTTTTTAAGTAATGCCTGTTTGATTTTATTGAATTGAAAAGAGTTGGGAAGAAGCAAAATGTCATGGATCTTTGAGTCTTAAGCATTTGACTTTTAGTATCATGCCAGATCATTCTGATGACTAAAGGAGTTCTATACTTTACTATAGCCATGACCTTGTTACTGACTCCAGCATAGTAATGCCAGTAGCAATTGTTCTTTTCAACAGTTACTTTTAAAAATGTTTGCTCTTGCTTACTGTTATGTAACAAGATATTTCCTGCCAATGTTCTTGGCATAGTTACATATTTAGCATGTTGACTGCATATGAAAAGTTGCTCTGGTTATATGAGAAATACAAAAGAAACAGAAAAAAATGTCCCATTCTCTGAAAAAAAATATGACTTAGTTCATATACTTATATGGTAACTTACAGATAATTTATTTTAATGCCTCTCTCCAACTCTTCTCCAGTAAGGAGTGTAGTTCTTTTGCAGAATTTTGTTTTTATATATTATGAGATACCTTACCCTTTTTTGGGTTTAATACATTGTGCTAAAAATACTTGGGAAGATAATTGATTTACTGAGGAGAAAAAAAAGGAAACATCTATTTTTTCTTGATGAACTCCACAATGGCACTATACTCTAGGTAGCAGTAAACTGGTAATAAGAAGTCAGATTTATTTTGCACATTCACGATATAATCTTCATTCTTTGTCTTCAAGGACTCCTCATTCAGGATCTAAAGTGTTTCATCAAATAATGTAGCACCTGCTAAAATTATAATCACTCACATCAAGAACTCATATTAAAAGATATATTATACTTTCTTTTTGCTCTGTTACTTGGAAAAGTAAGAACTTGAGGCACATGAGACAGAACAACTTTATTTGAGGAAGTGACTTCCAAATACAATATCAGCTCTGTCCAAATAATTGGAAGTGAATGTAAGGTTTAGGTATAATCCAGTTAATCTGATCAATAAACAAAGTCCAATCACTTAAAATCTCAGTTTTCTCATCTGTAAAATGGTTTGAATACATCCGAGTTTCCTTCAACCTCTAAATCCATAAGTCTATGAACCTCATTACTTCCAGGGGTAGGGAACCTTCATATACATTTGTATAAGAACCTAATTTTCAAGTCACTACTAAACATTTCTAGTTGCTTTAGTTTATCTTCCTGCATGGTTAGGACTTCTTCATTATCCTTGTTAATTTGCACTGATGTCTTTCTTTTAAATTTCTTTTAAATATTTAAAATATTTAAATAATAAATATTTAAATATTTTCTTTTAAATATTTTTCAATGTAAAGCAAAACATGAAATATTACAAATATGTATATATGAATACATATATATATATACACATATTTAAAAAATACTCTGTAGAATTTTGAAAGAGTACCTCCTTTTCTTTTCTGATATTGTTCTTGAAAACGTGAATTATTTCCATTTTAGCCTGATGACTTGGAAAATATCTGATATAGCTAAGAAGAGCATACAATGAGCTATATTGTGTTATTTTGAATTCAAATCTATCTTCTATCTATCTATCTATCTATCTAATCATCTATCAATCTACCCAAACTCTGCATATACCAAGGGAAGGAAAGACCATACCATCCCCAGACATAATTTCCTTTGAGGAGGACTGCATTTTACTTCTAGTTGTAATCCTATCTTGAAAAGAAGAGTGAGAGAATGAACATTTATTCAATATCTACTATGTGTCAAGCACTGTGCTAAGTACTTTACAAATATTATCTCACTCAAAAAAGAAATATTTGGTGGAGATTTCTTTCTGTTCATCTCTCTTCACTCTGTGCCTTTGGCATTTTCTTGGGAATATATTTTTGGCTTTCTTTCCTTGACTGAATTCTACCACTAAGGAATTTTATGGATATTTTAAAAATAACAAAAAAAACCCAAAATTACACTTTTTAATTGTTTAAAAATATTCTTCTTGCTAAGAAGTTCATCTAGTTAACATAGAAGATGGCAAGCAAATAAGCCCAAGGCATAAAAATGATAGATGTATTTTCTTTTCAAAGGCTGATATTCTTATTCAGAAATGATTCAGATTGCAAAACTTTCAATCTAAACTAACAACATTCAGCCCATAGTAGGCATTGAAACAATACTCAATAACAATGATATAATTAATGGAATGACAAATAATTAAAATGTCATTTTAAAAGGCACTATGTAAATAAATGTAGATATGGCATGCATCATTTATTGTAATACATATATTTTGATCTACATCTGTGAATTTATTGGCAAGAAAGAATTTCAGTTTAGAAATTCCTTTCATTGATATAGTTCTGTAACTCCTCTATAGTTCATTATCTTAGCCAAAGAAGCCCATGCCATCAGAGAAATGATGACATGTCTTGCACTTGGCTTTGTTTTGAGTGAGGGAGGGCTGTGCAGGTCACCAGCCTCACTTCTCCTCCAGAATTACCTGAATCCAGTGATCAGTTATTCCCCAGGATGACTACAGATGACCCAGGATGCACTGGGAGAGGCCAAGGTCTTTGCAGGTACTCACTTAGAGTGAGGTTACACCCATTCATTGAATAAGCCTGTTTAAGAAGTATCCAGGGCATGGCCCCTTTAAGGAGGTCAAGAAAAGAAAGACATCAAGCTAGGAGGGAAACAGTAATAGTTACTATTGATAATCACTCTAAAGCCAGGAGGGTCCAGATGAGTCCATTGGCATCCCATTTTCAGAATGCAATAGGTTTAAGGTTTTGGGAAAGGCAAAGACAGGGCAGGAAAGGAAGGGAAGGGAAGGGAAGGGAAGAAAACTAGCCAGTAAAAGCCAAGTCAACTGAGCATCTTTTGGCCATCCAAATTTACCTTCCTTTGGAGAGGAGAAGGAAGGGGAGGGGGAGGTAGACAGGAGAGGAGGAGCTGAGTTACTCAGCTAGCTGGGATTCCATTCAGCCAGCAGCTGTGTCTACTCACATGATTGTGTTTGTCCTTCAATGATGAAGAAGACCATGCCATCAGAGAAATAATGACATGACTTGCACTTGACTTTGTTTTGAGTGAGGGAGGGCTGTGCATGTCACCAGCCTCACTTCTCCTCCAGAGCCATCTGAATCCAGTGACCAGATATTCATCAGGATAACTGGAGATGACCCAGGATGCATTGGGAGACCATTCCTTTCCTTCCTTGCCCTATCTTGTCTTTACTTTTCCCAAAACCTTATACCTAATACACTCTGAAGTTGGGATGCCAATGGGCCCCTGCCTAAGGGCTCTTCTGGACCCTGCAAGCTTTAGAGTATTTATCAATAGTAACTCTTGCTGTTTCCCTCCCAACCTGGTGTCTTTCTTTTTCTTGGCTTCATTAAAGGGGCCATGCCCTGGCTACTTCTTATAACCCTGAGTGAGTACCTGCAAAGACCTTAGCCTAAAGGCCCAAGCTCTCCCATTGCATCCTGGGCTATCTCCAGTCAGCCTGATGAATATCTGGTCACTGGATTCAGATGGTTCTGGAGGAGAAGTGAGGCTGGTGACCTGCACAACCCTCCCTCACTCAAAACAAAGTCAAGTGCAAGTCATGTTATTATTTCTCTGATGACATGGTCTTCTTCAGTAGAAAAGGATGAACACAATTGTTCTAGCATGGAACTAGGGCTTGAATCCATGTCACCCTACCTCTGACCTTAGCTGTCTCTCTCAGTGAATCTGAGTACCAGCTGCGAATGTGCCAGTCTCTTTCTTTGACCTGAACTGTCCTTTCCCTTAGTCAAATTTCCCTTCACTCTGCCACTCCTTCAAATGTGCCACCCTTTTCATTGTTCTCTCCAAAATGTCTGCCTCATCATTAAAATGTTTGCTTTCATATTAAACGTCTTCTTCCTCCTTCTCACTCTTTATATGTCATGGTACTCACTGAGAGCTGGCTTCCTCATAATGATACAACATGCTGGGACACTCTTTCTAATACTGCTGTGCATTTACTCATACTTTCCAATTCATTCTTTGTTACAGAGAGGGAGTGGATCTAAATACTCCTTGCTTCCTATTGCTACTTCCAGATTTGCCTCTATCACCGTCACTCAGAAACTTCTCCTTTGGGCCCTACATTATTCAAGTTTATCACTCATTCTAGATCCCCATGGCCCCATCCTTTCTCAATGAGTTCATCATCTGGCTTACAATTCTCCCTTCTTCCCTAGTACCATTGTTTTAGGGAAATTGGATAGATACAGATAGATAGATAGATGGATGGCTGGATAGATGGATGGATGGATGAATGGATGGATAGAAGGATGGAAGGATGGATAGATACATATATACATACACAGATAAATACATAGATACACACATACACACATATATTTCCCCAGATACTCTAATTTTCCAAGTGTTTAATCTATTCAGTTCCCACAGTAGTCCTTCAGTCAACAAACACCTATGTATTCACTATGACATTTAAGTGCTTATTGTTAGGCTGAACATAAAGGTAGGGAGGGTTTTTGGAGGGGCAAGCAGGACATAGTAGAGAAAGTCTGGATTGTTAACATGGAGAAAAATGATGTAAACCTCCACTCTACCAACAGAAATTTTCATACCCTTGATTTGCCGTCACCAACATGCATTTGAGGTTTCATGTTCACGAAACCTTATTTTATCTGATCATAACCTTTAATTATTCCATCCTTCCTACCCTTATCCTATCTCATCCTGTTCTTCATCTTCATTGGGACCTCTAATTCATCCCTTGCTCAGCTTTTTTCAGATCCTCATGGCCCCATCCTTTCTCAATGGGGCCATCTCTCATTTTCCTCCCTTTCCTATAACCATGGCAGATCAGTTCAACCTGACAGTATTTTATACACTAAGATTTCCTTGCCTCATTTTTATATTGCCAATCATGTTTTGTAAAACCCCAACATTTGATGAGATTCACCATTTACCTTCTTTGCTCCCATTCATGTGCTACTGAATAGAGTGGAAAGAATAATATTGTGCTAATTGTGTTAAGTAATCTCAAGTGAAACTCACTGCATAAGACATTACTTTTATACCTTCCTAATCTATGCTATATCCAACTCATCCACAGCAGCTAATCTGGAAGTTGTCTTTCCTCCTTATGTATATTACAACACTCCGCCATCCTCACACACTAAACTATGAACCCTGCCTAAAAAATGGAGACCTTCCTCAAGTCTTTCCCCCATTCTAATCCATCTGCCACTCCACGGTCAAAGTGATTTTCCTAAAGGGCAGATGTGACCATTTCAACTCTTTACTCAATAAACCCTCCCTTTCACATCTAGACCAAATAGAAAATTTTCTCTTTGGCATTTAAATATCTTCAGTCAATTTTCTTTACTTGTTTCCATGAAGTCTACAGTCAAGCTACCCTGGTCTCAAACAGGACACTCTATCTAGAAATATTTTTAGCTGTTCATTGGCTATCCCCCATGCCTAAAATGCCCTCCCTCCTTACCTCTGCCCCCAAACGTTTTTTAGAATCAACTCAAATCCCACTATCTGCAGGTCTTTTCTGCTCCCACTACAGGTACCTTCCCTCTGAGATTATTTTTCATTTACAATGTATTATTTTTGCCCAGATGATGTTATTTGTATGTTGTCTGTCCTATTGAAATGTGAATTCCTTCAGGTCAGGAACAATGTGTTTGCCTTTCTTTGATTCCCGTCACTTAAATCAGTGTCTGGAATATAGTTAAGTACTAAATCAGTGCTCATTGCCTGATTGATTTTATCAATGATGCCACACTGTATGTCTATACATGTATAGACATACACTTATATATGCATATATATGGCATATTGTCAATAAGCTACCATGAATATTATATAATTACTATTAAATATTTAAAATAAAGTATTAAAACTATCTGAAACAATTTTTCTTTGATCATTGAGAAAGCACCTCATGATCTTATGCATCATAGACTCAAAGAATTGCAGAATTGAGTTGGAAGGGACTTCAGTGATCATCTTAACTAATCAATATCTGAAAGTCATCTCCAATATTATTGATCTCTGGCACAATATAAAACAAGGATTTGTAAATGAAAAGACAATCTTATATGAATCTGACTGCATTTGGAAAGCTTTTTTTTTTAATATTTCCAGGAGTTAGAAGCAGTTAAAATGATCAAAACATTGTCCCTAAATGAAGCATTCAAATATTAAGAGAGGTAAACTGGTTTCATATTTTCTTTCCCTTTTGACAGTAGGTGTTGAATCTGACCAATCAAAGCACGACTAGAGATTCTTAATGGACAAATTGATTAGTATGTAAATTATAATGACCTCCATTCATATTGCTGCTTTATTCACATACGTGATCGATAATTTGTGTTATTATTATATATATAATATCCCTATTTTATATATGATATATATAAATATTATATTTTATTTATATTATAAATATTATATATAATATATATAAAATCCCTATTTTACCTATGAGGAGACTGAGACATATTATTTTGCATGTTCACAGTGACACAACTATGTTGACATAGATTTCTGGTTATGTAATATTGAGACTATTTCTTGTTGGCATTGAAGGTAGTTCCAATAGATTTACCCAAATGAAAATGTCTATTTAATGTCTATTCACAAGGTAACTGTTTCTAGAGACAATATATAATCTGTATATATATCTGTTGGAATGTTTATGTTAATGAATAAAAAAGCTCTTGGAAATCAGTTACAGAGACAGAAATGGAGAGAGAGAGAGAGACAGAGAGAGACAGAGACAGAGACAGATAAGGAGAGATGAACAGAAGCGTGTACCTTGCCCATGTTTGGGGAAACAGAAAAAAGCTGAGAAAGGACACATAATTACCGGTGTAATTTCCCTAAACATAACTCTGACCATGTCACTCTCTCATTCAATAAACTTTCATGGTCCCCTATTGCCACTAGAATAAAATGTGAACTCCTCTATAGGGCTTTTTAAGATTTAGATTCATGATCTGGCCCAAATCTATATGTCCAGTTTCAGTATACTTGACTCCTCTTCCTACAATCTATAGACCACTCAAACTGATCTTCTCTGGTTCTCCCATTCAGTTGTCCTTGCTGTCTCTATGACTTTGCAATGGTTGTCTTTCCTGCCTTTCACATACTCCCTCTTCATTTCTGCTTCAGAGAATTCTTCAAGATAGCTCACACACACACACACACACACACACACACACACACACACACACACACACATACACACTTGTACACAGAGGCTTCCTGACCTCCATAATGGTTTGTGCCCTCCATCCATAACTGCCTTGTATTTAATGACCTCATTTATTCTACATTTATTCCATATACAGTTATTTATTCTGTATATACTGATTTATTCTCCCTAAGAAAATATACACTTTGAAAAAAAATCTTTCTATTCCTATCACCTAGCATAATGTCTGGCACATAGGAACCACTTAATAAATACTGGTTGGCAGATTGATTAATTTAGTACAAATGGGGCTTATGAGCAATTGTAGTCACTGTGTTAAGGGATTATATAATCTGAAAATTATCTAGATTATAGTGTTCTGGCAGAAGATCTAACATGTGTCCCACATAAGGATATTTGTTACTATCATTTACGTTTTTTTAAAGAAATGATCATTTCTCATGAGAAAAAATTGTTCAATGATTCATTTGAACATATTCTCTTATTCTCTCAATATATAAATCCTGTGTGGCTTGCTTCTTAAAAAGAAGCTTTAAACTCTTCAGTATTCTTCTAAGTTAGTCTATTTCTCCCCCACCCCGCTCCAAAAGTGTCACTTAATGTTCAAGAATGGTTCTCATTTGCATGAAGATATTGATAAACCAGGTATTTTTTTCATGATATTGATCTGCCATTCAAACTCTTACTTTATCTTGAATATAATATCTAAGTTCTCCAGTCTAGAAAGCTGTCCATTTATCTAAGGCAGGCAGGAATATGCTGTCTAGGACTGCATTCTATCCTTAATATATAACCCTTGTCTCTTGAATTGTCAGGTAATTTGAAAGGAAAAGTATCACTGTACATCTCCCTCATTCAAATTACATTGTCCATCTTCTCTTACCTAGCCTTTACCCTGAGTTTTCAGGAACCCTCTCAGCATATACAATAAAAACAGGTAGGGAAAATACACAAACGAGTCAATGAGCTCTTTGTCACAACCTGGCAAAATTTAAAATTATATCTACGATTTAAGCATATCAAGACATTTACCAACTTATCCTAATGTATGAGGGAAAGTCAATTATGTTTTATCATGAACAATCCTCTTTTCTCATTAAAGAATGAAAAACATTAAAAAGTGAAGAGAGAGAGAGAGAAAGAATGAGACAGAGAGAGAGAGACAGAGAGAGAGAGAGAGAGAGAGAATGAGAGAAGCTGAAAAGCCCATTAAATCCCACAAAGAAAAATTAAAGAAACAAATTGTTACTTTGGTAGGGGATGAGTTTTCTAAGTAATTTCAGAATGTGAAAAACTTATGCACTAAATAAGTGTTTTATGAAGTCAGGATGAATATTAAAAAATCAAAACTGGCAGTTTTCATATAAAATTTTTTATATGAATATTTTAATGGGATTATAGGTTAATGAAGGTGTTAATTTCTCTCTTTGCTAAGGGTACAGTAAGGTCTAAGAGATTTTGAAAAATTCATCCTTTTAAAGAAATTAAAAATTAATCTGAACCTCATACCATAGCGTCACTTAGCAAACAATTTTCAGCACACTCACTTGGGACCTTTGAATATACATTGTATCTGTGTACATTTACTAATACCATGATTTAGTTCTACATGAGGCAAGTATACCCAGTAGCGCTGTCTTTTTTTCATTTCATTTTGAATATTTGTGAGGCTGAATATGGAGAGAGTAAATGATCTCATGGATTATGATTTTCTTCCTTACATGAAGAAAATGTTGCCAATAGACTTAAAATCAAGAACAAAAACATATATAGTACATACACACATGTATATGCATATAATGAAGGGGAATGTTAAGGAGACTGGAAGAACCAAAGGTTTTGTTTTGTTTTGTTTTCTACTATATGCACACATACACAGACAGAGTCAAACAAAATGACCCATGCATTTCTCTGTTTCACAATAACATTTTCCATTATCAAAAGAGATTATTTGATTTAAAGCCTTTTATCTGGCATTGCCAGCACTTCCATAACCTGCATTCATGCATTCACACCATTCATTCATTCATTCACTCATTAATTCATTCATCTATACATTCATTCATCTATGCATTCATTCATTCTTTTTTACTCTGTGCAAAGAATTGTTGGAGGGGCTGATAAAAATAAGGATAAGATAAATTTCTGTGTTGATGGAGCTTATACTCATCATTATGTCTTCTCTCTAACTCTCAAGATCTTCCTGCTTTCTGGCTCATGCCTTTAAAACAGCTTCTTCATGATTAATACCAAGCCCCTAGGGTCACCATTTAGATCTTTCAGAGACACCTAGGATGTCCCCAGAGACTTTCCTGGGAGTTATTTCTTCAAATTTTTCTCTGCTAGATTCCTGTGTCTTTTTCAATCCTAGGATCAACATGACTATTTAAATATATTCAACCTAATGGCATTTCAATTACTTCAGCCTCAGCCAGAAAAGGGTTATTCCTAAGGCTTAAAGGGGGTTCATTTTAGCTATTGATGTAACCAGATAATTTTTGTTTCTTTTATGTAAGGTATCTTATTGTCTGAAAGAGATATGAAGAACCGTTTTATATCACAAAGACACTGTAGGCACTCTCCTGGAAATATTATGAAAATAGTAGATATCACCTTGGTTGGAATGTGTAATTCTGAGATTCTTGTTCATGATATTTTAAAATCACCCCACTCCTCATGGTGCATTCTCTTCTGGCTCAATCACTTTTAAATTCACTTTCTCTACTTATCTAACTATTATCATATGGTTTTTCTATCCTTTTTCTTCCTTTAGACTCTTTTGAGGATTAGAATCAATCAAGCATTTAAGTACCTACTATGATCCAAACAATGAGCTGTGATGAAAGTACAATGGATCGAACAATCCTTACTTCATGAGAAAGTACATTTGAATAGGAGAGAGAGGGAAAAAGCACATATACACTATACATAACAAATAAAATGTAAATAAAAGCATATGTATATATAAACATATATACATATATGGGTATATGTGTGAATGAGTTAAATAAAGTAGTTTGGGAGAAGCATTAATAGTTGCAGGATCAGTGTAAAGTTATTGTAGAGGATACTTCTTAAGTTGAATACTAAGGGAAGGGAGGGACCCTGTGAGGCATTTATAAAGAATGTATATATTCTAGGCACGTGGGATGATCATTAAAAATAAAATAGAGATTTGGGATTTGAATGTAGTGTATGAGGAAAAGAAAAAAATATAATTTGAATTAATTATTGTATGATAAAGTAACAGATTAATATCCAAGAAAAGAAAAATTGGTTTTCCATTTGGATTTGCCATTTTTGGATTTCCATCCAAAATGAAAAGATAGATTGGAGTCAGATTGTGAAGGGCTTTGAAAGCTAAAAAGAAGAGTTTATATTTCATCCCAGATACAATAGGAAGCCATTGGATTTGTTTGATTAGGGGAACCACATAGCTGCACTTAAGGAAAATTACTTTGGCGAAGTTTGCAAAGATAGACTAGACTAGTGAAAGAACTGAGACAAGAAACCAATTAGGAGACTGTTGGAATAATCTAATTGAGAGAGAGTAAGGGCCTGAACTCAGGTGGTAGCTATGATTAAAGAGGAAAGGGTCAGATTTGAGAAATGCAGAGATAGAAATAGCAAAGTTGGAGCAAGACTTTGTGTGGAGTTATGGAAGAGTAAAGAGAAGGTTATTCTGAGACTCCATAGTGTAATTGTAAGGGGATCTGAAGATCTTCCCTGCTGCTTAGCAGGCTCTTGCAAACTGCTTTGAGCTCTGGTCTAGCCCACAGCCTGAGTCATTTGGAGCCAATGATTGAAGGAGCATGATGAATGGGTGTCTCAGGAATAGTGCAGCAGGAGGAGAGAGTAAGGTGGAGCTGGGAGAGAGCAGGCAAAGCAGAGCAGCTAGTGTGAGTGAGAGAGGGAGTGATTTTGTCTAAGGGAACTTTTGTGTGGGTAGGTCTGATGGAGAGAAGGCTTGGCGATGGCCATGCTCCCTGCCCTGATAATGTGAATGGATTTTCTTGTTACTATGATGGATTTCGCTTTCTGGTGTTTGAACAAATATCTTGGTTTCATCTTTGAAGAAGAGAGTTTATATTTTGTGAATTTACCCTGGAAATATGCATACATATCTATAGCGGCTTTTGTGGGTATCTCACTGGCATTATACATATGTAGGAGTAGGGGAGGATGGTGGTGCCTGTGAATGACTTAAACAAAACATAATTAGTAACTGCTAGCAAACTTTGCTTAAAAATGGAAATTATTAAAAAAATAGATAAATTTTTGTACAGACCTTCTTTGAATGTAGAGCAGGTAGGTGGCACAATGGGTAGAGAATGAGGCCTGGAGTCTGGAGAACCTGGGTTCAAATCTAGTCTCAGATACCAGCTGTATGACACTGGGCAAGTCACCTAATCCTGCTTGCCTCAGTTTCCTTATACGTGAAATGAGCTGACAAAGGAAATGGGAAGCCATTCTAGTATCTTTGCTAAGGAAACCTCAAATGGAGTCATCAAGAGCCAGATATAACTGGAAACAACAATAACCTGTGATTGTGGCAGAACTGGGAGAAACAATGTCAAATGTTTCCTAGGATCACTTTCTAATAGTCCAATCCCTGAAAAATTATAAGTGCTTAAAATTGTAAGGTATCATGGAGCTCATAAATTCCAACAATTTCATTGTACAGTAGAATGTGAGATCTAAAGAGAATAAATTATTGTTAAAGGATAAAAAGCTATATCACAAACAATTAAAATCATTTTAGAATTTTGATAGTTTTTTTATCAAAACATTTCTAATGAAAATACTTGACTTTCTTCCTTCCTTTTTCCTCCCTCTCTTCCATTGTCCCTCCCTTCCTTAATTCTTCCCTTCCTTCCTTCTTTCATTCTGTCCTTTGTTCCTTCATGTCTTCCTTCCTCCTCTCCTTCCTTCTTTTCTTCCTTTCTTTTTTCTTTCCTCCCTAGTAAAGTTATAGAGTATGAAATGTACTTATGTTTGAAAATAAATCCCTCTCTAGAAAGTGTTACTCTCCCCTCTCCCAGAGTATATTGCAGACAACTAGGGACTAAATGAACGGATCAACTGTGAAATCTGTAAGAAAGAGCAACAATGAGCCCTAGTGGCAAGATGCTATCATGTCAAGCATGGGAATGATTTTGAGGTTACAGTTTTTACATATTCATTCACTTATTCATATATTCATTAATTACCCAGTCTTTTAAAAACACCCAAATGAGAACCAGTCAGTAGAAATAGTAATTCTTACAAATCAGCATTTCCTATGTTTCCTTGAGTTAAAAGTAACTACAGAAATTGTTCTGATGTCATAAACAAGCAACATTCATTGAATGTAAAGAAAGGATGTCTATTAGAGTACTTATAAAATCATTTTGGGAAAAATATGGCATGAAAACTTAAATTAGACATTTGAAATATTTTCAGTCATTTATTCAGTCATTTCAGTCAACATATATTAGCCACTTAAGATTCTTAATGGATATCATATCTAATTGTCACCCTGAAAGTTGCAGTGTGATTCAAGCAGAGTAGTTTTTTTTATATGTCATGTATTTGATAATATATGTGCAAGGTTCTATCTCTCTGCTCAGCCATCTGCTTCCTGCAGTCACATTTTCGATATAGTAAGAATATTTTTTGCCCTAAAAAACTATATTTCAATATTTTCAATGTTGTGGTTGTATTCTAAACAATAGGAGACAGAGAGAATGCAATTTATTAAGCTCATGGAAGATTATAACTGTGAAGATAGATAGATAGATAGATAGACAGATAGATAGATTGATGGATAGACAAAGCATATTTATCTGATCTGATGACTTCTCCCAATACAAAGGTACAATGTCTTTTTAATACCATAAACTTTTTTTCTAGAGCATTTCAAAGAAGTTTGAAATAAAATGAACCACATTATCTTCTTCTTTGTCCACAAGAGTATATAAATAGGTCATCATTCTGCCTCTTAGTCCAATGACATGTGTATATGTTTTTTAAATACTGAGGCATTTGAAATTTAGATAACAAAAAATAACAAACTACACTATACACTCCTTGTTCTGTAAAATGTCTTTCTGTTGCCTTTTGGGTAATCCACAATTTTGCACCCTCCAAGATTGTGCACAATTTACAACTACAAAACATCACAGGGAAATATTACTGTTAAAATGTATGTTTTTAGGGCAAAGCATAATTTGGAATCTTTAAAACCATGGCACAGTTTTCCAAATGTGATCCAGTCCACTCCTCTCCTCCTACTCAGTAAGTCTCCAGTGCCTGTCCAAGATACTGGATTGCCTGTCCAACTACACATGATAAGCTGGGTAATAACACTTTATTGTACACTGCTTTAGCTTGTCTTTATTTGTGTGAAGATTTCTTTGGAATAATAAAGAATTTCATTAAGGAATGCTTTTAAGTTTGTTAGTTTCACTGAAATCATTCCAATACTATTTCCCAAAAGAAAATGGAGAACATTATCACTTAGGAA
>CM053771.1:456427474-456450887 GCA_028658325.1 Potorous gilbertii
ATATATATATATATATATATATATATGCACACATATACGTACACATACATACATATATACATATATGCATATATCTGTATATGCACATACATATACACAGTGGCAGATTCTGTCAGGTATAAGCTATTGAATACGATCTGGTCTAGACATAGAGAAAATTAGCACCAGTAAATGGGTCATGAATTCTTCAGATTTATGTATGTGTATGTATGTGTGTGTATATAGATATAGATAGATATAGATACATACACAAACACATGTATGTATATATGTGCCTATATACCCATGTAATATATTCCTATATATTTCCACATACATATTTCTATGTATTCTCATAAATGTGTCCATAAATGCATCCCCCACATGTATGTGTATATATGTATATACATATATATATATTTCAATTATACTTTTAAAATAACTCAGATTTGTTTTCTCTTAATGGCCATTAGCATCTTATCACTAATAGTAAGGTAATACTAACTAATACTAGTTATCACTAATACTAAGCTAATTACAAGACAGGAATTTAAAAATATTTTAAAAGCTTACTATATATAGTATCAGAAAATGCCCATTTTGCATCCCACATGCTATTGTTTTATGGTAATAAAATTTGCATGTGTTCCTTTAAAGATGTGAAGCATCTTGATGACTCAATAACAAGGCTTTGTGGGGAGGGGATTTTTCAAACCTTGCGTAATGTACACAAGTGTTTTTGTCCAAAGCTCTGAAGCTTTGCTACCGAACTTAGACGTTCTCAAAATAGTTTTGGGGAATACTCTCATGTACTCAGCTGAAACCCATTGTTCAACTCTGACTCCAGAGGAAAAAAACATGAAGTCCATGTACTTTCTCTTCAGTAGGAAGTGGGAGCCTGTAGCATAGAACACTATGTATATACTATCAGAAGCGTTTGCATTTTTTAAACTAGCTTCATTGTAACAAAGAAGGGAACTATTGAGGTTTTGGAGGGTGTATTTCCATAAATGACTGTAATGTTTTTAAAAGGATATCAGTAATTTAAAAAGCTAACAAAAAATCCAGCATATTCTAATGTGATGCCCTTCATTATTTGTGTTTGTTAGGAGATTAGTAATCTTTCTCCTTGTATTAGAGGGCCGGGCCATTGGAGGAGACTCTCATATTTTGCAGTTGATTAGTATACAATGAGCAAGGTGGGAGAAGAATATTACATTACTGTTATTGTGTCATTCCAGCATATACATTTTCGCCATGTTATTCTTATCTATGTACATTTATTACGGAATGTTGACAAAGATCTAAAAGGACAATCTAAACATGCTTCACTTCTCTGTAGCTACCTCACTTTGTTGATAAAATCTAGCATCTAAGCACAATAAATTTTTCAGCTTTTAACCAACTGGGTAGGAATGCTCACCAAAGCATTTCAGTCTAATAAAAAAGAGGGCTCTGAAATAGCCCATGACATCTTGGTCTAGTCACAGTCTACACAGATAAATACTTTGCTGAGATATGGTATTTTTGATGTATATTCTGCTCACATTTCTTTACAACACTCTGGACGGCAAGGCTAAATTAGTCAGGGATTTTGATGAGATCCAAATGGTAAGAACTTTGAATGTGGACATTATGCTGCCATATGGGATAACAGCATGGGGCACATGACAGCCACTTCCCACTGGACAGGAGTGTAGAGAGCTGTTTAATATCTGCTAAATACATCAATTAAAAATCCCTACTACTTGTAAAAAAATGCCATTTAAAAATCACGTTATTTAACAGCTGTTACATTATTTTACCCTGCAGAATTGCAGAGCGACAAATCCCACTTCAGTCTATTCTAAAGAGATTATCTGTCATGTATTACACAACAGGCATATTGTAGCTCAAAGAACCTTCTGGGGCAAATTTTCACATCGGCCTCAAGCTAGATTCTAAATTGGCATACCTATGCAACTTTGCACAGTCAAGCTTCCTAGCTGTAAAAAAAAAAAAGAAAGAAAGAAAGAAAAGAAAAGAAAAAAAAGCAGATCTACATAAAAGAGTCATATTTGAACCCTGGGATTACTTAGACAGTGCCTGAGATTTAAGAATCTCACAAAAGCCTCTGAATGCTTATTTAAGAGCTTATATGTGAAAATAAGCATGCCATTGCATTAATTAAATATAGTCTGGATGTTTCTGGCACCGAAATGGAAGCAACTTTATAAAATAAGAGACTCTCTTAATCATCCACAAATATTTCTTAAGTATTTACTGGATGGCAGATACTATAAAGTCGCAAAAGAAATTAGGGGTAAAGCTAAGACCATGCCATGAGCTTCCTTATCTAGTGATCTTTCCTTGCCTACTGTCCCTTACTCAGACAAAAAGGAAACAATTGTAGTAGGCATAGGAGGAGGACTTTTCAATACCATAACTTTTTGTTTTCTAGAGCATTTCAATCATTGTTATCTTACAGGAAAACATACAGTTTGAAATGAAATAAACCACATTATCTTCTTTGTCTACAAAAGAACTTAAAACAGGTCATCGACCATTCTGTCTCTTAGTCCAATGATACATATGTGTATATTATTTTTAAATATTAAGCCATTTGAAATTAACATAACAAAAATAACAAAAAACTATCCTCCTTGTACTCTAAAATGTCTTTCTGTTCCCTTTTGTGTAATCCATAATTTTGTACCCTCCAAGATTGTGGAATTGCATGATTTATCCTTATAAAACATCACTGTGAAATATTATTGTTAAAATGTTTGTTTGTATGGCAAAGGATAATTTAGAATCATTAAAACACTGCACAGTTTCCCAAATGTGGTCCAATCCACTCTTCTCCTCCTACTCAGTAAGTCTCCAATGCCTGTCCAAGATATTGGATTGCCCATCCAACTGTACACAATAACCAGGGGTAGCATTTGTGGATAATTCATAGAGCAATGAATGGAAATTAAAATTAATATAAAGAAAGGCTCATTAACAACTGCAGTTATTCCAACACGAAATCAGGTACTTTAGGAATTTAACTCGTCACTGAAGGACTTTTGGCAAAAGCTAGTTGACTGGTTTCTGGATATATTGTAGAAAAGATTATTATTTGGGTCTGGGTTGAACCTGGTATGGGTTGATTCTGAAATCTGTGTAATACCCTTCTCTATCCTCAATCAGCACTTATGTAGTCAATATTCAATGAAATAAAATTCCTCTAAAATTAAATAATTTGTATAAAACCTTGAAGTTTGCTGTTTGAATGTGTCTTGACTCACATTAAATCACACTTAATTGTGAAATCAATTTTTCTTCAGATGGGATACCCATAACTCTCTACTCTCCCTTTTTCAATTTAGTAATTACAATTTACTTAATTTTCTTGTATTCAAGTTGTTTCTGGCACAATTAATGTAAGAGAGGATCAATTCTGACTTCTTAAGAATAATTTGACCCTGTTATTATGAATTACTTTCAACGGGTGACTTAATCATTCCTACACTATTGCAAGCAACTTCTGTCAGAGAAAACAGATAACAAAATTCTAAACCATGTCAGAATTGGTATTTCAAATTCTTTACTCATCATCTTGCTATGCACATCATGGGCAGAACTCCCAAATTTCTGTGCTTGTCAACCGGAGAAATATACTGGCCTTTTAAGGGCTAACAAAGGTATAAAAAGAGCATACAACATATCTATGTCTTAATTATACTCTTAAAATATAGTACTCAAGTATTGTTAAATGAGCATTAGAATACTACTGCTTATATCAAAATGGTCCATTATACAAGATAATTAAATTATAATACAGTGTAATTAACCAAGCATACCTACTGTCTTGTGGGTAGCATGTCTTAATAGATAGAGGACTGATTATATCATCACAACTATCTGGGTTTGAATCCTGTATCAGTCACTTAGAAGCTGTATGGTCCTAACCAAGTCCTCTAACCTTCCTTACCCACGGTTCCCTAATCTTTTAAATGGAAATAAAGCTTCCTTTAGTATTTCATTTTTACCTAAAAAGACCATAAAAGATAATGTGTATAAAGAGAATCACAAACCTCCATTAACTTTATAAATATTAGTTATTAACTTTACATTACAACTTTACATTGAGCATAGTGGACAGAGAGTTCTGTCCACATTTGACTGTCTTTTCATACCCCTTTGGTTTCAATTCCTTCTGGTTAAGGCCCTCAGTTAAATCTGATGTTGCTCTCCTTTTCACCTTCTTTTTGGGAAATGGTCTTCCTCTATTAGGCTGTAACCTATTAAAGGCAGGCAATATTTTTCATGTTTTTTTTTAACCTAGCACGTAGCACTGTACTGGTAGGTAATAAATATTTATTGTATTATATTGTTGTATCATTGCTTCTTTTATCATGAATATTAAAATACAGAGTAGTAATGACAGAAGAACTTTAATTTCACTTTTTAGAGAATTTCATGTCCCAACTATCCAGTGCCATCCCACATTAGCCTATAAATTTCCCTTTGAATTTCTTCCTTTGAATTTTCCTATGAAAATCCTTCTGACTGAGGATTTCTTTATTATCAATCTTCTGTAGTGTTCTCAAGTTTGGGTCAAAGTTTGAGGAAAAGAAAATTGAAATGTAGCCTCTGATGTCTCTCTCTCTCTCTCTCTCTCTCTCTCACACACACACACACACACACACACACACATAGATGTATACAAAACCTAAGGTAGGGGGTGAAGGAGTGGGCCTCATCTATCTCATGCCAAAATAATCAAACAAGTTATTCAGATTGGATGACAAACGGAGGTGAATTCAATTGCTTATCTCAACTTTCAATAATTACTTTGCATCACCTGAACAAATCCAAAACAATGCTGGAAAATATGGTAATGAGATATGTGATTAAGCCAGGAACCATTACTACCTTAATGTTCTGGATACAGGAGAACATAAGGTATCATTTTGCTTGGAAGGGAGGTGAGCTAGAAACTGGAATTATCCACATAACTATTGTTGTCCAGTTGATCAGTTGTCGGTCTTTTCATGACCCTGTAAACTACAGTATGCCAGTATTTGCTGTGGGATTTTCTTGGCAAAAATATTGGAGTGATTTGCCATTTCCTTCTGCAGTGAATTGAGGCAAAGTGACTTACTGAGTGTCTCACAGCTGAGACTATGTCTGTGACTGGATTTGAACTCAGGTCTTCCTTACTCCAGGCTCCAATGAACCACCTACCTGTCTCTGATATCCACATAAAAATGACATTTTCATCTCTCATTTATCTTATTATGCATACATAGTCATCATGACCTACTCCTATTCATCTTAGGCTTCAGGTCACTTGTTTGCATGTATTTTGGTTCTCAAGACTTTAAAAATGGAAGTATTTTCATAGAAAAATATCCTTGAGCATAATCACAAACCAGGAATTTAATTCAGTCTTGTAAATAAATGCAAAGCACATATGGGCTGATCTTTAGTAGGCATGCAGATGGTAAAAATAAAGGAAATAAACGTTATTTAATTTTCAGTAGGAAATGTGTTTTTAAATGGAATGTAGAGCCCATTTTCATGCATTTTTGGTTTTATGTTTTTAGCAAGAAGCCTGGTTCTAGAGTCATTGTTGCCATCATCAATTTCTTCTTGTTCTTCTTCATCGTCATCATCATTGTCTTTATCACCATCACTACCACTATCTCAAAACCAAAAGTTTGGCCAATAGGTTGTGATTTCTTTTTCTTTAAGAGAGAAATTCATGAAGAAGAGTGCACTGCCTACTAATACATAGATGAATTGTGATTTGGATCAGCGAATGAATTAGTTACATCAATGGAACCACTGATCCTTGAAGCATTCATTAATTGTAATAATAAAATTGCCACATTTATATATTAACTTCAAGACCTATAAAACCTTTTCTTCACAGTCAGCCAGGGGTGCAGATAGGTAGAATAAGAATTTTAGTGTTTTTTTTTAATTTTTATTTATATTTTACATTTAATGAAACAAAGACTCAAAAAGATTGGAAGCGACCTCAGATTTGAAAGGGACCTCAGATTCCAACTAGTTCAACCAGTATCTGAACAAGAATATATTCTATAACACATCTAACAAATGATTATTAAGACTTTTCTGAAGACTTTGGTATAGGGAAATTTACTATTTCTCAAGGCAACCCAATCCATTTTCTGATATATTTTGTAGTTAGGAAGTTATTCCCTCATCAAGTCCAAATTTTTTCTCCTTTCAATATATAAATTTTAGCTCCTACTTTGGGACCAAACAGAATAGACTATTCATTCCTTCCATGTGATGCTATTTAAAGCTACAAGCCAAGACCAAAGTGGAGGGAGTGTTACAGCATGATTTTCAGTTTGCAGATAATTGTGCACTAAGTGTAGCCTCCAAAAGTGAGATACAACAAAGTATGGATCAATTCTCTGCTGCCTGTGCTAATTTTTCCCTAACAATTAACATCAAGAAAGCACAGATGCTTTGTCAGCCACCACCACACCATCCATACGTGGAACCATCAGTTACAGCAAATGGAGAAGTTCTGAATGCTGTGGATAAAAGTTCATCTTCCCTGGTAATGTACTTTCCAGAGATGTACACATGAGGTTGCCACACACATTGCCAGAGCTAGCTCAGTGTTTGAGATGCTCTGAAAGAAAGTATGGGAGAGAACAGACTGACTACCAAAATGAAGGTCTACAGATCTGTTGTGCTAACCTCATTGTTGGATGCCTGCGAAACCTGAACAGTATACTAGTGCCATGTCAGGAAAATGAATCACTTCCATTTGAATTTTGAAGATTTTGAAGATCACCTGACAGGATTAGATACCAGACATTGAGGTCCTTTCTCGAACTAAACTGTCAAACATTCAAACTCTGCTTCAGAGAGCACAAATCTGATGGGCTGGCCATATTGTTTGAAAGCAAAACCCACACTTGCCAAAAAGACTATTTTAATGAGAAATCACACAGGGCAAGCATTCACATGGTTGTCAGAACTCTCCTAAAAACTTTGGAACTGAATGTGTGACACTGGCATAGGACCACTCAGCATGGCATGCCCATAACAGAGAAGGTACTGTGCTCTATAAACAAAGCAAAATAGAAACAGCTCAAAAGAAACATAGGATGCTCAAATTTAGAGAATCCACCCCAAATGCTCCTATGGACTCTTTGTGTCCAACCTGTGGTGGAGCAGTCTGAGTTTGTATTGGCCTGATCAACCACAGTAACAGATCAACACATTTACACTTGGCTCTAGCATTGTGATGTCATTTTGGTCCTCTTTGAGAATGAAGGATAACCATTCCAATCATTGAGAGGTAGTTCTCATATTCACCTTAGTCATCTCCGGGCTAAACATCCCTAGCTCCCAGTCAATCTTAGTAATGCAGGAACTTTAATCTAATTGTCCTGGTTATTCTATAAATAAGTTTATTAATGCCCTTGAAAATGTAGAACTGATCACAATATTTGGTTTAAACTGTGTAAAACAGAGCAGGAATATCTCTTCCTTTGTTAATCTAGACACTAGCTTTTCTTAAAGCAGGTAAAGATAAATTTGTCTTTTGATTTATTCTGTTTTCTTTTTGGATGTCACATATCTATTTATGTGTACTGTTTCCTGACTAGTGTCTGTCCTATCTGATTGCTACTGAGAGAAGCTAATATTTTGAACTCCAAAAAGAACTATTGCAACTATTTCTATTATATTACACATTTTAAAAATTTAAGAAAATGTTTTAGCCTTTGTAATCTTTTTTTACACTGCTATTTATCCACTCAAGATTTGGGTTTTTTGTCAATTTATGGATCATGGCATTTATGCCTTGATCCAAATAATTTATAACAACATTAAACAAATGGTCCAAGCACAGATTCCTAGAGTACTGCAGTGTAGATCTGGCTCAGTCATGATATTGACTGATTAATGGTGATTTTTGCCCAGGATTGCATAGTTAACAAGTGTCAAAAGTTTAACTTGACAGTACAGAGTCTAAATTTGAAGGGAGCTTAGCGGCTATCTAGTTCAACCAACACATGGATGGAATCCCTACTATAACATCCTGAGATACGATCTGTTTGAAGACCTCAAAGCTAGGTGGCACAGTGGATTGTGTGCTCTTGTCTGGAGGCAGGAAGATTTATCTTCCTAAATTCAAATCTGGCCTCAGTTATGTCACCCTAGGCAAGTCACTTAACACTGCTTTAGTTTCCTCATCTGTAAAATGATCTGGAGAAAAAAATGGCAAACCACTCCAGGATCTCTACCAAGAAAACTCCAAATGGGGTCATGAAGAGGTAGATACGACTGAAACAACTGAATAACAACAAACATTGTTAACAAGTCTAACTTGGCATCTTTTCAATTTCTACTCATTACTCTTTGTTCTGCCCTGTTGAGTCAAATCTAATAATTCTAACTATTGCTTCACATGACAGCCTTTCAAATAATTCAAAACTCTTATATTCACCCATTCCCCCTTCTCCAATTCCTAGAGTCTTCTCTAGGTTCTATGTGCTCATTTCCTTTAACAAGTCCTCATATGACATGGACTCAGACTTTCATTTTCATGGTTACAATTTTCAGTCTATTAATATCTTGCCTAAACTGTAGTGTCCAGAAGTGAACAGAATACTCCAGATGGCATCTGATGATAAAATCACAGTGAAACCTACATCCCTGAGGTATAACATTCCTTCTGTCACATTGGTATTGAACCACTGGCAATGGATCTTTGGCCATCAAAACACATTTTGAACTCAGTTGATTTTATTATGATCTAATTCATATTTCATCAACTTTTCCACAAGCATAGCATGAAATAATTTATTATAACCTTAAAAAACCAATTAGGTAAATGGCATTCCCAACAGTTCCCTCATCTACTAGTTTGGTAATGTGTTATTCGAAACTATCTGAGGAACATTTCCCCTTGGAACTCAAGAATGCCCCTTGTGTGTTCACTGGAAACAAGGAATTCAAAATGACTGGTCAAGTGGATTGGAATATGAACTATTATTGGAGGATCTGTCCCTCTCTCTGATCTATAAAGTAAAAGTGTGAATTTATATTGATCTCTTTCTCCTCTTCTCTTTGACAGATCAGTACAGAATAGGGCAATTCTTCCACTCCTCTGGTGGTTGGGAGTTCTGGTACTCATTCACAGTTTCAAACTCCCAGAATGACAGTGGTTGACTTGGGATTAAAAGCCATGTGAAAATTACATGTACTGACCCATAGTTTCTAAGTGTAGGTCAGAAACAAAAATTTTATGGAGTAGATTTTCCATGCTCCAGATGTAGTAGTGATTGTGGCCCTAATGTATTTCCTTCAGAATCATATTTGACCTATGATGACCATGCAATCTGAATGGGTAGTCCATGAACAATTCTTATGATGCCCACATTTTTTGAATCTTAACTGAAAGTACTACTATAGAAACAAATGTTACTGGTATGCTAAGAAGTCCCTTTAGTCAGCTATATTGGATAATTTGGGGGCTCCTTTTTGAGCAAAAAGTCTAGTGATCAAATTCGAATGAAAAGACTAATTAATCATGGAGATGAGTAGATCAACTAGTGTAAAAACTGCTTTAAAGTGATTTTCTCAAGAATTAGGTCTCAGTTTTCCCTGACTTGACAGTCATAATAGCTTAATTCATGGAAATGTATTTAAAGTAGTATATGTTCAACTATGTGGATATTTCCCAATTCATGTTTCTTTAATTTTGAAGCCTTTATTTTTTATAAATGTCAGTACCTTACATGTGGTTTATGTATTCATGAAGCAAATATACATGTATATATATGTGTGTGCACATATATGTGTGTATAGTGTATTGAACACTTTTAGAAGTCTGCTGGGTGATCCTGCCTTTTTGGTTGCAATGATACAACTTCCTTTGAATATATGAAACTCTATCCTACAGGACAAAATGCATTCATATCCAAGTAGTCACTGGTCATTAAATATCAGGGGATTTATATAGAGATAGAGAGATTTATATAGACAAACAAATATGTACATGCGTGTACATAGGCATGTCTATGTATACATGTGTGCATATATTTGCATGTATTCATTTGTTTCTTTATCTATTCATTTTTCTGCCATATTGCTCCAGATAGATATTTTACACTGTTCCCTCTCACCTGTTTTCTAGTCCAATCAAAATGGCCTCCTGAATTTTCATCAAAGACAACATGCTTTTGCATCAGCTATCCCCATTCCTGAAAAGTATGCTCTCCTAACCTCTAGCTCTAGAATTTCCTAGTTTCACTCAAGGCTCAGTTCAAGTAATACAAATTATAAGATGCCTTATCTGATCACCACTCCATCCCAGTCTCATTGTTAGCGATTCTCCATTCCCAAACTATTCCTCATTTACCTGGTATATATTTTATAATTACTTTTCTATGCACATGGTGTTGCCCCCAAAATAATATCTATTCCTTTAAGACATGCTCTGTTTTATTTTTATATTCCCAGGGGCTAGCACAATGACTTATACAAGTCTTGTTGAAGTGAATTGTTGATCAATGAAAAGAAGAAAAAATTAAATATTTTAATAGAGGTCTTTACGGAAAAAGAGTGAAATGAAAGTTTCTACAACGTGACCTTGCCAGTTGTTCCTTTAAAACTTCCTTACTGCCAGAAACCCTCTCCTTGGTCTTCTCAGTCTATTTCCTCTCTCCTCTCATACATAATTTTTAGTCAAACAAATAGATAACACAGAAGATTATACAAACAGAAAACAGACCCAAATCAATTTTAAGACCCTTTAATTTCCCTCTATGCATTGGGAATGATGCCGTGACTGAATGTTGTCTGTTTGCCTCATCTTTCACTTTAGATTGTGTGCACTAATGCGTTGCCACTAAATCAGCCAGGACAGGGTCAATTCCATATGTTATGTTGCTCTATATTAACAGTTGATTGTTTACAGCACAATTGATTGGTTGGTCTGTACATTGATCCATATTAACTATTAAGACTCCTCTGGAGTCTAGTTCTTTGGATCAGATCAACCTGACTGTGGTTTAACCCCTACATGGTGTTTCTAACATGATCACATAGCAAGCGGGTACTTTAAAATATTATCCTTCATGGAAATGCATCCAGAATGATAAAGCCAAGATTGACAGTCCAATTTGCAATATGCTTCATTGTGATTTCAGGACACATCACAGTGACCTTTATAATTAACTTAATTGAAAAAGTCTCTGAAAGCAAAGGCAATGACATTGCTCTACTGTACTGTATAAATATGTTCATAGCTTGGCACCAGCTTCTTCATGCATCCTTTTAGCTAATGCAGACAGCAAACATGCCCTTTGCTTGGCCCAGTCTATTCATTTAAAAGTACCCAAAGTAAAAATTGACCAAAGAAGTCTTTGGGGCTTTCATCTCTATACAGCTAGAATAACCATCCAGAAAAAGCTACAACATCAGGTCCATTAAGACAGAGAATAACACAGTCTCATTTTAGAAACTACTGTTGAACTCATAGTGAAACCATTTTGTCATTCTTAAACTGATCATCTTAGCAGAAAAATAAAATATAGCTCTCTAGGCAGAAATCCTCTTACAAAGTTCATGGACCTTGTGTATCCAGTGACAATATAGATGATAAATACAGGACTGGCCACAAGAGAAAAGTCTCCAAGCATCTACATACCACTGCATCCATTATGCTGGCAACATAAGGGAGGCAAAGTGTTCTGGAAAATGCAGTTTAAATGATGTATACTTCATTTTACTTGCAATCCTTCACAGGTCATATGAATCCTGTTGTACCCAGTTAAAAGAATGTTCTAAATGTACGTAAGCCCTGCAGTAGTCTGATGATAGAAAATAGGGGAGGGGTGGAAGTAATTTATGGGATTTTATTTTTAGTAAGTCAAGAGATAAATTATGGGTTCACATTTCATCTTGAACATGATAGGTGTTTTATGATTTCCTTGGTCCCACTAGCATAAAAATACATTATAATAATGTAGGCTTTTTGAAGACAAGAACTATTTCATTCTTATCTTTTCATCTCCCTACCCTGGTACAAAGTAGGCACTGAATAAATGTTCATTGACTAAAGAAATGGATTCAATTGAACTACCATAACTATGAATACTATTTCTACTATGACTCCTCCTCCCTTTCTTCTTTTCATCCTCCTACTAAGCATTTATATAACTCCTACTATGTGCCAAACACCATGCCATTTGTGTGTGTATTTGTCCTTCGTTGCCCAAGAAGACCATGCCAACAGAGAAATGATGACATGACTTGCACTTGACTTTGTTTTAAGTGAGGGAGGGCTGTGCAGCTCACCAGCCTCACTTCTCCTCCAGAGCCATCTGAATCCAGTGACCAAATATTCATCAGGATGACTGGAGATGACCCAGGATGAGGCAACTGGGGTTAAGTGACTTGGCCAAGGTCACACAGCTAGTGAATGTCAAGAGTCTGAGGTGAGATTTGAACTCAGGTCCTCCTGACTCCTGCACTCGTGCTCTATCCACTGCACCACCTAGCTCGCCACCATGCTATTTAATAAAAAAGGACAATAGTTAATAGTAACACATTCAATCCTTGAATAAATATTCTCAATATTCTTGAGTTCTTACATCCCGGTGACTTGATCATTTTAATGAAAAGTCATCAGGTTGAGGTTGGGATATTTTTACCTGTCAGAGATGGAGAATGGGTTGAACATGATAAACTCTAAGGTATTTTCAATATCTACCTTTCCAGGATTCTATAAATAATATTAGTCACTGGCATTCATTTTTATTCCTGGAGTTTTTGAAAGAAAGAGTAAAGCACTATAATGAGTTAATTCATTCCACTGCCAAATTATCTTTCTATATAAACACCTCCCCAAACTCTTTTTATTTCTTAGATACTCTAACTAGGAGAAGGCATTAGGTTCAAATAAATGGTTGTAAATGATTGATGAACATATTTGGCACTTTAATAAACTTTACTTATAGCATATACTATTCCATAATGCAAAAAATTCCAAAAAACAGTGTCACTGAGAAATAGATTTACGTATTTTCTGTTTGTTTGCTGGTTATTAAGAAGCAATTATGCAGTATTTTCACCTTTGAGGTATATTATAGCCCCTTTGTTTTTCCTCCTTAAATATGCTATGGATTTATGTACTTTCCCATAAAATTTCAGAACAGAAATAGGTGCTAAATATAAAATGTTTTGATTATCTGTGGTATTATTTGACAGAGGCTACAACAAGATGTGGGGAAAATTTCATCTCTTCACATCGTTAATCATGCAGTCATTGAGAGAATCATAAATCATATAATTAGAGTGTGAAGGTACCTTAGAACCCTTGTGGTCTGACTTCCTTATTTTATAGATGATGAAACTGAGGTCCAGGGAGCTTCTGAAACTTGTTCAAGGCCTCAAAACTAGCAAGTCTCAGAGGCAAAATTTGAACTCAGCTCCTCTAATGTGTAATAGGAAGAACTTGGAAGTGGAAGTCAGGAGACCAGAATTGTAATGTCACTTCTGCAATGAACTTGTGCTGTGAACTCGATTATCATTTAAACTCTCTACACTTCAGTTTCCTCATTTGTAAAGAAAAGTAAATCAAATATAGTTTGTCATTTTTCAACTCAAAAGTCAAATAAAAGAAGTAAATCTATCCAGTTCTTTCTCTAATATAAATAGGAAATAAAAATGTCATTTTATTGGTATAGGGAGCTCCTGGGTGAGGACTCTAACTCTATCACTACAGGTTAGCATCTTTTCTGCTTGTTACAGTATTTGATAATTGACTGGAAAGGTTAAGGGACCTTTCCAGAGTCACACAGCCAATACGTATCATGGTGGGTCTTGAAGTCAGTCCTTCCTGTGTTTGAGGTTAATTCACTATCCTCTACACCATATTGCCTTCTCTCCTATCATCAGAAAGGAGAAAATCTTCCCTTCAAGAACTTTTAAATTCACTATTTGAGTTAAATCCATTGCTGTTCCCAGCAGAAAATAGTGAACATGTAGAAAACAGCCAGTACAGTCTAGCTTGCAGCTGCATGGCAGAAAGTTCCTTTCTTAAGTTTTTAACATTTTTATTTAAAGTTTTGAATTCTAAATTCTATCCTTCCCTCTCTCTCTTCCTCCATCTCCCTTCTTCCCCCACTGAGATGGTAAGTAATTAAATATAGGTTAAATGTGTAATTATGTAAACATTTCCATGTTAGTCATTTGGACAGGAAGACTAGAATAAAAGAAAAAATGAAAGAAAGCATGCTTCAATCTGTATTCAATCAATATCAGTTCTTTCTCTGGAGGTGGATAGTATGCTTCATCATTAGTCCTTTGGGATTGTCTTGAATCGTAATCCTGGGAATAGCTAAGTCATTCATAGGTCATCACACAATACTGCTGCTATAGTGTAGAATGCTCTCCTGGTTCTGTTCACTTCATGAAACATCAATTCATGTAAGTCTTTCCAGGTTTTGCTGAAATCATCCTGATTGCCATTTCTTATAGCATAGTAATATTCCATGACAATCATATACTATACCATGTCTAGCCATTCCCCTATTGATAGGTATCCCTTTGATTTCCAATTCTTTGCCACCACAAAAAGAGCTGCTATAAATAGTTTTGTACAAATAGGTCCTTTTCCCCTTTTTGGGGATGTCTTTAGGATATATGCCTAATAGAAGTATTGCTGGGTCAAACACAGTTTTAGAGACCTTTGAGCATAGTTTCAAATTGTTCTCCAGAATGGTTAGATCAGTGTTAACTCCACTGAGTATAACACCAATGCATGCAACTCCACAATTCCAACAGTGCATTACTGTCGCAGTTTTTCTAATCCTCTCTAACATTTTCCTTTATTGTCTCATTAGCCATTGCGACAGTATGTTTTGCCAATAACTTGTTTTTTGACTTTAGGCAAGTCACTGAAGTTCTTTGGGTATCAGTTTACTTATTTTAAAAACAAAGAGACAAAACTAGATTTTGTTTAAGATCCCTATGAGTCTGTGACTGCTTATTCGGCCTTGGCTTTACATATCCTTAAGTGATAGATAAAAGAAGTGATGCAACGAGGTCTTAAAAAGAGCATTGTGATCTACCTGGCAGACTTTCCAGAGTCTTCAAGAACTGTAAACAGTCTTAAAATAGAACAAGTTTGTAGAGAGTTCCTGGCTTTTAGCAGGGTTTCTTCCTTAAGTTTCTATCCATTTTCATGGTGTGTGATCATTTGTTTTACTCTTTTAGGAAAGGTGGACTGCTCATTTGCACCTGTTGTGAAGAGGCAGAGGAATCTTTAAATTTGCTACAAAGTATATTTCATGCTAAATTTATTTCATAATGTCAGAAAAATTGGACTCCTTCCACCCTATATCAGTGAACTGATCTATATACACAAACACTGGCAAATGTTTGTGTAGTTTGTAGTGTTTTAAAAGGTCATAATCACTACATATTGAATCATCACATTAAAGCAAAAAAAAAAAAACAGCACTTTTCAAATGGAAAATTGACCCATTGTTTTATTATTTTATTTACAAGTTGTTTTTAGCATTTTAATTGCTATTTTTAAATTGCAATATCAAAATAAATTACTAACTGTTCTTTTATAATTGATATGGCAAGGAATTGTAAATTTGTAAAAGAAACTGAAAATAAATATTGCACTGTTTATCCACTAAATAATTGTAAATTATGTATATGTGCGTGTGTGTATACACACACGCACATATACATATATAATTTATACACACACAAAATAAATAATTTATACACATATGCATTATATATACATACACATTATATATATACACATATACATAATATATAACTTATACACACTCATACAGACATAAAATAGAGGAAAAGCAAACTGAGAAAAGTGAAAATGTAATTAAAAAAACTTTTAAAATAATGTAATTATCCAAGTAATATTAAAATAACAATCTCCCCTTTAAATACAAAACACAATAAAAGAATAAAGGGTGATGAGAAAGTATACAATAGGTCATAATGGAAAGTCTGTTCATACTGATCCCTTTGACATAATATACTTGTTGCTAGATACTGGAAAATTTGTCTTTAAATGATCTAGTATATTTGAGATGTGGACAAATTTACATTAACCTTTGAACTATGTTGCAAATAGTGCAGGAATATTCATATAACTGGGGAAATTTACTTGGTCAGCCTTTGATACCTGGTGCACTTAAAATTCTGACATTCTCCTCTAACTCCTCCAAAATTATTTATCTATTTATTCATTTATTTTGTTTTATTTCTGCTTATTTACTATTCATACTCATCTATCCATTTATCTCATTAATTATTTTTTTTGTTTAGTAATTTATTTCTGGAGCTGCATTTGGTTCTGCTCCATGCTAGCCCTGAAAGCCAGAAATGACCTTGAAGGCGGACATCTTCCAACCCCATCATTTTACTGAAGTGAGACCAGAGATTCAGAGAGGTTGCTTGACTTCCTAAGGTCATTCTCCTCTTATAAGTTCTAAATGAAAATCTAATCATACAAAAATATTAATAGATTCGGAACCATATAACAATGGAGTCACATAAACTATTTCTGTGTCATTCATCACAAGTTTTATAATAATATGAAACTGAACCCTGGGATCTCTAAGTCTCTTTCAGTGGAACATAAGCTCTGGCAAGAAGAAATAGCATGTCTGAGATATTTGGGTATGTGGCATAACAATGCTCATGAGAAATACTCGCACAAAGAACATTGTAAGAATAATTGAAATTTGTTTCAACATTTTTTTGTGGCAATGAAACATGGACAAATTCTGTGAGGAACTCATTGACATTTCTAAATTATATTAACATATATATTGACAGTGTGTAAATTTAATGCAAAAGTAAGGACAATGAAAAATATGTTGATATAGATGGTTCAAGAAAAGTGAATGAAAGAGGCTTAACTTGGCTAGCACAAAACAATAAAATAATAAAGAAATTGATTAAATTTTTACCAACTATAAGTAACTTGTTACTAAACAAAGAAGTAATTTATGACATTGGCTGTATGTACTCTTGATAATTGATTTATTAGATTAAAGATGAAAATTAATAAAAATTTAGAAAAAATAAAATTGAGGAAAAGGTATGTCATATTCAGACCCATGTAAATAAAATGATGATGTTATAAAATGGAGAGTGACTGGAAGAGAGGACATAAACACTGATAAGTATTTTTTTTTACTATTATTTAGCATGTTCACAAATTTTGCAGCAGCTACATATCATAAAGAGTTGGATCTGGAGTCATGAAAACCTCACTTCAGATCTGGTCTGCCATTACTAGCTATATGACTTTGGACAATTTGTTTAACCACTATTTGCCTTACCTGTAAAATGTGGGTAATAACAGCACCTACCTCACAGAGCTGTCATAAGGATCAAACAAGATAATATTTGTAAAGGGCATAGCATATGGTAGACACTATATAAATGAGAGCTATTATGTCCCTAATGATGAGATCAAAAGAGATCTCTCCAGTCTTATCAAAGGCAATACTAGTTCAGAATAAAAATGTGTTTGTAAAATCTTACAGAGGAAGTTGTTAGAAGATTATGAATAGTATCAAAAAAACAAAACAAAACGGTGAGAAACAGAAGTAAAAAAATCAAGAAAACATACAGAGATCCAGCTTAGAAAAGTCATCCTAAAGAAGGAAATCTGAAGGACAAGAAGAAATAATTAGGAATGGAGAAGATCTGTAGACATTTGTAATATGTTTTAGCTATTAATGGCAGTGCAGCCAAGACATTTGGGCTCTCAGTCCTTGGGATATTTATAAAGCAAGCAGAAATGGTACTATAAAAAACTGGGAAGACCAACAGGAATACACTCAAGTCTACAGAAAGGGATCAATTCTCACAGTGCCTGATGCAGAAAAAGATAACAAATGTTTAGCCAAAATCTGGGGCCTGTTTACTAAAATTCAAAACAAAAAAAGCAGTCAAAAGAATCACAATATCTAGAGACTCATATGCCTATCTTCATTTGTATTGAAAAAAATGAGAAAAATCATTCTTCTCAAGCACTGAAGAAATTAATAAGGAACAGGTAAGATTTCCAAGTTTATATTCAATAGAATATTATCACATATTTGACTGAAAAATAGAGATATTGAGATTCTACAATGCTTAATGCATATGGATTATTTTTAAAGTGTTTAATTTAGTGGAATAAAATTCTGCCTTTCAGGCTTTCCTCCAACTCAGGGTCTCAAATTTCTATTTAAAATTATACCACATTCTTTTGAAAGATAAAACTGTAGTAGCAAGTACCTCATCATACACTGGAGGGTCTGCTGTACAGGTTCTTAGATCTGTTTTTCAAAAAGGAAAGCAACTTTTGAGGGGTCAACAACCTACTTTAATCAAGCACATATATTATTCACTTACAGAGAAAATAAAGATCAACAGACAGGGCTTCCAATTGTCTGATTATAAGCAATACATACATAGTTACCAGAGAAGCACCAACATCTGGTTTTCAAAATCAGGGGGCTCCTTAGCAGCTTTCCAGACTCTCATCTGGCCAAACAAGCACTTTCAATGAATAAGCTCCAAAAGAAAACCTCACCTCAGAGTATATATAAACTTTCCAGAGCCAGAGGTCATCACAACCCTTGAGGTGTGGGCCTCCCTACAAAACAAAACTCCCCTAATCAATAATGGGTGGGGAAGATGTTAATCATAATTAACATTACAAAAACAAAAGCTATGGTCCCCTTTGACTATGACCTGATTATTAATTATCAAATAAGACATCAGTAAAAGGAATATATGTTTGTCAAATTTGGTTGCCAATATCATAAAGGAGGTCCAATGCAGATTTCCAATCAAAGAGGGACTCTGAATTAATGGTAAGTTCCTACAAGGCTCCTATATGTTTGTGGCATTGTGATTACTGCACCAAGTTCTGAAAATCCTGCTATATGAATTCCATAATTACCATAAAAATTTAGTCTAAATATATATACAGTGTATAAAGATTATTTATCATCTTGGCTATGATTATCAAGTCAATTTCTATCTAACTATATCTGTCTGTCTGTCTATTCATCTATACATTCTTCTTGAATAGATACTGCAAATGGACAATGAGTTAGGCCTAGAAATGAAAAGGAGAAGAGTACACTGGATAATGTACTCTGGGGAGTTTAGGGAATTGAAAAGTTCCTTTAATTATGCTAAGTTCCACCTGAAGAAGAATGGGGGTGGGGGGGAGGCCCACCTTTCAAACATCAAAATTCTACCCATTTTGCTTTTATCTGTGAATCATGGAAAACCGAAGTCTCTGAAGAATGGATGTTAAGCAGTGAGCAGCCTAAAATGTATTTTTTTAAAGAATTATGTAGGACAGGTGCTATAAAGGTGGCCATTAAAGAAATGTATGATGAAAAAGGAAGATAGCTGACCATAGGATGATACCAAGGAATAATCTAATAATCTAGCCTATGCGCTCCACTGATATTCTCCCAGTGTTATAACACCTAGAGGTATTGCCTTTGCAATATCTGAAAACATGATTTAGAATCATATAGGATTAGCAGCCCTGGATAAGTTGTGGTCCACATCATTAGCGGGATTATTCAATCACTTAATTTCCCCCTATTCATGGTTTCTCCCCAACTATGAAATAACTTTTAAATCCCTATTAGGTTGTAAAATTTTATTGAGCCACTCCATCACCAACTTCTTCTTTGCGTATTTCTAGTCTAACAACTCTTCCTGATTTAATGCTCTTAGGTGACATGGATACTATCTCCTAAGACACTTTGATACTGAAATGTGGAGAACCCAAACTCCACTGTTACCAAGAGCCCAGATTGCCACAGAAAAACTGACAAACAGCTTGTATTTTTGTAAAATTTTTGTCCTTCCATTTTCAACTTAAAATACTCTTAGGATGAATCTCACCAAGATTTCTGCAGCCAAATTTTCTCCTTAGGGGTTTTGTTTTGCTGTGTTGAGAACTGACATTATGTGTATTTTTGTATTCTTCCATCATCATACTCATTTTGCAAATGAATTTTTATTCTAAAATAGGAATATGATTAATTTTCCAGTTTGTCACTAAATTGTGGTTGAGGTACTTATACAAGTTTATTTAAAAAATATAAAAGACAGAAAAGTTTTTAAAATACTACAAAAATTTCCATCTAGTTTTTTGAATAACTTAAATCTCTTTCATTGTCAAAGTATAGCCAATAAAATATTAAAATCCAAAGGTTTTTCTTCAGTTTCCAAGTTTTAATTTTTATATTTGTTTAAAATTTATTTATTTATTTTTAGTTTCCATAAGATTTTGATTTCCAAATTTTCTCCCCATCTCTCCTCTCTCTCCACCCCAAGACATCGTGCATTCTGATTACCCCTTCCTCCAATCTGCCCTCCCTTCTATCACACCCCTCCCTTCCCTTATCCCCATCTCCTCTACCAAGTTTTTATAAAACGGTACAATGACACACCACGTCCAATTCTGAAGGCTAAGGGCTATGCCTGCTTCATCAGTAGGTTGCCTGAGATTAGGGGTAGGAGGGGAGGGGTAAGAGGAGGGTGGCATGGAGAGGCAGAGACAGGTGAATTGCCCAATGAAAAGGGCAATGCAAACACTGTCTTAAAGAATGTGCTGGAAATAAAATCAGTGTAGGTCAAAGGGTTATTAAGTAAAGACCACAAAGTGATTAAACTAATTCCACATCAGTAAGTGGCCAGGGAACATAATAGAGACAGCCACTACATATAGTGCAAAAACAATGTCTATGGTGCACAAGTCACTTTTAAGGGCCACAGTTTCCTTCTCTGCAAAATAGTCAGAGTTTAACTTTGATCTCCAACATCTCTTTAAGCTCTAATTCTACATACATAAAAGTTTTCTTTTCTTTCTTTTTTTTTTTTAAGTCTCATATGAGCCAAAGTGATTTACCAGGAAACACTAATCTGCCTCTTGTGTTTCTTTACTTATACAGAATATAACAAATACACAGTTGATTTTGAAGGTGATAAATTAGACGCAGTAAAATGTGTTAGCACTAACATTTACACACATGCTGTATGTAATGCTGTGTAGGGCAGAATTTTAATTAACACTTCATGGACATAATAGAGATTATAATTTATGTTGATATCAATATGCACTCAGGGTGAATGCCATTATTTTTGATTTGTTTATTTCCCTACCTCTACCTACATGTTCTTCTCCTGTCACTTCAAATGTGACTTATTTATTGTGTTTATTTTCTTCATTCATTCATTTTAACATTTTAAAACACTCTGAAATGAGTGTGAGATGGGCAAAAGAGGTACCATAGGCCTGATTAATTAACTCCTTTTAACATTCTAAGAAGTACTCTCACAGGTCTGAGTACCCAGGAGCCTCACTATATCACTACCTTCTTGTATGTTTAGATCTGTATGGGTCTTTGCATGTCGGACGAGAGAAGGAAAGGAAAAAAAATAGGCGTTGCAGTTTAATACACTGGAAAGTTTGCTGAACTTGGAGTCAGAAGACTTAGTTTCAAACCTAGCAATACCACAAGTGACTTTAGGCACGTAATCTAACATTACATTTCCTCATTTTCATCACCTGTGAAAATGATATGCTTCAACCAGATGAATTTTAAAGCAGCTTCCAACTCTGAATCATAAAGGTTTGAGGCTCCAGGAAGATAACAACAAAAATACTAAGTGTTAAGAACCACTCCTTGATTTCTACTTTGTCACATTCCAGAGACGCCAAGTTCAGATGATTTTCCTTGGCTACCCTACAAGTTATTTTAGGTCATGGATTGTATCTATACTTCATTTGTATTAGTCAGCCCAGCAAAACAGGGCTGACTAACTGAGAAGAAACTCCTACTCCTAAACCAAGTTTCTTATTTGAAAACTCAGTTGAGCAATAGGTATAATTTTCCCATTTGAATCCAACGGGAAGCAATACATATTGGAAATGAGAAAGTTATACGAAGTCTATGTAACTTGCCCACATATAATATTTGTGACCATAGGAGTTGCTTAATTATATAGATGTGGTCCACAGAAAGCATAGAGATATATAATCCGAGGTCTGGCCCCACCTCTGTGGAGAGAAATGTTAAGGTCTGTGACTGTTTCATCAGTAGGTTACCTGGGTTAGAGGTATGAGGATGGGGGAGAGAAAGGTAGCATGGAGGGAGAGGGGCAGGTAGTCCCCAAGAGCACACTCAGGAACAGGCTTCTTTCTTACAGTGTCTGAGAGGTGTATTGGACTGGAACTTTATCTATCTACTCTGACTCAAATACTGGGAAAGAGAATTCAGAACCAAAGCTGCTTCTGTGATTACTTTTATAGAGGAGGTAGCACTTAACTGACACCAATTTAAATCTGGTTACACAAAAGACCATCATAAACAGAAAATGGCAAGTAATGCATTTCATCTAAGCAAAACAACAAACAAAAGTCACACAAATTATACAGATTAGAATAGAAATAAAACACAAATGGATAATACTTTCCTTCATCTTGGTTGAAGGAAAAAGGAGATTCTAGCTCAAACAAAGAAAGAGAAATCTTATTCAGGGGTGCCCATTTTCAACAATCTCTAGAATTTCAAGCAAATCCTGAGACATCAAGGGTCTGATTTCCCATGAATATCTACCACATCCAAGTCTTTCTGTCCATGTGTCTCTCCTCAGTTTATCTTAATCCAACCCCACCCAAGGAACTTATAGAAGACCTTAGCATCACATTCAATATTTTCTCCATCAATTTGGAATTATATTTCTCTCTGTTTACACACAGCAGCAAAAAACAAAACAAAAAACCAAAAATAATCAAGCAAAAATAACCCTCAGACTTGGATGGAAGCTAGGTTATATGTGCATTTAAAAAATCTGGATCTACAATTTGATACATCTAGATAGCTGTGTTATAAGTAAACTTCTTTGGTCAATGCACATTTGCAACTTATCTCTTATTCATATATGTAGAAATTTATATATGAGTCTCAAGGGATAAACTGACTTATCCATGGTCACATAGCTACTAGTATGAGTCAGAAGCAGGACTTGGACCCAGATCTTTCTGACTCTAAGCTTAGCCCTCTATCCTTTCTGATAAGCTGCTTTTCTTGTAGTATACTATGGGGACTCTAAGCAAGTATATGATTGTTCTTAGAATGGAGTACACAATGGAGAAACAAGGGTGCAAGGAGTAAGCTAAAGGAATCATAAAATGGCATGTTTTTTCAATATATTCTGTTTTCCTTAGGACCCCTCTGGAGATAGGACACTGACTACTATACACTGTTGAACATGACATGTCCCTGAATGACTCAGATCTAGTCAAGAGTCATGCTCAACACATGATATGTATTTATTATTATTGGTAAGTGCAGATGCCCAAGAACAGGTGTAGTATTGG
>CM053771.1:456456841-456515525 GCA_028658325.1 Potorous gilbertii
ATATATTATATAATAATTTATATTATATATATATATATATATATATATAATATTAACACTAGAAATAGTTGCAGGTTACATAAAAATATATAGAGAAGATACCACTGATTCTTTTTCTACCAGTGAAATTTGCTGGGTAAACTTTCAGTAAAATTAAGCTGACCAGTAATGGTTTTAGTTGTTATACCATATTTACTGGACTGATACTGATTGGCGATTTAACCAGCCAAAGGCAAGCAATAAAAGAACCCTGGAACCTATTAGGTTTCCTCCTCCATCTTGACTTTACATAAGCTGATTTAAGGCAAGTAGATCTTGTGCAGTAGTCTGTGGATTCAGTGTAAAGTGTGGCTCTGGAAATGGTAGGGCCTAAGAGAAAACTACTAAATTATCAAACTACTGCCCCATGTCTCCCTTTTAGTTTTAGTTTCTCAGGATCCATGGCCATGGCAATGTCTGCTTTCCAGGTGTTAGATAATAACTCCCAGAATAGTTCTAAGGATTCTAGATAGTAATTCCCAGAATCATAAGTGATAGGCAGTCCTGCTGATACTGTGCCATGAGATATGGAATGACGTAATTGATATTTACTATGCTTGTGCCAAATAACAACATTGCTAAGGGTAACCTTTGAGACCATTGTTGGCAATATGCCTTCTTTGTCTGTTGCCCTATAAAGCAAGTGGTCCATGAGAGGAGATACTATGGGGAACCCATGGGGGAATCTGTGTGTGCCTCAACTGGCTCCTACTGAGACTTCAGAGGATTTAGGGGAGTACACAAACTGTACCTGTCATGATTGACTCCATCAAGAAGTAGGGGTAGTTGCCATCCCTTCTTGGGTGCCACTGTGAGAAGTGTGATTAGGGAATATTGCGAGAATTAGTGCTTCCATTATCACCAACCTTTCTGAGAAGACTAGACTAGAATAATTCTTAACTTAACCCCTCCAAAAGTGTCTGCCTATCTGACCAGATAACTCCAGCGCCTCTTGTGTGTCATCTGTGAAACAATGATGGGGGATGCATTTCTCTTGACATGAGTTCATGTCCTCCCACGCAAACCTGAATGGAATTGCCACAATATACCAAACCTAATGACTGTAGTCAGCACGAAGCAAATAGAGATTATCTTCACCTTCTTGAAAGTAGGAAGTAGGTAAGAGGGGCTTCTCTACCAGATATACTTGAAAGCAGGTCCATCCCGAGTTTCCATTCATTTAACTGGGTATTAAATGATTCAGGGAGGCAAAGGAGATGGACACTGAGCACAGCACAGTACTATGTAAAATATTTTTGATTCTAGGCTTCTCCATCTACAAAATGAAGGCGCTGGAACAGAAATTTGATTATCTTAAAGATCCATTACAACTTTAAAATCCTAAGGCTACTCCAGGTAGAGAGATGCGCTAACTGACATTTTAGATAATTTCCATGGTTTTTGCAATTCAATGTAAAGAATTTATCTTTTTTTTCTAATACTCTTCTCAAAGATATTCTGGGTGGGAGTAAGGCAGAATTTGAAGAATGAATTTTGTCAGCTAAGACTGGGAAAGGGAAAGAGAGAATGCAAGCCAGGGTTTTGAAGCTTTAAAATAAAAAGGAACGAAGTTATAAAAAAAAGTGTATTTCTTAGTATCTTCTCCAAACAAACAGAACAAAAAACACGTTATCTGAATTTCCATAAGAGTCATTTCAATTTAAGTACCTAAAAGCAAAAGATTTACTATTTTAAATCAATGAATGAGGTACAGTTTTGCCCCTGAACTTTTCTTTAATCTCAAAAATGCTATCTCCATTCAAGCATACAAACACCTTCTGTCTTGAAGATTGTGACTCCAGACTTCATGTAGCAGCAAACCCAGGCGAAGCTGAAATAAAACTCCAAGGAAAACTACTAAAACTAGAAAGATTTGAATGTGTACCTTCCTATAATATATCATAAAAATGCTTTTACCTCATGGGAGACTCATATAGACTATATAGTGCAAAAAGTTCTAATGAAATGTTAAAAAAAAGTTCAGCGTGCTCATTTCAAAGCCGAGACACTCCTTGAGTGTGCACTTTCTGTGCTAATGCAGGATCAGAAGGTCAGTAAGTGGAGAGAGTTTTTTGTTTTGATGCCCCCTAGAGCCTACTCTAGTCCAGTTTATTTCATTTTGAACTTTGCCACTCCGTTATGGGAGCCACCCTGGTAGGGGGCCTGGATGATGAGACCAAGGAGGTCAAAGGTGAAAGAGACAAAGCAAGCTCAGGAGGAAATGTTAAAAAATATATTGTAAATGAATGAATTAGCCTCTCTGTAGTGGTGAAGAAAATGAAACTAGAAGTGACCAAAAAATATAAATGTTATAAATATGTAGGTCTTTTCTTCTTCTGTTTGGTGTTCATTAGTTTTGCTTGTCATAGACAGAAAGCTATAATGACAGATTTTTGTGGCAAAAAGCTAGGCATTATATTCTTATGTAGTTATGTGATACAGGGGAGTCTCAAAAGTCTTAGCGCACTTTGAAGCTATTAAAACTGTATGTTACAAGGTGTCCCAAAAGCTAGTACCATTTTAAACTATTTAAGCTTTTTTTTTTTTTTTATTAAAGCTACTAAAATTTAAAACTTTGCTTAAACTTTTGGGACATTGCATCTGGTAGCTACAGGAATGATGAAAGAGATGGCCACAGTCAAAGTTAGGAAAGGATAGCTTCAAGTCACTGGCAGTGGGAACCAGGAAAGTCTTCTACTTCTCAGTGCCTCAGGCACTGAGACTGCATTGCAAATTAGGTACCATTTTGCACTGCTTAAGGAGATTTACCTCATTGGGAATACCCTATGCCAATGACATAACACATTTTGTTTAAAAAAAAAAATTCCCAGCACTGTGCTAAATGATACAGAGAAAAAAATAAAATAATCTTTGCTCTCAGGAAGCTTACATTCTGTTGAGGGAGACAACGGGTACTTTTATAAATATAAACAAAATAAAAGGTAATTGCTAGGGGGCCACACTGGGAGAATCACTAAAGGCCTCATGTAGGTGGTGACATATGAACTAAATTTTGAAAAGAAATTGGAACTTCTAAGACATGGAGGTGAAGTAGGAGTTTCTAGGCATAGAAACAAGAAATGGACTGTTATAGGTGAGCAACAGCATTGAAGACCTATTTTCCTGACCTGTGGAGTATTTTAAATTTGGGGCAGACCTAGTTATACTACTATGGCAATTCAATTCAATTCAATAAATACTTCCTGAATATATACTGCTTGCAATGCATTTTACTAGGTACTTCTGCTCATGAAAAGATTAGTAAGACAGTCTGCCTGTACATCAAGCAACCTAAAAACAAGTAGAGGATCTAACATCTATTGAAATAGCTCATGTGGATCTGTGATCTCATTACTTTAAAATGCCCTGCAGTGACCCAGATCATAGCCCCTCCATGCCTGTCCATACTGGGTCACTGTTTTTTATGTCTTCCTATAAATTTACCACAAACAAGTGCAAAAGGACTTTTAGACTTTCCTCTGACGGTGCAGGAATATCAGTGAAGCACTTTACCCATCTGTCATTGCTGACTGTTAACCGTGTAACAAGCCCACCTTCTCTTCCTTTCATACTGTTGACACAATTTACTCTTGTTCTTTGCAGTATACTGTTGGTTATATTCCCACACCCATCATAAACTTCTCAATTTCTCTCTATGGGATAATAAATTTTCATTTTATGGAGACTATTGTTTCCTCATTGGGATACAGTAACCCCTTTTAGAATATTGATATTTGTAAGATTTATAAGATCTGCCTTCTCATTCAGTCAAAAATGACAGTGACATCCTTGATAAACTTTCATAGTCGAGGATGTACAGATCTTCCTCAGCATAGAAGAAAGGAAACTGGACAGTTCTCTCACACCTTTGGTTCTATCCCAGATGACTTTAAAATTGAGTTATTACTATCAGAATATTAGTAGGCCTATCCATAAAAGAATTATATGTGTGCTCTTCCTTCATTGCCAAAGAAGACCATGCTGTCAGAGAAATATTGATATGACTTGCACTTTGTTTTGACTGAGGGAGGGTTGTGCAGGTGACCAGCCTCACTTCTCCTCCAGAGTCATATGAATCTAGTGACCTGATATTCATCAGGATGACTGGAGATGACCCAGAATGAGGCAGGTGGGGTTCAGTGACTTGCCCAAGGTCACACAGCTAGTGAGTGTCAAGTGTCTGAGGTGATATTTGAACTCGGGTCCTCCTGGCTCCTGCACTGATGCTCTATCCACTGTGCCACCGAGCTGCCCTTCCATAAAAGAATAATTCGAGAGAAAAGGATAGCCTTGATCTTGAAACAGGATGGGACTTATCAAGCCAAGTAACTTGAACTGATGAATCAAAAACAGAAAGCCTGGTTTGATTAATATGTTCACAACCTTGAAATAAAATTCCTCGTTCATCTTCATTGCTATAGACCAGGTGTTCTTTCCCTGCTTTGCCATCTGGTAGAGTCCAGGGATCCCTACTATCAATGAAATTGGTTGCTTGAATTAATAATTTCATAATTGAGAAAAATTATAAAATTCAGTTGTTTAGTGATAATTAAGTTGTTTCTGTTTTTGCTTTTGTTTGCTTTTGTTTGGTATCTTTTGTTTGTGTTTTGTGTCCAGGTACACGGGTCCCTTAAAATTTATAAATGGTCATTATCTTGGGGGAGGAGCCAAGATGGCAGAGTAGAAAGATACACAGACCATTAGCTCCTACCCCACAGCCCATAAAATACCTGGAAAGAAGAACTCCCAACAAATTCTAGAGCAGCAGAAGCCATGGAACAACAGAGTGGAGGAGATTTCTGTTCCAGAGAGACCTGAAAAACCAACGGGAAAGGTCTGTCACGCACCAGACTAGAGCAGAGCCCAGCCCTGCCTTGGCCACTGCAGATCAGAGCAGGCTTCAGGAACAGAATCTCCAGGGGTAGCGCAGATCCTTCAACTCATGGCACCAAAGGTCAGTGAGAGGGTCTTTTCAGCTGGCTGAGAGGGGAGTGGGGTGTTTCCATAACTCAGGCCCCCTTGGGAGGCAGCAGCAGACAGAGGCTCCCAAAGCAGGCTGGAGACCAGATCCATTATTGAAGGTCTCCATGTAAACCCACAGAGGGAACTGAGCCTTGGGTAGTGGCCCTGCCCCCACCTGAGCAGCTGAACTTAATCTCACACTGAATAGCAGCCCTGTCCCTGCCCTGAGGCTTGGGAGCAGCATTTGAATCTCAGTCCCCAAGCTCCTGGCTGGCCAGAACTGGAGGCGAGGTGGGTGTGGAGAGGAAACTCAGAAGTCAAGTAACTGTCTGGGAAAATGCCCAGAAAAGGGAAAAAAAATAAGATCATAGAAGGTTACTTTCTTGGGGAACAGTTGTCTCCCCTCCATCCTTTCCAGTGAGGAAGAGCAAGACATACTGTCAGAGGAAGTCAAGGCCTCTGCCTTGGTTCAGGCAATAGAAGATCTTAAAAAACAAGTTAGCAGTTTACTAAAGGAAAACCAAAAAAAAAAAATGCTGAGGAAAATAACAGCTTTACAAACAGGCTAACTCAATTGGGAAAAGAGGTTCAAAAAGTCAAAGAGGAGAAGGAGGTTTTAAAAAGCAGAATTAGCCAAATGGATGAGGAGGTTCAAAAGCTCACTGAGCAAAATAATTCATTGAAAGAGATAATTGAGTCCAGGGAAACGAATGACTGAGATACACCAAGAAGTTAGTAAACAAAATTAAACTTTGAAAAAATGAAAATAAGGTGAAAGAACTCATTGGAAAACCAATTGACCTGGAAAATAGATCCAGGAGAAATAATGTAAAAATTATTGGACTACCTGAAAGCCATGATCAAAAAAAGAGCCTAGACATTATCTTCCATGAAATTATCAAGGAAAACTGTCCTGATGTTATAGAATCAGAGGGCAAAATGGACATTGAAAGAATTAATCGTTCACCTCCTGAAAGAAAGCTGAACAGAGAAAGTCCTGGGAATATTGTGGCCAAATTTCAGAATTCCCAGATCAAGGGAAAAATACTGCAAGCAGCTAGAAAGAGACAATTTAAGTACTGTGGAAATATAATCAGGATAACACAAAATGTGGCAGCTTCAATATTAAGTGATCGAAGGGCTTTGAGTGGGATATTTCAGAAGTTAAAGGAACTGGAATATCCAGCAAATTGGAATATACTACTTCCAGAGAAAAAATGGTCATTCAGTGATATAGACGACTTTCACGATTTCATGTTGAGGAAAAGAACAGATCTGTATTTAAAATTTAAAAATTTGACTTCCTAAGACAAGAATCAAGAGAAGTATGAAAAGGCAAACAGAAAAGAAAAACCATAAAAGACTCTCTAAAGCTAAACTGTTTACATTACTAAATGGAAAGAAAATATTTTTAACTCTTGAATCTTTTCTCAGTATTTGGGTAGTAGGAGAGATTGTACATACATACACACACACATACACATAGATAGAGAGTACAGGGTGTGTTATATCAAAAGAGAGGATATCCACATACACACACAAAAAATAAAATAAAATAAAAATTAAGGGATGGAGGAAAATTCTGGGAAGAGAAATGGAGTAATGGAATAGGGCAGGCTATTATTAACTCATAAAAGAGTTAAGAAAAATCTTATTCAATGGAGGAAATAAGGGAGAAGGGGAGGGGGAGGAAAATAAAGCTACTCTCCTGATGTGTGGCTGAAGGAGGGAATAACATGCTCACTAAGTTTGATATGAAAATTTATGTACAGCACAGGAAAGTAGGAGAGGAGGCGACAAGTGGAGTGAGGGGAATGTAAGAAGGGAGGGCAAATGGGAGACCGAAGTCACTAGAAATAAACACTTTTGAGAAGGAACAAAATCAATTGTAGGGGGGAAAAGCAAGAGGGGATAGGGTAGGTCAGAGGGCAACATAATTAGCATTACACAACATGATTACTATGGAAGTCTTTTGCAAAACAACACATATTTAGTCTGTATTAAATTGCTTGCCTTCTCAGTAGGGCTGGGGAAGGAGGGGTGGAGGGAGAGAAGTTGGGATTAAAAATATTAGAAATGAATGTTGAGAATTTTTATTGCATATAATCGGGAAATAAGAACTACAGGAAAGGGGTATGGAAATTCATCTTGCCCTGCAAGAAAAGAGAGAAGATGGGGATAGGAGAGGGGTGGGGTGTGTTGGATGGGAGGGTACATTGATGGAAAGGAGTAATCAGAATGCAAGATTTTAAGAAGTGGGGGGAGGGAAGTGATGGGGAGAAAAATTGGACACGTTACGAAGTGAGGTAAAAGCAATTAGTATTAAAACAATAGACTGAATTAATTACTGAGAATAAATCGATGACATCTTTAGTTTGGAGAAAAGAATTTCAGTCTAAATTTCCAAGAGAAAAATAACCTCGGGTAAAATTTGGCATTGATGGAAACGTCAAGGTTTTAATGGTAAATTAGATTTTATGATTGCCTTTTAATCAGGAATTAGAACATGTATAGAAAGACATGTAAGCCACGTAAGACTTGCTCAAAAGATGTTCCTTAGCCAAAGTGAAACTATAATCACATTTGAAACCAGGTTATTGGAACTTGCCATTTTTAGATGCTATGGGACTATTAAGTGAATGTTCTTCTGAGCCTAACTCCAGGTATGAGAAGCAAGAAAGGCGATCTGAGCCTCCAATACATGATGCCAGTAAGCTGATGAGATGCTGCTATGAACTGCATAGGTAATCTCAAGGGAAGGGTGGGAGAACGATTGTTCAGCATGGGCTGAGGTGGGACTCTCCTGACTCAATTTCCCGACTGACACCTGGCAGACTTTAAGCCTGACTGAATGCAAGTGGATAATCTAATCCTGCCTGGAACTGACATGAATTTGGGGAGATATTGTATCCCTGCAATGTTCTTACTATTGGTTGCAATTTCCTGTAGTCAAAAGGTTTGTAAGCTTAATACCAGATCTATTCAATTATAGATTATGGGAAGGGGAATATCTGAGGGTGTCTAGAATTAAGCTATTAGGCATAGGACTTTAGACCAACAATGTTAAATTAGGGTCCTTTAACTCTTAGTAATACTGTGGAGACAAGTAGGTCAGGAGTTTGTGAAGCTAGCAACATAAGTATTATCTGTCTCGGTTAATATTTAAAAAAAAATTCTTTCGTGGTCCATATTGTAAATGCTTTAAAAAGATGTTTCATCTAACCAAAAGTTTGAATTGCTTTATCTGTTATAAACTGTGTTAAAAATAAATTTAAAAAAATTTATAAATGGACTTATCAGGTCTCTTGCCTTCTTCACAGGACTTCCGTAATGCTTGTCCTCCAAGTGACAACGCTATGAGGGCAGATAATCCTTATGGTCATACCACATTTAATCCATCATTTCTCATCTGAGAAGCCTGAAATTGCCCTAGAAACCAAACTTCAGGGACACAGGGCTTTCTTGCTTACCCAATGGTACTCTGACTTCTTTCAGTTCAAAACTTACCCCCTCAAAATACTGCATATGTTTTCAGACACTGGTGATCAGTTGATTTTGCTTAACCACCTTTTCTTTATTTCTGAAAAAAAAAACTGTTAAAAGATATGATTTATTGGATGTGGGAATAGAATGGTGACTGCATTTGGAAATAAAATTGATGTGAAAAAAAGATACCAATAAAATAAGATTTTTAAAAACCTAACCACTTTTTCCTGTCCATCTGTTAGATTATCAGAACAACAAAACAAGTAGCTCTTCATTTAAAAAAAATAAAAAACTCCATTAGCACAATCTCTTTTCTATCCTAAAGAGCATTAATTAGCAAAATTCATTAAGATGTGTAAAATATTGATCTTATCTACTGTATTTCTAACTACTCAGATGTCATATAATTCTGCCTATGAGGAAACTCAAATATAGTAGAGGATTTGACTTTAAAATGATTAGGGCCTCTCTATTACATGAAAAACAAAAGCAAGAACTGCTTGGCATAGGAAATTCATCTCAAATTTGACAAAATAATCCTAAAGAAACCTATAATGAAAGATCATAGTTGGGAAGTAAAGACCACTTCACAGTGACCTAGGAAAGCCCATGTCCACTCCTGCTTCTGGAATATAGATGGGAATAGAAGACTGAGATATTGCCAGTGCTGTCACTGCTATAAGTATTGGTGAAGTCGTTATTATCAACTACACAAGCCGATACCAAGAAACCCTGGTGAAATTTGTGTAGAAATATAACAAATGCATGTGGCATTTAATTTGTGAGTTATGTGAGAAGAGAATTTTCAGCATATTAGTGTAGGTTCTAGGGTCCTATGAATTCTGAAAAGTAGAATCCAATGATGTGTTCTCTGGGCATGCCCAAGGTAATAGAGGAAGGCTAAGAAACTGGTCTGGGGTTGGGTAGGGGAGAGAAGGTGAGGAACAGTGTTGACATCGTAGAGCTGGGGTTTTCCCCAAGGTGTAGGGAAGGTGAAGAGGATGACATCTGTGATGAGATGATATTCCTTCAATATTAGCATCTAGACAATCAACGAAACAATAAATCCAGTCCTGATTTGTAGTTTTTGTGGATATCTTAAGTGTAGCTCACTGAAAATTTAATTATCATGTCTGGGTTTGACCTGACTCCAACAAACCCCTACTGCCTTCCTCCCTCTCTGTACCCCTTCAACTGCAGCTATTATTCATAGCCCCATCCATTCACAGACCATTGGAATTGGCCTTGCTCTATCTAGACTTAGCCTGAAATCTATGCCCTTAGAAGACCCCAGGAAAATGTACGGACTTCTATCATTTTCCCTTGACCATGCCATGGGAAAGCAATCCTGTCTACACCTACCTTGCCCCAGATTCCTAAACAAGATTCTTAAAAAACAGGGGGTGACCTCTTTTGCCTGAATCACTTATAGTACTGCCCATTAACTTGAGCCCAACTCTGGGATCTGGAGACCACTTCTGGGAGCCCCACACACCTCTTTAGGCAGAACTGGGATCAAGTACATACCAATCATTCCACCTCCCACCCTGGTGAAATTGACCTGCTCCCCCTCAGAGCATCATAAAATTGATCAACCCATCTGGTCATAAAAACGAATCATCACTTGACTGATTGGACAGTAACAACAGGGAGTATCTCCTTTCAAGCTATTTTTCTAAATTTTCATTGATAAATCAGTGTACCTTACATGGGTCCATGAAATCTGCAATGCAATTTTAATCAAATTATTTCTATCTCTGCTTTCCTAAAATTACCCAGAGACTTAAGTGATTTTTAAATTTCTGACACTGTAATTCAACTCTCCCCTCTCCTTCTGCTGCTCTGACTGGCTTAAAATCCAGGAAACAAGATGTTCCTCTAGGTTAAGCTCATCACATCTAATCTCACTATGTTGGGAAATCAAGCTTAGATTGACCTCATCATCCCTTAGCCTCCTCTCCCATGTGATTAGAGTACCAAACTCCTCCCAATGCATTCCTTTGTAAACAGCAAAAACTGGACTTTTGGACTAACTACTCTGCATCTACTGTTCTGGCTGGATTCAATTCCATACCTGTACCAGGTAACCATAATTTCCTTCCCCTTTCCTATCTGTGTTTGTGTGTTGTCTCTCCTGTTACATTGTAAGTTCCTTGAGGGCAGGGACTGTCTTTTTACTAATTTTATCCTAATACACATAGTCTGTCACTTAATAAATGTTTATTAGACTAGACTGGATTAATAGTATTCATACTGGGACTGTTTAAAAAGAAAAAAAAGAGGAAAAATAGTATACAAGTACTAGTCATTTTTTCCCCATAGTTATCTTTCTCAGACACATTTAATTCTAATCTTTTCCTTCAGATCCAAATTTCCATTTTTCCTTGTTTTTATCTGCTCTTTAACTCAGTCTCCCTAATCTCCATGAAAAGATACTGCTTTTTGTTTGTTTATTTACTGTGTTTCTCCAGTTATTTGATAAGTCTGAGTCCTGGCCAATCCAAACCATGATTTGGATAAAAGGCTTGCTTTTCTTTCTTCCATTCAAACATGCCCAATTCCAGAGTTTGGGGAAAATTGAATGTCTTTCAAAGATGAAGGTGTCTCATTTGCAACTACATGTAGTATTTTCAAAAGAAAATCAGTAGACTGATAACAGCTATAAAAAAAAAATATAAAGGTTACTGGTTATGAAGTTGAGAAACAATTTTCATTGTTGCTTTCCACCACATGGGGAAAAATGAATATCACTGAACTTTCCATTTTCTATTTGTTATAAACAATTCAGGAAGATGTGGGGAAAGGCATAGGATATGGAAATAAGATGAATATTTGAATCTTTATATTACATCACATACCTCCACTGAGCATATCTTTAAGTAGGTGCATATGTACAATTTGTATGTGTGAGTTTGAAAGTCAACACAGAGAAAAATTTGAATTAATTTTTGTTTCTCAAATGTCAGGATTCTATATTAAAAAAAACTTATTACTTATACATATTTGATGAATTGAGTCAATATACATTTTAATACAGTGTGATGTAGTAGAAAGAGACCATGATTTTTCTTGAGATTACTTGGGTTCAAGCTCTCTCTCTGACATTCAGTAGCTATGTAAACTTGGACAAGTCACTTAAACCTCTATGAATCTCAGTGTCTTAATCAGCAAAATGGGACTAATAGTCCTTTTGCAGCCTAGAAAATTGCTTTGTAAATTTTTCTATTAATGTTATTGGATATTTTGGCTCTGGAGAAAAAAAAGTCAGCAAAGTTTTCTCAGTTTGGCATAAACCAAAGTGGAGATTAGAGGTTTGTAGTTATATTTATTCATCCATATTGCATTACCAACTGAGTCATCAGGTCCAGAAAATCTGCATTACAGTATCTAGCTATCTCATTACGAATTTATATAAATGTCAGTTTTATTACCAATGTTCATTTATCACAGACTTTATATTTGCCATTAGTTGTGTGTGATTTTCTATAGACTAGGATGGTGACTAATCTTATAAACATATGTAATTATAGTGCATAGGGAAGCTAGGTGGCACAATGAATAGAGGACTGGGGGTGGAGTTATCAAGACTCCTCTTCCCAAGCTCAAATATGGTTTCAGACACTTATTGCTGTATAATTCCAGCAAGTCACTTGATTCTGTTTGCCTCAGTTTCTTCATCTATAAAATGAGGTGGAGGAAAAAATGGCAGACCGTATCAGTACTTTTGCCAAGAAAATCCCAAATAGGGGATTGGCCAAATAGAGTTGGCCATGACTGAAAAATGACTGAATAACATAGTGCATAATAACAAATAGTAAGCATAGCAAAAAAGGAAATCCATAGCTCTTTCAAATATGTATAATGTATGGGATACATGTGTACACACACACATATACATCAGATGAAGAAAAAGAGCTTTGAACTATGGAAAAGGAAACCCTCTTTCATCCCAGCTTAATCTTTGGTTTAAACCAATGAACATATCGACTCATTTCAGTCTGCATGTCAGTTTCTGTAAATGACCATTGCCAAGAAATGACATTTTCTTCCTTGCTTGATTTGGCACTGTTATTCTTGGCATCTTCTTCTTAAACAAAAGAATTTCCATCATTTGTTGAGAGAACATGATACCACACAAGGCAGTCACTACACATTGGATGGGTAGACAGCCATCCATGTGCTATGATTTGAGGGCTATTGGGGAAGCTATGATCTGTTTAAGAACAAACAGGAAAACAAAAGAAATTTCATTATCAGCCTGCAAATGGACCTAAAGTCCAGTGACAGCTAATTAGTTGGAAGAAATTATTCTTCTTGATATGTTAATGGATGCCAATAGGTTAATGCCTCTTGATAAAATACGTTGTTCAGAGAGGACTAGCATCTCTCTGGTGAAGGCTTGCTGAGTCCTTTTCAGGGCTCCTTGTTTACTTTGGTGTCCACCTGTCACTCAACTCTCACCTGTGGCTCCAAGAAGCTAAAGTGGACACAATGGCCACACCTCAGTAAAAGAATCCTCACCAGAAGGGCTAAATCAGATTGAGTGATCAGACATGGAAAATGTCAGGGTCATCCACCACATCCTAGGGCATTGCCAGTTGTGTTGACTTTTACCTGGACACTGAACTTCAATGACTCTGGAAGAGAGAATGAGTTTGACAACTTTGTGCAACTCTATATCACTTAAATCCAATTTACCAGCAAGTCAAGACATCACCCCATGATGTCACTGATCCTTTTCAAAAACTAAGGACAAACACCAACGTAAAGGAATGACTTCTTCCAGGTAATTAGCTGTCACCTTGGGGATGAAAAATTGTCCTAAGAAAATAAAATGTAAGAAAATTAATCCAGGTTGGAGTGGGAGGTGAGTTGCGAGCAGCAGTTTAGAGCATAGGTGACTCTCTGGAATTAATAGACCCATAAGCAACAGAAAGAGTTTTCTGTTTTTACTATACAGAAAAGGGGTAACTGAAGAGTCATAAGAGAAAATTGTGAACTGAGATATAGCAAAGGGAAGGATGCTAAGTGGTCAAAGAAGTATAATAAGAAGATAAGCTTTTAAACTTTTTTGTAACCTAACCTCTTATGTTTCCAGTGTTCTGCCTTCCTCTCCTTCACATAATCTGTAATCCAGTGATACTGACATTCTTGCTATTCTTGGCACCTAGCCAAGAACCATTTCCCAACTGTAGGCATTTTCACTGACTCTTCTCCATGCCTAGAAAACTTTCTTTTCTTCATCTCTGTCTCTTGGCTTCTCTACTATTTTTTTCCCCAATTCTCAGCTTTCTACAAAAATTTTTGTTCAGTCTTTAATCTTAGTCCCTTCTGTTTTAGATTATCCCCAGCTGGAAATTAAATGGAAGTTTAATTTCAAATTCAGGGAAAACAGCTTGTAAACAACCAAACGTGTCAGAGCCCCACCCTAATGTGGGTTAGTGGACTGGAAAGGTACTAAGACAGATCTCAATACTTATACCATTACTTGTGCAATGCTATAGCCCTTACAATGAGGGGCAATAGAAACAGTGTGATAAGTTTGAATCATAGCATGGCTTTATGATGGGAATATTATATTACATGTGTTTGTCCAAGCTCAGAAACTACCTGATGCTGTAGTAAAACAACTTTGGGATTTTGCTGGACTGAGATCATTCAGAGAATGACTACAAAGGATTTTTTTATGCCAAGCTTAGTGCATGGCCTGCTTGCCGGAACTTTGCTGTGAAAAACAAGGTGGCTCCTAATATCTGACATGCTTAACAAATGCTTATTGACTTGATAAAGAGAAATACCATTTATTTCATGATTCTGCCTATGATGGACCCTAAAAATCACAGTGAAAAAAACACGGGGGCAGAGCCCAGATGACAGAGTAAAAGCAGGGACTTCCTTGAGTTCTCCCACAAACTCCTCCAAATAGCTGTAAAAATGACTCTACACAAATTCTAGAGCAGCAGAACCCACAAAATGACAGAGTGAAACAAATTTCCAGCCCAAGACAACCTGGAAGGTTGACAGGGAAGATAGTTGCTCTAGTCTGAGAGAAGAACACAGTCCAACTTGGGCCGTGTCAGTACAGAGAGGACCCCAGTAAACCTAAAACAGGTCTCAGGGCTCTGAATCACTTCCAGCTGTGGCAGTTTCCAGACTTCTAAAACCACAAATGTCAAAAACAACTAGAAGGTCAGTAGGAAAGATCTGTCACAACTGAGTAAGAGAAGAACATGGTCAGACCCCAGCCTCCAAAATAGTGGCAATAATGGCTGCTTCTGGAGCTCTCAGCTTATAGACAGTGAGGGAATTGAATGGATGATGAGAAGAGGACTGCAAGGATTTCTTTCCTGGTCCTGAAGCAGGATTCCCATGCTTTTTCTATGCTTGGAACTGGGTTGCAGCCCTTGGTGGTGGTCCTGGGGCAAGGGGGAGCACTAGAATGGCAGAACTTGTGGTGGAAGTAGAGAGGGAATCCTCCTCACAGTTTCAAGGCAGCAAAAAAGAGTACTTATGGTCACTCACAGACCAGAGCACAGGCCAGGAGAGGAGTAAACACTTCTTTGGTCATACCACCTTAGAAAAACTGAAAAGGTATAGGTCCCTAGAATTATCTCTGACAACAGCTGCTCAAAAGCTCTAAAGCTTGGGACAGTACACCCTCCATACTGAAAACAGACCCCCTACCTTTAAAAAGTCAAGTAATTGTCTGAAAAATGAGCAAAAAGTGGAAAAAAAAACAGATTTTGGAATCTTACTTTGGTGACAGGGAAGATCAAAACATACAACTAGAAAAAAAAAGTCAAAGCTCCAACTTCCAAAACCTCCAAGAAAAATATGGTCACAGGCCATGGAAGCACTCAAAAATGATTTGAAAAGTAACTAAGAGAAGTAGAGGAAAAATTGGAAAGAGAAATGAAAGTGATGCAAGAAAATCATGAAAAATATGTCAATAGCTTGCTAAAGGAGACCCCCCCCCCAAAATGATGAAGAAAATAACACCTTAAGGAATAGACTAACCCTAATGACAAAAGATGTCCAAAAAGTCAATAAGGAGAAGAATGCTTTAAAAATCAATTGGCCAAATAGAAAAGGAGGTCCAAAAGCTCACTGAAGAGAAATAATACCTTAAAAATTAGAATGAAGGAAATCGATGCTAATGACTTTATGAGAAATAAAGAAATTATAAAACAAAACCAAAAGAATGAAAAAATATAAGCCAATGTGAAATGTCTCATTTGAAAAAAGAAACTGACTTGGAAAAAAGGTAATTGGAGGCGTAATTTAAAAATTATTAGACTACCTGAAATCCATGATAAAAAAAAAGAGCCTAGACATCATCTTTCAAGAAATTATTAAGGAAAACTTTTCTGATATTCTGGAAGTAGAGGGTAAAATAGGAATTGAAAGAATTCACCAATCACCTCCTGAAAGAGATACCAAAATATTGTAGCCAAATTTCAGAGTTCCCAGGTCAAGGAGAAGATATTACAAGGAGCCAGAGAGAAAAAATTAAGTATTGTGGAGCCCTAGTGAGGATAAAACAAGATTTGGCAGCTTCTACATAAGGGATTGGAGGACTTACAATATGATATTCTGGAGGTCAAAGGAACAAGGATTAAAACCAAGAATCACCTACCTAGCAAAACTGAGTATAATCCTTCAGGGAATAAAGTGAATATTTAATGAAATAGAGCACTTTCAAGCATTCCTGATGAAAAGACCTGAGCTGGATAGAATATTTGACTTCAAATACAAGACTCAAGAGAAGCATGAAAATGTAAACAGGAAAGAGAAATCATAAGAGACTTATTATAGTTGAACTGTTTACATTCCTACATGAAAGGATGATATTTGTAACTCATGCAACCTTTCTCAGTATTAGCATAGTCTGAAAGAATATACATTTATATAGACAGAGGGCACAGAGTAATTTGAATATGAAAGGATGATACCTAAAAAATAAAAGTAAGGGGTGAGAGAGGAATGTGCTGGAAGAAGGAGAAAGGGAGAGGTAGAATGGGGTAAATTATTTCACATAAAAGAGACAAGAAAAAGCTTTTACAGTGGAGGGGAAGAGGGGGAAGGTGAGAGGGAATGAATGAACCTTACTCCCATCAGATTTGGCTTAAAGAGTGAATAACATACACACTCAATTGGATAGGGAAATCTATCTTACCCTATAGGAAAATAGGGAAGAAGGGGATGGGGGCGGGGATGATAGAAGGGAAGGCAGATTCAGGGAGAGGGTAATTAGAAGCAAGCACTTTTGAGGAGGGACATGGTCAAAGGAGAGAATAGAATAAATGAGGGACAGGATAGAATGGAGGGAAATATAGTCTCACAACATGACTATTATGGAAGTGTTTTGCATCATTACAAATGTATAACCTATATCAAATTGCTCACCTTGTCAACAAGAGTGGGTGGGGAAGGAGTAATGAGAGAATATGGAACTTGCAGTTTTTACAGTGAATGTTAAAAATTGTTTTTACGTGCAAATGGGAAATGAGATATATAGGCAATGGGGCATAAAAATCTATCTTGCCTTTCAGGAAAATAGAAGGGAAGTGGATAAGAGAAGGGGTGAGGATTAATAGAAGGGAGGGTAGGTTGAGGGAAGGGTAATCAGAATGCATGCAGTCTTGGGGTAGAGGGTGCAGAGAGATGTGGAGAAAATTTGGAACTCAAAATCTTGTGGTAGCGAATGCTGAAAACTAAAAAATAATTAATAAAAAAAAGATTACAACTTGCTTAAAAAACAAAATAAAAGAAAAAGAAAGCATTGTAAATTTAGAATCAATTTATAAGTTATGTCAATGGTCTATCTTATGGAGGAGGATCATAAATGTCAAAGTGGGAAAACAAGGTTTTAGTAAATTAAAGAAAAATCTTTTTAAAAAATAAAATCCATTTTTTTTTCTGTGCACACTGTTATCTTCAACATCTTGGAACTGGAAGGAATCTCAGAGGCAATCTATTCTGACTCATACCTCAGTGAAAAATGCCAGTATAACACACAGGCTCTGGCAGCTTCCTCTAGCACCCACTGAGCTAATCACACTGTATAAACAGAGACTTACTTCCTGATGCATTGAGGGGAATCTACACATACCATCAGAAAGGTCCCTGCTGCAGGGTATTGTTTACAGCCATCTGATTTTCCCACTTTCTCTGTTTGCAAGACCCCCTTCCTTCAACTACAATATGAGTCCCAAGGTCATCTAATATCAGTGACTAATTATGACAAATGATGGGGATGGTACTGAACTGGTTTGGAATGTTATTAGTTTAACTTTGGTGTTAAAAGGAAATGAAGCAGTTGAAGACTTCAACAATTACCAAAAGTAGGCTTACTTATATAACATAGAAAGGTTTTTCAACAAGTATAGTGCAACTTTTGAGCAATAAAGGTCTCCCCTCTCATGATCTTGGAGCATCTGCCAAATCTGAAGTTTTTGGACTTCAATATGGAGTGCCATTTTCTGTCATTAGATGAGCAAGAAGTCATTCATACCCACACTGGCCAGTCATATTCTAGGATCAGCTTTTTCCCTTTTAGGGAATAACAAAGAAACAAACAAAAACTAGCCTAACCCATGGGATGGGAGAAGAATGAATGCTGGTGATCCCATCACACATTTCAATATACAGTATTATACCTCAAGAATATTTCCTTCATTATATTAAGGATAGAAAACACTTTCCTGTGGTCAATTTAAATTCATTATATCTTTTTCTCTATAAAATTAACTTAAAGTCATTAAAAGTACCATAAATCTAGGGGGAAAGCTATATATGTTCTCTTTTAATTTGAGAAACTTTCGGTCCAGGTTCTTTTGCCACCAGCCTCTAGATCCTCATTATTTTGAAGTTGATGACATTATCTATGATATTTGCCTTACAGGTGAGAAAAGACCTGGAAATTTCTCTTTTGTGAAAGGACTTGAAAGCAGAACAGATGATACCAAATAATTTAGTAGAGAATTCTAAAAGTTTATTTTTATACAGTATACTGGAATTTCCTGGATATAAGCTTAAGGGATTTATGGACAGATTGACAGGGAAATGGAGAGGGACTAGATCTTTATTTCACTAAACTAGATCAAACAGGTAAAAAACTCCCTCTGCTGATTACAATGCACACCCCAGAAACGTGAAGTGGTTCCTTTATCTGACATGATAAATGTCCTGGCCGGGTTAACACAATGAGTATGTGACAGACAAGAATTGAACTCTGATGTCTTCTGCCTCAAAATCCAGAGCACTTTCAAAATTGGACCACACTCCCACTTATCATCAGTCAATCGCTACAAGAATTACAGAATTATAAGACCCCACAGTTGGAAAGGAGACATGAAACCATAGCATCCAGCCCATCCATAACTGCACAACAATTGTTTTTACTGTTCATGTAAGATGCTTTCATATGTTTTTGAAGAGTGTTATTAAAAGTGTAGATAAAACTGAATTATTTTTATAATATTAGGAAATCATTTCACTATTAATCCAATGTTGTATAGGCATGTTTCATGTCACACATTGTTTTCCTAAGAAGTTGTTTCTAAGTTCAAGTTTTGTATAGTCAAGAAATACAAAACTGAGCTCTGAAATAACTTTTTAGGAAAAAATTGATTCTACGAAGGTGATTTCTCTGCAATGGTCTGGACCACCCTAAAACTCCTGAAAAAAAAAATAAAACACCACAAAAAAAGTTATTAGACTTGATTACTTGTTTTGTGATTGAGAAACCATAGATGTAGCAACGTTTCCTCATTAATAAAATAATAATGGTATTTATAAAATGCTTACTTTGTGCCAGGTACTGTGCTAAGCTGTTAACAATGATTATCTCATTCATTCGATCCTCACAACCATCTTGAGTTGTTATTGTTCAGTCATTTTTGTCATATCTAAGTCTTTGTGATCTCATTCAGGGTTTTCTTGGCACAGACACTGGCATGGCTTGCCATTTCCTTCCCCAACTCATGTTACAGATGAGGAAACGGAAGCAAACAGGGTTAAGTGACTTGCTCAGGGTCATATAGCTACTAAGTGGATGAGGCCAGATTTGAACTAACGAAGATTAGTCTTTCTGAGTCTGGATCCAGCACTCTATCCACTGTGCCACCTAGTTAACATTTATCATCTCATTTGACCATCATAACATCCCTGGGAGGTAGGTGTTATTTTACAGATGGGGAAACTAAAGCAAATAAAGGTTAGATGACTTGTCCAAGATCTCAGAGCCAGTAAGAGTTTGAGGATGGATTTGAACTCAGGTCTTCCCGATTCTAGGTCTGGCACTCTATTCACTGTGCTATGTAGAATCTTTCTCAATTCAATTTATACAATCACAGTCTTAGAATAAGAAAGTCTCTAATTCCCCTTTTCACGTATCATTTCTCTAGGTATTTGATGTCATCTACTATATGTACAGTGGCTTCTCTTTTTAAGTATAATTTTGTAATAAAATGGGTAACTTTGAGCAAAAAATCACATATCCGAAAAGATTGCACATTGTATGCACCCATGCACATACACACACACAGCACAATTGTTTGTTCAGGCATCTAGATCATTTCCAAATTCTAAATATTAAAAATAATGCTTGAATATTTTTCTATGAATTTTCCCCTTTCAAACCCATTATTAGAGAGTAGTTCCAATAATGAGATCACAGAGTCAGAGGGCATGAGCATCTTTGTAACTACTGTCATATAATTCTATATTGTTTTCTACAGAGGTCTTCTAAATTCACTTTTCCAGTAGTGTAGTAGTGTGCTTGATTTTCCATAGCAATCCAGCAGCTTCAGAGAACTCAGTATCAAGTCCCTGCATGTGGTGTGTTTAAAGACTATTTTTTTAAAAAAGTGAAGGTCTCAGTAGAAACTTTGTGGATACTGAGCATGTTGCACAACAGTGGAATAACACAGAACATGCCAACACCCTGGAAGAGATAAATAACCCAAGCAGAACGGAGCTCAAGCTGTTTGTGAAACTGTGCCTAATCGACATCCGCAGAGGAGTTTGACAGTGGGATACAATATCTCCCAAACCATTTCCAATTACCTTGGAAGCATTGTTCCAACACACTGATTAGAATATTGCAAGATAGATCGATGAATATCTTACACATTTGCTTTCTTGCAGATGATAAAGTTCTGCTGTTGTTGCTTATTTTTTGCAGTTTTCTTTAAAGATTCTGTCCTTGAGTGCCACGAATAATAAAAGCAGTTGCTGATTAGTGTAGAAATGAAACAAGAGGGCAGTTGGGTGGCACAGTAGCTGGAGTGTTGGGCCTGGAGTCAGAAAGATTCATCTACCTGAGTTTATATCTGGTAGCTATGTGACCCTGAACAGCTCATTTAAGCCTGTTTGCCTCTGTTTCCTTATCTGTCAAATGAGCTGAAGAAAGAATAGAAAACCACTGGTAACATTGCAAGAAAATCCTAAATGGGATCACAAAGAATTGGACAACTCAAACAACTGAAAAGCAAAGAAACTAGATAAAATGAAATAATATGTATCACTGACTAATCAATCCAATCATTCAATCAAAAAGCATGTACTAAGGGTTTAATATGGGCCAGGCATTGTGCTAATCCTTACAGATAAAAAGACTAAATGGAAACAGCCTCTGCCCCCAAGAAGCTTACATCCTAACGGAGGTGGTATTATGTAAAAATGGTAGAAAACAGAGGGAAAATAACCATGAAGGAAAAGGTATAAGTTGCTGAAAGGAGTTCAGAAGATGGTGCTTGAACAAAACCTTAGAGAAAATCAGGTATGCTAAAAGGCAAAGGTGGGGTAGAAATGAGGGAAAGAATCTCCTTGTGAAAAAGAAGCTGTTGTGTGGCCTTTGTATAGACACTGCTTAGCCTGGCATCTGGCAAATAGTACTGGATAAATCCTTGTTAATTTATTGATTGAATGCATGTCAGGTAGGACAGACAGTCTATGAAAGTCACGGAGGTCATAGAAAAAGTGGTATGTATTCTGTAAAATGTTTATCTGATCCACCAATTTCAACCGATTAATAATGCGGAATAAATAGAAATTAGCTTTAATTTGTTTCAGCTGTGGCTTTATATGACTTACTAAAGTTGACATAGAAATGAAACAGAAATGTTCAGTTTCACAAAGTCTTTCCCCTCCTATGACTCAATATAATTTTACCCATCACTTCAAATGAACTCTCTGGAATCCTGGTGCTTTTACTACCAAACTTCTCTTCATTTTAAAGCTCTTCCTTTTGTTCTCCCTTTACCTTCTAACATGAAGTCTGGCTCCCCCGGGGCGTGACACTAAAGCCCTGACCTTTTCCAGTGTTCAATATGCCTCTTCTTATCCCCACACTTTCCTACTAATACAGATAGAGAAAGAGTTAGAATACTCATTGGTTCCCACTGAGACTTAGGGAATGCCTTCTTTCACCATTCCTCAGCAAGTTCTCTTTCTAGTTTATCTAGCTATGCCATCCAATCTAGACTCTGGTGACAATCATCTGCCAGAAGCTAGATCATTCTCACTTTTTTCTCATGAGGTTCAGGATCTGATTGGCAGTCTTACTCTGCTACTCATCCCCTGCATTTATATATAGCAGAGGGCTTTGACATATAGCCTGAATTTTCCTTAAACCCTTCAGCCATCCAGTTTTTCAATCTCCTCAATTCCAATAATCTATTTTTTCAGTATACCTCAACTCCATGCAGGGAAGTCTATACCCTTGACTTTACAAGTGTTTCACTTCCATAATCAAGATTATGACATAGCTTTATCTTACTACTGCCTCCTAACATTCCATTTTTTCCTATACCTCACTTCTCTTTAATCTATCCTTTGTCATTTCCACAACCTCTCCTCTCTCTGCCTATTAACATTCTTTCAAGGTTTCACTTCCATCCCTTATATTAGTCTTTGCCTTTACCACTTCTTGAGTCATTCTTGAGTTTTCTCTTCTCCTCGATTCAAACTTCTTGGCATCACTCCTTTATTTTACCTTTTTTCTAGTCTGTCATGAAAAGCTGGCCTCTTTCCTTGTTCCCTTAATTCTTTCCCAATACTGTCTCAAGCCAAGTTCCATAATCATTCTCAAACTTCTCTCTCATCTTCAGTTTCTCCATAGTTACTGACTCATTCTTTATTGTTTAGTCATAACTAGACTTCCCAATTCATAAAAAAAGAAAAGCCTTCAAGATTTTGTCCTGTAATCTCCCCTCTCTTTCATAATTACATATCTAGGAAAATGTTCTCTTTGCCTTCATTGCTTTTCCTCTCACTTTGTAATCTGACAGCTTTTCAATTAAAATTTCTTTCTCCAAAAGTTACTAAAAATCACTTAATTGCCAAACTTAATGGACTTCATTCAATTCTCCACCTTTGTTTCTACTACCTTTCTGTAGTATTTCACACTAGTAACCACCCTCTCTTCTCATCTTGAGTGGGGAGGAGCAGGAGGGAAACTGTCCTTTTTGAGTCTTCTTGCCCATTTGAATGTTCTTTCTTAGTTTCCACCTTTGGCTTATCATTCATATTCCACTTTCTAATTGTGAGTCTCATCTTTCCTGAACCCTCTTCTCTTCTTTGTTACATTCTATCTCCTTCTGACCTCATTAGTTCCTGTGGGTTAATTACCTGTTCTATACCGATGACTCTCACATCTACTCATCTAGCTCTAATCTCTGCTGTTACTGTTTGTCCCTCTTTTTCAAAGAGGACCATGATACCGGGAAGGTGACTTGTAAGTGAATTGAATTTAAGTGAGGGAGGGCTGTACAAAATCATCAGTCTTCCTTTCTCCTCCAAAGCCATCTGGGTCTGGTGGCAAGGTATAAATCATGATGACTGTAGATGGTCCAGGATACAGTGGGAGATGTTGGTCAAAAGCTAAAGTCTTTCCCACGTCTCAGTTTGACTAGGGCAATACCCATGCAGTGATTAAGGCTAGGTAAGAAATGAGACAAAGAATGGTCGCTTTTACTTAGATCAAAAATAAATAATCTTGCAGGGAAAGACCTTTAGAGTTTCTGGGCAAAACAGAAACAGTTGCTATTTACATTTGCTCTCTCAGCCAGCTGGGCCCAGATTTTGACCTCTAAGTGGGGCTTGGATGGGGAACTATTGTTGACCAATAAGAGAGCCAGAGTGAATTGAGTTTAAGGCCTGGTCCTTAAGAAAGAAATTTATCCCCTAAACCCCAAGATGTCTTGCCAGGTTTCAGCAATCCAGAAGTTTCAGTCCCACATAACTATTTACCAAATTGACGTTTTGAACAGGATGATGTGCAAGCAACACTAATTCACCTATTCAAAACCGAACTAATTTTTTTTCACCCTTAACCTATCTACATTACTAGCCTCTCTGTTCCTGGCAAAGTCACTACCATTCTTCAATTTACCCAGGTTAAAAATCTTGGAGTCACTGTTTAACCTTCCATAACCAATCATTTGGCAAATCTCTACTCCACCTCCACAATATCTCTCTCATCTGTCCCCTTCTTGTTGTGTGCAGTATGTTGTCTTACTCAACTTTCACTTGGACTGTTGGAGAAACCTTCTTTATTTCTCTTCCTGATTTATTTTACCTTTTCTAGCCCACTCTGTATGAGCTGAAAAAAATAATCTTTCTAACTCAGAGATCAGACCGTGAGACTCCTTTACTCAATAAACTCTAATGGTAAGCTTTTATCTCTGGGGCCAAATAAAAACTACTTTGTCTAGCAATTAAAATCCTTTAGGTACTGGCTCCAACTTGTTCTTTCAGGCTTGTTATGCATTATTCACCTTCACACACTCTACAATCCAGGTAAACTGGCTTTCTTCTTTTTTCTTACACCTCCTATTTCTGTATATTTGCCTAGGTTTAGCCATGCTTAGAATACTCTCTCTTCACTTTTGCTTTTTAGAATCCCCATTCCTTCAAAGACCAAGTGTCACCTCTTATCAAATGTTTTCCTTATGCACCACAATGCCAGACCTCCTATTACCTTATATTTAACCATATGTAATCTGTATGTGTTGTGTGTATGTATGTACGTGTGCCTCTGATAGAATGTAGACTTGAGGGCAAATATAATTTCATATTTGTGTCTGTACTCTAAGTACCTAGGTTAGTGTGGAGTATGTAGCAGGTATTTAATATGTTCTTTCAGATTGATCATACTTAATATATTCTTTTTGGATTGATCATGATGATAACCGGAAAATTTGACCTCATAGCTATAATTTCCTTGTTGTAAAATGTGACTTCTGCATACCATATTCAAAAGTGACCACATAGACAAACATAGTTATGGAGTAACAAATATATACCCATGTGAGGAAATCCAGAAATTCAGAATGGGGACTGATGATGACGGTAATGTTCACGAGGAAGAAACAAAAAGTATACTGTCATGGGAATATATTAAAGACCCCTGGCACAAAAAGAAGGCATTGTATGAGCAGTGGCTGAAATGGGTCACAAACAGGAATATTATATAGTTTAGTTATGTTAGACTTCAGTTATCTGGGAATCTCCAGGAGTTATGGTCTCTGTCTGTCTCTGTCTATCTCTGTCTCTTTCTCTCTGCTTTTATGTCCTTTTCACTCACTGATTTTCTCTTCTCTTCCTCTCACTATGTGTTAAAAGCACAGAAGCTGAGTTCATAATTTGCCTTGATGATAAACATTTTTCCAATGGAGAAGAATTGACAAGGTGAACTATTATATTTTATCTTATTCCAAAAGGGAGAAATTCTTTTCTAGAGTAGAAATGATGAGGAACATGAGGAATTATAAAGGCAGCTAAGTGCTGCACTGGATAGAGCACTTATGCTGAAGTTTATCTGAGTTTAAATATTCCCTCATACAGTGGTTAGCTGTGTGACTTTGAGCAAGTAACTTAACCACTTCCTGCCTTGGTTTCTTCAAATATAAAATGAGGATATTAATAGAATCTACATTCCAGAATTGTTTTGAGCATCAAATAAAACACCATTTGTAAAGTACTTAGTACAACCCCTGGCATGAGTAGGTAGGTGCTGTATAAATGTTAACTATTAATCCCACAGATCCCAGCATTAGTGGATTTCCCGTGTCTGAAAGTCTTCAAACAGTCTGGATGGCAACTTTTCAAGTATGTTGAATATCTCGCTGGGTGCTGAATGTCCACCGTCAGCTGGACCTCTGTCCCAGTCAGTGGTGACTCAGAACCCAATTCTGTTCTAACCCTTGGACATATTATCTCTTCCTAATAGTCATTGATCCAGGACTATCTGCCATTGCTCCTCAAGTCATGGGGACTATAAAATAATCATTACCGTGTATGAAGCGCTTTATGTTTACCAAGTTGCTTTATAAATATTATCTCATTTTATCCTTATCACAGCCCTGAGAGATAAGGGGTATTATTCAAAGAGGACTAGCATCTCTTGTGAGTAGGCTTGCCAAGCCCTTTTTAGGACTGCTCATTCATATTTGATGTCCATTTGTCACCCAACTCTCAATTGTGGCTACAAGAAACTATAGTATATATAGTATGTGAGGTATGGTCATATCCCAGTCAAAGCGTTTTAGCAGACGGGCTAAACCAGGTTGAGGGTAACTGACAGCCCTCAAACCGATGGGTGAGTTAGGGGAATGCATACCCCAGCCATGCAAAGACTTTTCCCAGCAGAATGGGAAAATTAGAACAATTTGTTCTAAAGGCTACGAAGGTGGATAAAAAAGGTGCTGTGGAGTGTTTAGAGCTTGGTCAGACATCAGCACGGTCATCCACCACTTCCTGGGCTGTTGCCGGTCACCTTGACTTTGTCTTGCTACGGAACTTCAGCGCAAGAGAGATGGAAGTTGATAAAACTGTGCTTCACTTAACTCTGATTCACACAAAAGTTAAGACATCATTCACTAGTTTTCTTTGAAAATAAAGGATGCACATCAGTCATTATCACCATTTTATATTTAAGGCAAACAAAGTTTAAATAACTTGCTCAAGGCCAGGTACTTTGTAAGTGTCTGTGGCCAACTTAGAACTCAGATAAGGTTCAGTACTCCATCCATTGCTCCACCTCAATGCCATGACATCTTTCTAGGACATGATTATGTCCTTGCATTTCCATCTGCTGGAACAGAACACTCCGTTATGTGCTGTCTCTCCCTGTTCTCTCCTTGTAGGATTGAATCAACTTCCTCTTTGTGTCCTCAGCATTTAGTAGAGTGTATGGCACATTATAAAAGTAATTAATAAGTGTTTCGTAGTCAGTAGTAGTAGTAGTAGTAGAAGTAGTAGTAGTAGTAGCATTCTCTTCCATTCTGGGTCATAGAAGGGATTCTTTCTAAGGTACAGGTTGAATTAGGATAATCTATGGAGTTCTTTTCAGCCATTTAATTTTAAGATTCTTGGACTTGTACGTTCTTTATGGGAGAATTTTCATCCCCACTTCCTACTTCCAATCTGAGATCTCTTAAACACCATCTACTAGCATATAAGCTATAGATAAAGAGAAGCAAATTTCTTTAAGGGTCAAGGTAAGTCATCAGGAGGATGGCATAAAGATGGTTTAAGGATACAAAAATGGCTAAGAATGGTAATGAGATGTAGTTAGCTCTTAGGAGCAGCTTTAGCCAAGGGAAATTTGACATTCCTCCAAAGTAACAGTATATCCTTATAGGAACATTCTTGAGCACAAAATTTATATGTATCATATAAATATAGTCATGTGAGTAAAGTACTATGCCTCTTATTTTCAAAGCACTTTATAGCTTCACCGACATTATATTTTACTGGCCTGTGAGGTAGCTTTGTGGTTACTATTATATCCATTTGACAATTGAGAAAATTGAAACACAAGGATGTGACTTAGTAGAGGTCACACAGTAAGTGGCAGAGACAACATTTGAACCAAGGTCTTTAGACCTAGAGAGCCATCATTGGAAGGGACCTAAGAGTCCATACAAGAACTATGGGTTACCCATGCTAAATAACTTTCCCAAGTCAAATAGGTACTAATTGCCTGAGGAGGGAACTAAACTCAGGTCTTCATCTTCCAGAGTCAGTATTCTCTCAACTGTATCTCACCTTGTCCTAGAGAGCCATACTAAAAGCACATAACCCCTTACCGGTCCTAACAAGCTGTAAAGTTGTTAAGTATAGAGCTGTTGACAAACTGTCTGCCAATTTAGGACCAGCCTACATAAAAATGCACAAGAAATTTGACTGCTTCGTATGGATTGATGTTGGTCAGGACAAATTATGATTCTACATCACCTGACAGCATTAAATAGAACATATTTCTAACTTTCTAAGCACTTTTCTATTAGACAGACCCCCTACCCCCCATACTAGTACTGACACTTTTCACTTGTGCTGGTCACACTTTCAACACTATCCTTTAAATTCCAGGTAAGTTCTGTAAAACCTTCATTTTTGAGAAAATAAAACATTCAATGGTACAAAGCAGAATCAAAATCTATTTAAAATGTATTCACAAGATGAAAGACAATGAAGAATTTGGGTTCTTATATGAGAAACTACACTTGAAAAGTCTCAGTCCCAAAGATAGCAAATATTAGACAATCCTTTTCCGCCATCTGGTGGACATCCTGAAGAACAACACTGCATGGGAACTATATGAATATAAATTTTATATGGTTTTATAAAACAAGACATACTTTTTTCTCTTTGCATATGTATTCTTTTTAAAATTCAACTTATGACTAATGATATAATTAAAGTAAAATTTTAATGAACAGTTTTAGTAAGATATAAGTAAATTTGATAAATTGACACGGACAAGATTCAAAATTACTATTATATCAGTACATTTTATATATGCATAAACACAGACACACATAGATATAGCAAAAATTTTCTTAAAAGCTGCTTAAATATTTGAAGAAACTATTAGTTATATCCTTAGAAGTGCTTTTATTTAATAATGAGAAAACTAATATTTGCTTACTTAAGATGAAATTATTTTTTCTGGAATTTCTTTTTCTTGTTTTTTTTTCTTTTTACAAATTATTGTTTCTTCATTTTTAATGTTTCTCATTTTAAAAATTTTTGATTCTAAATGACATCCCTCCCATTTTTCTGACACCCACTGAGAAGGCAAGCAAAGTGATATCAATTAATGACACACATGAAATCATACAAAACATTTCCATATTAGCTCATGTTGGTGTGTTCAGTCAGTCGGACACATTGAAACTTCACTTTATCATGGTTGATGTCCTTTTGGTCCTCTTGAAAACAAAGAACAACAACCAACCAACCAGTAACTATTTATGGTCAAGTTCTTTGTTGTTACTTTTGCTTTTTCTCATTTTCCCTGTTTTTTTAATTGCCTTGAACTTGATGTTAAAGTTGGCATTGCTTACCTGGGTGTTGCAAGACACCTTCCCAAGCTATTTTGTACTTTTTTTTTCATAACTATTCTTGGGCATCTCCAAGTTTTTGTTGCTTCTAAAATGTATGATCTGTGGAGAGGTGTGGTCACTGCCCTTCTGGTCTGAACTCTGGTCTTCACCCAGAAAGGACCTTTGATCCCCTGTAACCACAAGCACTAATGCTCCTTTTGGCCCTGAAACTGTGACCAGGTCCCTATTATCTTGTGACCTCTTACCAGCACTCCTCTTTGCCCCATAACTGTGATTTAGAACTGCATGTGGAGAATAGAGTTGCCAGTCAGCACTAGCTATAATCAGTGCCTACAAAAGATCCCTTGTGATCTCTTTCTGACCACTTGCCTAATCCCCTTAGCTTCTCTGAACTGAAGCTGTTGTTGCTACTACTACCACTGGCCACCCTGTGAGTGGGCTTCAGACAGGCCTTTACGCCAGTGATGCAGACTTCTGCTGACCTCTTAAGTTTTCTTAGGCCATAGTAATGTCCCACTCCAGCTGTTTGTTGGCTCTGCCACTCAAAAGTTTGATTTGAGGAGTTCTTTTAAAGCTGTTTGGAAGAGAATGTTGGAAGAGTTTTACCATGTGGGCTCTACCTCTTGATTTTTCTACAATCTCAGAAGATAATATGTATTAAAAGAATGACAGTAGAGTGGTCTCTTTCCAGTGGATTTGATTCTCTTATTACAAGTCACCTGCAGGGTCCTAGATGATTCTACTAAAATCTTTGGCAAAACAGATCTCAATATAATTTAATTATTGCTGGGTTTTTTAAAAAAATGGCATTAATTTCCAGTTTTTCAAAAAATATTGTTTACATTAAGATTGATCATGTATACGTATGTATGTATATACACACACACATATGTGTGTGTGTGCATACTTTATTGCATAGTCTTTTGTTCATTATGTCCCCCATCCACATTATGACCCACAGAGAAAAATTTGCTTTTAGCTTAGGTTATGGATCTTTTCTAGGAGTCTCCCTTAATGAGGGAAAGCAGTAGAAATGTACTAACTGTACAATGTATATTGGTCATGTTCCTCTGTTACATCATGTCTGCCTTAGTCATCCCTGAGAGGATAGACTGTGAACGTAAGGTTGTGGTCAGCGAAAAAGACTATTTCCTGAACTCCCTTCCCCTTATTCTCTCTGTCTCTCTCTCTCTCTCTCTCTCTCTCTCTCTCTCTTTCTCTCTCTCTCTCTCTCACACACACACACACACACACACACACACTATTTTTCAGTGAGATAGAAAGAATAGTACAAGATTAAAAGGAATAAATTGGATGAGATTGTATTATCTTTTCCCTCAAAGCTACCTCAGTTCTAATTTTTCCTATTCCTCTTTTTCACTGAAAATGCTTTCTTCAAAGTTGCCAATTATCTTTCATTTGCAAAATCAAAGTACTTTTCTCAATCCCTTTCTTTGACATTTGTATAGTATTTGAAAGTTTCCCACCCTCTCCTCTTGGACACTCTCAGTGGTTGTCACAGTGTCTCTCTTCGTAGTCCTCCTATCTATTTAACTACTCCTCCACCCTTTGATGGATCATCATTCCATAGCACTTCTTTTAACTGTGGCATACCCCAAAACTCTATCTTTGTTTTTTTTATGTCTACACCCTCTCACTTGGTGACCTTATTAGCTCACATAGATTCAGTTATCATTTATATTTCAATGATTCCCAGATGAATATATCTACTCTGAGTTTCTTATCTTGCCATCTAGTTCTACATCATCAACTTGCTATTGGGCATTTCAAATTTATTATCCCACAGCCTCTCAAACTAAACATGTCTAAAACAGAACTCATAATCTTTTTCCCCAAATATACCTCCCTCTACTGACTTTAAATATTACTGTTCAGGGACCACCATCCTTCCAATCACCAAAGTTCCCAGCCTTGGCATTACTCTTGACTCCTCACTTTCCCTTGACCCTCATATCCAATCAGGAGCTAAATCTTTCCATTTCTTCATCAATGCCATTCCGCATGTCCATCACCTATTCTGTTCACACAACTATAATTCTAATTTAGACCCCTACCACCTATTGTTTTAATCAATAGTAATAACATTTATAGGCCATTAAAGTTTGCAAAATGCAAAAATTCAATCCTCAAAACAACTCTACAAGGTAGATTCTATTATTAGCTCCATTTTAGGGATGGAACTGAGACGAAGGTAGTTAAGTAACTTGCCTAGGTCCACATAACAGTGTCTGAGACAGGTTTCAAACTTCAAACTAATGCAATGGCCTCCATTTCACATAGCTCAAATTGTTTTTTTCTAAGGTGCTATGTTGACCATTAGCAGAGCAGTGACTCTCTATTTACCCCAAGATCAAATATTACTTCATCTTTATCTCATCCTTTTAAAAAAATCATATTTTTGTCATATTTATTATACACATTATTATTATAATACATGTATGTAACATATACATAGTATGTATATAATATTGGGGACTAATTTTTGTATATTTAATGGGGCACCCAGTCATAAAAGTGTGAAGACCACTGTCTTAGGGGTTAAAATAATATTTCTCAAATATTTGTCATGTAAGTCCTCAAATTCTTTAGTATTCGCATTTCCAGAAACTTTAATGCCTAGAGAAACAAGATTTTAAAGTGAAATGAAAGAGTCTGTAGAAATGTAAAAATGAATAAGAAATCTGCATTCAAAGTAATTGTTAAAAGAAAAAGACAAAACTCGGGGGCAGAACAAAGAGGCAGAGTAGAAAGAGGGACCTGCCTGAGCTCTCCCATAAACTCCTCAAAATACCTGCAAAAAATGACTCTAAAAAAATTCTAGAGCTGCAGAAGTCACAAAATGACAGAGTGAAACAGATTTCCAGTCCAAGACGTTCTGGAAGGCTAACAGGAAGGATCTACTGCACTGGGGTGAGAGTAGAATTAAGCACTATGTCAACCATGTCAGCACAGACAGAACTGGAGCAGACCTCAGGCACTGAATCACTAGCAGTTATAGAGGTCTGCAAACTTCTCAACCCATAAATGCTAAAGACAGCTTCAAAGGTCAGTGAAAAAGCTACATCACCTGGGAAAGAGGGGAGCATGGTCCAGAAGCTGCCTTATACCCAGGGTGATAGCAGCCATTGCTGCAGTAGCAGCTGCTTCTGGAGCTCTCAGTCTACTGACATTGGGGGAATCAAGCAGCTGATCTGAGTTGCAATCCTAAGTGGTGGTCCTGGGGCAAGAGGAGTGCTGGTGTGGCAGAGCTTGTGGTGACTGTGGAGAGGGAATCCCACTAGCAGTTCCAGCACAGAAAAGAATGCTTGTGGTTGCTTACAGACCAGACTGCAGGCCAGGAGAGGAGTAAACATTTCTCCCTTGATTATACCACTTTGGAGGAACTGAGAATTTACAAGTCCCTGAAAACAGCCTCTATTTCTCTGAAAACAGCTGCACAAAAGCCATGAAACTTGCAAAAGTACACCCCACTTAACAAAGACCTCAAAAGTCAAAGAACTGGCTGGGAAAATGAGCAGAAAGGTGGAGAAATAAGACTATAGAAGGTTACTTTCCTATCAAAAGGCATTTTCTTATGATGAGGAAGATCAAAGCATACAACTGGAGGATGACAGCAAGAAAAATATGAAACAATCTCAGGTCATGAAAGAGCCTCTGAAAGGATTTTGAAAATCAAGTAAGAGAAGTAGAGGAAAAATTGAGGAGAGAAATGGGAGTGATGCAAGAAAATCATGAAAAATGACTCAACAGCTTGCTAAAGAAGACGCCCAAAATACTAAAGAAAATAATACCTTTAAAAATAGACCTATCCAAATGGCAAAAGAGACCTAAAAAGTCCATGTGGAGAAGGGTGCCTTAAAAGGCAGAATTGGTCAAAGGGAAAAGGAGGTCCAAAAGCTCACTTCATAATTCCTTAAAAATTAGAATGGAGGAAATGGAAGCAAATGATGTTATGAGAAATCAAGAAATTATAAAACAAAATCAAAATAATTTAAAAATAAAAGACAATGTGAAGTATCTCATTGGAAAAGCAACTGATTTGGTAAAGAGATCCAGGAGATATAATTTTAAAATTATTGGACTATCTGAAAGCCATAATCAAAAAAAGAACCTAGACATCATCCTTCAAGAAATTATCAAGGAAAATTGCTCTGATATTCTAGAACCAGAGGGTAAAGTAGAAATGGAAAGAATTCATTGATCACCTCCTGAAAGAGATCTCAGAAGGAAAACTAGTAATATTGGAGCCAAATTCCAGACTTGCCAGGTCATGAAGAAAATATTACAAGCAGCCAGAAAGAAATAATTCAAGTATTATGGAAACACAATCAAGATAATACAAGATTTGCAGCTTCTATACTAAGGGATCTGAGGTCTTGGAATATGATATTCAAAAGACAAAGGAACTAGAATTAAAACCAAGAGTCACCTACCCAGCAAAACTGAGTATAATACTTCTAGAGGAAAATGGAATATCAATGTAATAGAAGATTTCCAAGCATTCTTGTTGAAAAGACCAGAGCTGATTAGAAAATTTGACTTTCAAATACAAGAATCAAGAGAAACATGGAAAGGTAAACAGGAAAGAGAACCCATAAGGGACACATTAAAATTGAACTGTTTACATTCCTACATGAAAAGATGATATTTGTAACTTATGAGACCTTTCTCAGTATTAGGGTAGTTAGAGATTATATCTATATCTATATATATATTCTATATATTATATAGAGATTATATATATATATTCTATTCTAGAACCAGAGGGTAAAATAGAAAGGAAAAAATCCATTGATCACCTCCTGAAAGAGATCCCAAAAGGAAATAAATACACACATATACATATGTGTGTGTGTTTATATACATATATATGTGCGTGTGTGTGTGTATAGTGTATGTGTATAAAGATGGAGAGCACAGAGGTGAGCTGAATATGAAATGAGGATACCAATAAAGTATAGTTAAGTGTTGAGAGGAATGTACTGGAAGAAGGAGGAAGGGAGAGGTAAAATGTAGTAAATCATCTCACATAAAAGAGGCAAGAAAGAACTTTTACAGTGGAGGGGAAGAGGGAAGAGGTGAGAGGGCATAAGTGAGGCTTACTCTCATTGGATTTCACTTAAGTAGGTAATAACACACTAAATTGGGTGTGGAAATCTGTCTTCCCCCAAAGGAAGGCAAGGGGGAAGGTGATTGGAGAGGGAGGATAATTGAAGTGTTGGGAGGATAGGGGAAGGGGTAATCACAAGTCAACACTATTGTGGGGGTGTCGACAGGTCAAGGGAGGGAATGGAATTGATGGAGAGCAGGTCAGGATAGAGGGAAATGTGGTTAGTCTTTCACAACATGACTGTTATGAAAATGTTTTGCATGACTATACATGTGTGACCTACATTGAATTGCTTGCTTTCGCAATGAGGGAGGAAGGGAGATGGAATGTGGAACTCAAAGCTGTAAAAATGAATATTAAATATTGGTTTTGCATGCAACTGGGAAATAAGTTGTACAGGCAATGGGATATAAAAATCTACAAGAAATTAGAGGGGAGGCAGATGGGAGACAGGGGATGATAGTAGGGAGGGCAGATTGGGGAAAGGAGTGCTTGAGGGGCAAGCTGTCCTGGGGTGATGAAGGGAAATGATAGGGAAAAATTTGGAATTCAAAATCTTGTGGAAGTGAATGTTGAAAATGGAAAATAAATTATATTAAAAAATAGACCTCATATTTCTATGTCTGCCTTAATTCATATTTAGTCTAGATAAAGTATTGATGAAGTTCTTCCCTTCCCTAATAAGGAACTCAAATTATGTCTTCAAAAATAGGAAGCCACCAGAAGAAATAGGTCTTCAAAAACATAAAAAAGATCTATGTCTTCCTGTGCCTTTTCTTTCTTTGCCTATTAAAAATGCAAAATAACTCTATAGCTTTCAGCATACTCTATGTGATTTCTTGTGTTGGCACTCAGGCTGTTGCTGGCTCTGTCCGAGGTCACACCTCCTTTTAACAATACTTGACTCTTACTACTGACTAGAGGATCGATTTGTAATCTTCTTATAGTCTATGCATAATTCAAACTATGGCTTTTATTTCATTTCCTTTGCCCCAGTGTGGGATTCTTAACCTAATGAAGGCTTAGTAAATATTTACTGAAAGCAATTTTATCAATAACTTTTTCAAAATTCTAATAATTCACTTTTTTTTAAACCACCAGAATTCAGGTAGAATTGGCAATGATCTGTTCTTTCTATTGGCATTTTTGTGTTTTGACATGACTTTAAATTGTTTGTGAATTAGGCTGAGAGACCAGCAAATATAGTGTAGTAGGAGGGAGCAATACAGCCTGGCTCTCCTTCGCAATTGTTATCAACAAACACCTAGAAGAGTATAAGCATAAGCATGACCTTAATGATCAGAAAATTCAAAGAGGAATCGCAATGTATCATTTTTTCAGCCCACACCAGCATAAGGACATAGTCTGAGCTTACGGTAGGGCAATGAGAGGGAGTCCAGCCAGGAAGCTCATAAACAGATTGTTGGACTACGATGACTGAACAGGGGTCTGTGACTGTGTACCACATCAAGGAGCTGCTGCAATTTGATCAAGCACTGGCCCTGATACTGAGTCTTTTGAGGGAGTAGGAACAGAAGCTAGGTGGCTACTGTTTGATTTGACTCCAGAAATCCAGCCTGGACTGAGGAAGGGACCTGAAGCTAAGCAGGTATAGGGCCAGCCTCTAGCTGTGTACCAGGGCCAAGGCAAGAAGCAGTCCAGCTTTAAATACTTCCAACACTTACTAGCTGCAGTGTGGTCATAAATAAGTGAATTGTCCTCCCAGATTCACTTTTCTCCACCTTTAAAATTCTGATAATACCTACACTATTTCTTCATAGGGTTATTCCAAGGCTTAAATAAAAGAATGCATGTAAAGCAGTTGACAAATCTTAAATCAGTCAGTAAAATGCATTCAGCTGCACCAGGGCAATTTTGCATACCGCTGTTTTTATACAAAAGAAGTCAGTTTGCAGATTGACAGAGAGAAAGCTAGGTTGGTGCTGTCTACCTGTGTACAGGATAGAAGAGGTTCCAGAAGTTTTTGGGAGAGAGAGCCTTAGGGTACCAAAGGCTCTTTGAAAGAGATGCCAATGAAGAATATGAAAGCTACAAATGTGTAAGGAAACTGGCTTTGCAACATGCCTCTAATGTTCAGCTTACCTCTTAGAGAGATGTCAAAGACTTTCCCTCAGGTGAGTCTGAGCCTGGTCTTTTGGTCTGAACTTAGTTCTCATCTCAGTCCCAGCTCTCAACTGAAGAACTCATTGACTCATGATTAAAAAGAAAAAAATCTACTTTAAAAATTTACCTTTTTTTTCAATTAGTAAAAATGTATTATTTTCTCACTTTGCAAAAACTATGCATTGTCAAGCAAAGTTAATTCTCATACTGGCCTTACATACACATACATGCCATGCACACATACTGATGAATATTGATTAGATTGAAACAAATACTCTATACACACAACATATGCACATTTACACATAATGAACTATATATTGTGTGTATGTGTTGTATATGGCATGTGTGTTGCATGAAGTGTAAGTGTGCATGTGTTTCAGTCTAAATCCTGAGTAATCACCTCTCTAGTAGGAATCTATAGCATGTTTCATTATGAACCTTCTGGAACCATAATTGGTAATTGTATTGAATGGCATTCTTAAGTGTTTCAAAATTAATTTATCTTTTAAATATTATTGTATAAATTGTTGCACTGATTGCACTTACTTCACTCTACATCAGTTTATATGCTTTTTCTTAGATTTCTTCATCCTCCTCTCCCATCATTTCATATATGCATATGTGTATACATATGTATGTATGTTTTTTGTGTGTATGCCTATATGTGGGTATATGTATATATACACACATATGAATGCATGCATGCATACTTCTTACAACATTTAATTGTATTTTCGTGTAATCATTTTACTCCTTCCCAACTGATAGGAACTCTATTAATGTGCAGTTGTCACCACAGAGGAGCTGCTATAATTAGGTTTGTACAAAAGTGTCCCTTTCCTCTTTCTGTGACCTCTTTAGAGTATAGAACTATTGTTTATGTCACTGCACTAGTTAGTAGATTCATCAGTATGCCTATTTTCTAGCAGACCTTCCAGAATTTCTCATTTTCCTATTTGTTAACTTTGCTGCTCTGGTGGATTTAAGGTAAAATCTGAATTAATTTAATTTTAGTTTTTTCAATTATATAATTTAATATGTCTGTAGAGAGCTTAATTTCCTCCTCTTAAAATGGCTATTACCATCCTTTAAATCTCATTTGGGGAATATCTCATTCTTAGTCATTTGAATCAGTCCCCCATATATATCCTAAAAATGATACCTTATCAAAGGAACTTGTTGGTAAGGTTCATTTTCCCAGTTACATGCTTCCATTCTAGTTTTAGCTACATGGGTTTTGTTTGTGCAAAAACTTCTAAATTTTATGTAATCAAAATTGTCCATTTTATCTTCTGTGATCTTCTCTATCCTTTATTTGGTCATGAATTCTCTCCTATCCATTTATCTGAAACTGTCATCTCCAAAATTAGGAATGATCTCTTAACTGCCAAATCTGGTGGCCTTTTCTCAATCCTTATTTTCCTTGACTCTTCTGGAGCATTTCACACTGCCAGTAACCTTCTTTTCCTCAATCCTCTCATCATTCTAGGTTTCTCTCCTTTCTCCTCCTGCCTATCTGATCACTGCTCATTCTCCGTGGCTGAATCTTCTTCCAGGTTATACACACTAACTGTGGCAGTCCCATATAACTCTATTCTTGGTCCTCTTTTCTTCTCCCTCACTACTATTTCACTTGGTGATTCAGTTCCCATGGATTCAAATATAATCTATATTTTGATAATTCTCAAATCTACTGATTCAGCTCTAATTTCTTGGCCAACCTCAAGTTTCACTTCTCCGATTGTCATTAGACATTTCATACTGGATGTTCAGTAGATATCTTAAACTCAAAATAAGCAAAACTCAATCCATCTTTGCCCCCAAACTCTCTTCTTCCCACTCTTCCAAATGACCCTATTACTGTAGAGAACATTACCATCTTTCAAGTCCCCACATCTCATAGCCTCTATGTGGTTCTTGACTCCTCACTATCTCACCTCCATTTTAAATCTATTGCCAATGACTGTTGATCTTACATTTTCAATAATAAAATAAAATAAAATTTTATTTTGAAATTCAAAAATTAAATTAAAAAAATTTCTACAGGAAAAGCATTCTAATCCCTCTTACTTCCAAAAGCCTTCCGTCTGATTATTTGGTATTTATTCTACGGTTAACTTGTTGTGCTAGATTTCAATTTTAAAGATCATACCTTAAACCCAATTCACTCTGGTTCCACTTTTTTGACCTATAGTAAGTCCCTACTCAAGCACCACTTAATGGTTTGGATGGCTCAGAGTGAATGTAAATAGTAATTGTAAGTAAGACCTTGAGGGTCTTCCCTTAGTTTGATTGAATGATTGATTGATTTTTATTAAAGGGGCTCACTTCTTAAACTGCATGAGTGTTGCCTTAGTCCAAGTGAGAACTCAGATCTTAGCTTAAAAGGGCCAAGGTCACCCTCTGTATCCTGGGCCATCTCCAATTATCTTGATCTACATCTAGTCACTGGAGGAGGAAAAAGTGAGTCTGGTGACTTTGCACAGCCCTCCATTCCTTAAAGCTCATTCCCTTGAAAGTCATGGCATCATCTTCCTGATACCATGAACCTCTTCCAGAATGATGGACAAACCACACACAACAACTTGTTTGTGCGCAGAGGGTTTGTCTTTTGTCTCCTCCGTTAGATTGTGGGCTCCTTAATGGAGGGAACTGTCTGTGCCTGGTACCTAGTAGGACCTTAATAAATTCCCATTGACTAACTGATGCTTTTTCCTTTGAACCTTTAATTTATGATGCCACTCTTTATCACTAAATCTTTTGGCTATTTATAGTGTATTAATATTATTATTATGAGATAATGGCCTATACCTACTTTCTACCAGACTGTTTTCCTAGTAGTTTTTTTGTTAAATAGTAAGTTCTTACCCTAACCCTTGGAGTCTGAGGGTTTATCCAACACCAAGTTAATGCTTTCATTCACTTCTGTATATTGTGCACCTGATATGTTTCTTTTATCTTATTTTCTTAACCAATCCAAATAATTTACTGACTGATAACTGACCAGTTTGAGATATGGCACTATCTTCTTCCTGATTTTTTTTTATTGTTTCTCTTAAGATTTTTGAGCATTCATTCAAGATGAATTCCATATAAAGTGATCTTTTAGTAGTTTAAATAATGTGCCAAAATAAGTAAATTAATTTAGATAGCACTGTTATTTTGTTGTATTTTCTCAACTGTTCAGTCATTTTTGGTCGTGTATGACTCTGTGACCCCATATGGGATTTTCTTGGCAAAAATAGTGACTTTCCATTTCCTTTTCCAGCTCATTTTACAGATAAGAGAATTGAGGCAAACATGGTTAAGTGACTTGCCCAGGGTCATAGAGCTAGTAAGTGTCTGAGACAAGATTTGAACTCATAAAGATAAATCTTCCTGACTTCAGGCTCAGCACTCAAGTCACTGCACATTCTCAACCTACCCAAAAACAATTAATATTTCTCCAGTTATTTAAATCTGTCTTATTCATATAAAGACAGTTTCTAGTTATATTAATACAGTGCACCTGCCTATTTGTCTTCACAGGCAAATTCCCAAATACTTTACATGCACTAGAAGTATTTTAAATAGAATATCTTTTCTTCTCTCTCTTTCTACAGGGTTTTGTTGGTAATATACAGAAATTCTGATAATGTTTATTAGTTTGTTTTATATCCTATAATTCTCCTTTGCTATATTTAATGAATGTTATTATATATTAAATTATATATTATTATAATGTATTAAATAAATATTGTTTCAATTAATTTTTAGTTGTCTCTGCAGGATTCTTATATCATCTGCAGGAAGTAATGGTTGCGTTTCCTCATTGCCTGTGTTTATGCCCTCAATATTTCCCCTTTTCCTATCATTAGAACTAGCATTTCTTTTATAATATCAATGAGCAGTACTAACTATGGACAAATACCCTTGCTTTACCTATAATCTTACTGTAAAACCTAGTTTGTCACCATTATAAATCACATTTGCTTTGGGTTTAGATAACTACTTATTATATTAAGGAAAGATTCACTTATTTCTATACTTTCTAATTTTTTTAAAAATAGCAATGGGTGTTATGTGTAGCCGATGGCCCACGTCCCTACACGGCTTGGTAGAATGGTTGAAGAAAAGAGTCATGGGAGGCGGGAAAAGATAGATCAATTCCGTTTATTGATCCAAGGGTTAGGGTATATATAGAGAGAAACTGCAAGTCTATGTGACCTTCTGCTTGTCTCCTGTCCCAGTGATTTGGCCAGTCTTATTGTCTTTAAAGACTTAGCCTAGAGGACATCTATTTTACATAACCCTTGTTTTCTGTAGTTCCCATGTTTGTCTTATGGAGACAGCAACATCTGGGGGGCATGGAGAGCCATTCCGGATGATAACGAGCATAGTCTCAAAGAACAGTTTCCCCAAAGGTCTTTTCTGATCTTGTCAACAGTACTCCACCCTGGCCCTCAACAGTTATGTCTTGTCATAAACCTTTTCTGCATCTTTGTATATAATAATGTGATTTGTGTTATTCTTGTTATTAATATGGGCTAATATACTGATTGGTTTTCTAATATTGAATCAACCCTATATTGATATAAATCCAACCTTGTCATAGTTCAGTATCCTTTTAATATGTTACTAATAATATTTTATTTTAAAACTTTACATAAATGTTCATTAAATAGAATGGTCATATATACATATATATAAGCACATACATATATACATATGCCTCTGTCAATATGTCTGTATGTACATGTGTGTATATATGTACATATATACATTTATAATGTATATGAGACATATGTATATTTATTTTTATATATGGAGGGGGGAGCAAGGAAGAAAAATAACATTGAAGGGACCCTTTGGTAATGGAGACAATAGGATAAAATGTCTTGGGTTACTTGTGCCCATATCAAATTTATCTGTAGCTATATCATAGAAAGATCATGGACCTTTATTCTGTGATTTGAGGAGACATCTAGGGATCCTTCTCTTTTAATAGAGAGAATAACATAAAATCTTGTGGGATATTTGTATCCATACAAGATTAGGGATGAAAATAGCAATAGTTTATCTGTATATCTTCAGTATAAATAGCTATAGTTATAGTATACATTCATGCATGTAAATGTGTGTATGTATGTACACACACATACAAAGACACACATCTCCATTGCTAGCTCCAGCTCCAGCTCCAATCTCATATAGACATGTGTGTCCCAGGACATTTTCTCCTATTCTCTCTGTTACCAGGAAAAGAATTCCAGGATATCTCCTTAGATGATAAGATAAAGGCCTATAATTTATAACTGTTAGCCTACATTCCAGAGAAATGGTCTGGGTGTGGGGGAGTGATATGGTGTAGGTTTCTGCATGGGAAAAAACTTCTAATATACAAGGATGTTAATTTTAAAGGGAAAAGCCTTAATATAGCTTTGTACTAAGGTGAATATGTGTGCATATATTGTTTAGCAAGTAATTACAATTCATTTTCATTCAAAATAGATATTTTTGAAGTTACTAGTATCAAAAATGAGAAAATTATCCTTATGTACATTAAATGTGGGGTCATAGGAGCCACAGAGGAGATAGCACAAAATCATTTTCTAGACATACTTTATCTGACTCTACTTCAGGTACTGATAAACTTAAGGGTATTTAGCAGAAAAGCATGCAGTGGGGTGCATGACCCTAAAATCATGCATTGGGTGAGGGAGTAGTGGTTGCATAGCATAGATCAGAGAAAGCTTATAGGGGATATAGTAAGTCCTCGAGTATTTGAAGGTATATTGCACAGTAGACCTAATTGAAATATTCTGGTCAAATCTAGAATGCAGAACTAAGATTCATGGATGGAAATTAAAAAAAATTAACAGTTCCTCTCAAAAAACTACACCTTAATCATTTGTGTAATTCATTAGGGTAATGTGATGCTTGAGGATATAGTAAATTTTCTCTCAATGGAGAGCAGACAACTACAGGCAAAAGTTTATTAAACACTACAAGTATACCGCAAAGGGAGTGAACTTCTTTTCTCTGGGTTGAACAATAATAACTTTGAGGTCTCTTGCATATCTGATGTTTTATAATTCTATTTTACAGGGGATCATGTCTTATTTATTTATTTTTTTAAATCACCCATAGTAGTTTGGATGTAGTTTAGTAAATATTTTTGATTGTTTTTTCACTCTAAAACACTGTTTCTTTTTGTTATATGATAATACAACATTCTTCTTTTGTATCTATGAAACAAGAATCATCCACCATTACCATATTTGAAAGTATTATCCATGTCATTCTATAGAAAGCTCTATTTTCTCTGGCCAATAATTTAAAATAAATAAATTGAATAGTTGTCCTGGTTAAGTATGTAATGGAGAAACAGTGAGAATTCTTCGGATACTTTTTTTTTCTGGTGAAGGAGGATAGCAATCATTTTTCTAATATATCTGGGGTAAGTATCATATTCCACTGTCAGAAAACTACAGAATACCAAAGTTGGAACTGAATATAAAAGTTATATAAATCAACCCATATCTTCATAGAAATTCCTGATCCAACATCCTCATAAATAGAAATCCAATCTTCACCAAAAGACAATTAATAAAAGGACATCAATTTTCTCCATAGGTTTCACATTCAATGTTTGGATTTTTTTAGGGTTTTTTAAATATTAATTTTAAATATGCATAACTATAACTTCCGTATGTTGCTCCTTCTGCCTTCTACAGCTAAGAACACAGAATTCTGTCTATATGACAATCTTTGAAAAAAAAAATGAAAGTAGCTATCAAGCCCCACAAAAAGTTCTTTTCCCCAAACTGCAACTTAAATTCCTTTAACTTTCTTTTACACCATAGTCTTGATTCCTTCACCATCTGTATTACCTGCCTGTAGACTCACTTCTCTAGCTTGTCAATGTTTCCTAAAATGTTATATCGTGTCAACACTCTATACCAAGTATAGTTTGAGTAGAAAAGAATTAAATTAGATTATAACTTCCCTAGTCCTGGGCACTATACTTCCTTAAATGCAGACTAATTTCTCATTAGTTTTTTGGTACAAAGCTGTAGCACCAATGTGATATTCACAGTACCCATGGCAGCCATGAATATGCTGGCACAATTCTGAATCACAAAATACAGCAGGATTTCCATATAGAAGACAGAACCAAAACATTTATTCATATACCAGAAAGCCAAATCCATCACAGTAACAAAAAAAATCTATACATAATAACAATGCAAAGGACAACACCATCTCCAAGTCTTCTCCTTGCTAGGCTTCCCACAAACCAGTTCTTCAAATAAATCACAAACAAGCTCTCTCACTCATGCTAGCCAGCTGTCTGTTTCCTCTCTCCCTCAGTTTTGAGTGTTCTGACCAAATTTCTGCTCAGCTTTACTGTAGCAGATTTCTACCCCTTCCTGTGACTTAGACTCATGTGACCCAGGCTTCCATGTTTTTTAAGCAAGTCACATGGTGCTATTAATGGATGGGAAAGATAATCCCATTAAGAGCAAAATTATATTAACAATAAGCAAACATGCATTATCAATACAAAACCTTAATGGTTGACTGATGTAAAGCATTGAATACTCAAATATTTCTCACATAATTGTCTATCCATGCTTTTCCATCTCACATGGGTACAGATGTTTTTAATCCAGTTATATTATCTTATATTTACCTTTATGTCATTTAATTACTAAAATTTGAATTTTTACATGAATAAATACAGAATTAAGTTTCATCTTGAAAAGATGCGTTGCATAGTTGGTAGAGGTTGGCTTGGATTCGGGAAAATGTGATCATCTTATTTCTGACTTCTACTGGTTGTGTGACTCTAGGCAAGTCACTTAAATTCTCACTGGCCTGAACAACTTTCAAAACCATAGAATACAAAGCAATTTTGACTTTGCCTAACTTCTTCATCACAGTTAAATCATTTCAGTTAAAAAAAGAAATTATTAATCTATATCAACATTGTATCTTGAAAGACATTTAAGATCTTGGTTTTCTTATCAATTATGTTAGTTATGTCTTGCAGCTTTGTGTAATATCTGTTTAACATCTGCTCTAGACCTATTTCATCAATTTCCATTCCAATTTTCAGGGCAGATTCCACAAGGCCAATTATTACCACTCCCTCAAGCTTGGAAGGACAGAGGGAAGAGGTGTAACTCTGAGGGTTTCTGAGATTTTACAGTATTATTGCCAAAGAGCCCCTACTAATAGGCACCACTGATTACCAGTCAGATTTAATTAGTTTTAGAAATGGTAGTTATTAAGCAGGTATGGCAGGAAAAAGTTGTTACAGAAACAGTCACTCTTCAAGCCAGAGAGGACACTGTCTTTCCCACTGCATCCACAAGGACCCTTGGAAAAGTGGACTTAAAAATGTATGTTGAAAGAAAAGAACTTACATGCGCAAGCATATTTATAGCAATTCTTTTTTGCTGTGGCAAAGAATTGGAACGCCCATCATTTGGGGAATGGCTAACCAAGTTATGATTATGATGGAATAATATTGTGTGTTGAGAAATGATTGGCCAAATGGTTTCAGGATAAAAGAAACTGAGAAAAGAAAAGACTCATATGAATTGATTTCCCAGAGTAAAGCAAGCAGAACTGGGAGATCATTGTACAGAACAACAGCAGTACTGTAAATATGATCAACTGTGAAAAATTTAGCAACACCGATCAATAAAAATGATCCAAGATGATTCTGAAGGACTCATGATGACAAATGTTATCCACCTCCACAGAGAGAACTAATGAACTCTGAGTTAAAATTGAATTATATTTTTTTACTGTACTTTCCTTTTTTTGCAACATGGATGATATGTAAATATGTTTTACATGATTTCAGATGTATAACTGATATAATATTACTTACATTCTCAATGAGGAGGAAAGGGACTGATAGGAGGGAGAGAATATGGAACACAATCTTTTTTTTAAAATGAATGTTAAAAATAAATAAGTTTAAAAAATAAACACATGAGTTTTAATCATCTGATTCAAATTAAAAAAAAAATCTTCTAGTTAAATGGTATGAGTCCTGCATGCAGAAAGACTAACTCCTGACTTCTAGTGACAGGGGTCTTTATCTCCCCTTCAAAGAGACCTCAAGGCATTCTCTTCTGGTACATCTCTGTTGTGCTCCAAGGGTCAATATTCTTATAAACTCCTGATGCTGACTTTCTTTGGTGTGTCTGGTGAGTTCTTTCTGTTAATTCTGTCAACCATTGCCCCTCCAGGGATGCTGCTATAAACATCAATGGAAGCTCCACATCTTCTAACCCTATGAAGCTTAAAAGGGTCATTCCACCTCAGTAGTCCTTCATCATTGCATAGACCACTACTCCCACTTATTGCTGCTACAATTGAAATTCCAAATTAGTTTTCTGTATTATTCAAAGGCCCAGAGATAGGCACATGTTTTAGGTAATAAAAAGGATGTCCAGCATACCATCATCTGCTTTCAGTGCTTTTATTCAATGACCCAGAGCTCTTCTAATCCTTTCAAATTGATTAAGAATTTTTTACACCTAATTTCCTTTTGATTGCTGGATCGATTCAATTGAGATATCTGAGTTTTCTATGGTTATCCTAATTGACAGCCCCATCCTTACACATAAATTTTAGAAGCAATATTTTCATCTGAGTATATAATAAATATATTGGACCACATAAGACCCAGAAAGGCTCTCTAGGGCCACTCCCTTCAAGATTATTTAAATCCATTTATGTCTACTTTTTTGCCTTAATCTGTTGCCGGAGCCACCTAATTACACTATTTTCTAAGTCATATCATTTTATTTTTTCCGGTAGGATAAGAAGCAAGAATTTGCCAAATCTTTTACTGACATCTGGCTGTGCTCTGCCTGATGCATTTCTCTAATCTATAAGTCTAATAAGTCTGTTAAAAAAGGAAATGAATTGCTCTCTGTAATCAGATGTTCTTGATGAGTTCATACTGCCTCTAATAACAACTGCTTCTCTTTCTAAATAAAAACTATTATTTTCTAATTATGTTTTAGAATTTTGCCAGGAATGTAGCTCAAGTGCACTGCCATGTACATGTTTTGGGTTTTTAAAAGTTCCTATAACATTTGTTTATTTCCAGTCCTATGACATTTCTTTCACTCTCCCCAGGATTGGGAAGAAACCTATTCCTATTCAACTATAGGATACAAATTTGTTTAGGTCTTATGCCTAGAATTCTTTGAGAGTAACTCTGTGGTTTCTTTCTATCCTCTTGCTTACTTTAGGTGTCAACTCCTATTTACCAATATTACTTCCAGTCTTAAGAACACTTCTTTTGATAAAGGAAAAACACAAACAAAATTAGAACTCAGAAGTTCTGTCTTGTCTTCAATGTCATATCCATCCATTTATGTGGTCCTTGAAGCAACATGGTGTAGTGGTAAAGAGCACTGTTGTTGGAATTAGTAGCCTTGGGTTTTAAATCTATGTGAGCCTAGATATTTAAAAAATATATACTTGTTTATCAATTAATAAGCTTTATACTTTATCTCTAAGCCCTCATTTTCTTATTTTTAAGATAGAGAAAAGCAACTCTATGATCATTCTAGCTCTATATGATTTTCTCTGACCCTCTTTCAACAGTACGCTACATAATTACATATAATATTACATATTACATACATATATGTGTATGTGTGTATGTTATATAATAGTACAGTATAGTAAAGTGTAGTGTAATATAATACTATGCTATATTATAGTATACTACATTTTATCATGTATCATATTATATATTTATTGTATTCAGTAATAATCAGCCTTGGTTCATTCTGATTTTTAATGTCCTTTACATAGTTCTTATAGGACCATAATACTCTTTTGCATACATCTTCTGTTACATGCTCTTGCTTCCATATTATAAATGGTGCTTTTAGGTCTAAGGTGATTTTCCTAGGCATCCACATTGCTCTCTGCAGTTAGCTGTTCTTTTCTTCCTGTCTTGAATTGTTTGTGCTTCTGGAGCTACTCTGGGACTATTGGTTTTTCCCTCATTGGAAGCTTCAGGGAGAGAAGCCTGAAGACTCCTTTCTTGTTTAGTATTTTATAATGGAGATTTCTTTTAGATATGGATTAGACTAAATTAGATTAGATTATTGGGTTTCCTTCAAGTCTAAATTCTTTGCCTCTCTCATCCTGTATCTGTGATTCCATTCTGAATTTCCTATCAAAGACCTGTAGAGTAACTCTAGGGCTTGATCTATCAAAGTCTGAACTGAAATTGGCGAAGCCGTAGCATATCAATATGACTATGATAAGATAGGACTACAGTAATAAAAATAATAGAGGTGATAGTGAATTATTTTCATTACATTTATGTAGCATTATGCATTATTTTAGGCTAAGTAAGCTGGCATAGTGTTGTTACCACAATCTAACCAAGTAGTACTGATGCTTAGAGAAAGTATCTGTTAGCTAACATCACCACCAACAAAAAAGACCCCCTCGTAAACATCTGGAAGGAAGAATGGTTTTGAGAGCAATTCATTTCTTCCGTGATCATTTATGCCATACTGGACCAACAATGTCTTTGACTACTCAGCTTAACTCCAAATAAGATACTGCCATAGAGGAATATATATATTTCTTTAACTTAAAAGATTTTTATTTTAATTGTGTAAAACATTGTTTTTCCTTTAATAATGTCACTGTACCTACAATTCTCATTGGGAGCTCAACACATGGTGCTCACCTCAGGTTTTATCAAAACCTCCAATTTGGGGTAGTAATATACTTAGGCAACATGCCATAGTGGCTCAAGTACAGGACATGGTGTCCAGAAGATTTGGGTTCATATCCTAGCTCTGATATTCACTTCCTGTGTAATCCTGGGTAAGACTGTCACATTGCTTTTCGTTTTGTTTTGGTTTTTTCCATGTAATAAATTGGAGACAGCGATACTTGTACTAAATACCAATAGGACTGTTGTGATGCTCCAATTAGATAACACATATAACGGGCATTGGCAACTTTATAGAACTCAATAAATGTTAGATATTAGTGAGCTTTCATTTCTGTGTTTCTCTGATTTCTCAAGGAAAGGGTTAACTTGGATAGAGAAATTTCATTTCCTTTTTTTATTTTAGTTTGCAAATTACTTTTGCTTACAATTACTATTATTTTTATGTAGTTAGCAAATACAATAATAGAGTGTCACCACCTGAATAAATCAGGGTTATATGGTAATTGATTTTATTTGATTACTTGTGCTTTTTTATTTTTGACAAGATGCTGGTTCTGTGCTTTTAATTTGCTTGCTCATTTTCATATTATTGATTGAGAGAGCTGAAAAAACTGGAATCGTGCAGCCATTGTTTTATGGTATTAATTACTTTGATTTATATATGGATTACATTTTGAGTAATTACATTATGACAAAGTAACACTAATGCAGATAAATCATTTACTTTGACTAAACTACTATTGGTGTTTACATTAAGTTAACCTCTCATTCCATAAAGAATCTGCGTGATTAGAACAAAATCAATACATTTTTTTCATCTACACTCTACACGACAAAATATTCCTATTTCACAAAGCAGTTTATCAGTGCCAACCCAGGGAAACATATAAAAGGAGCATTCTGCAGGGACATGTGCTAGGCACACTGTTTCACATTTGTTTGTGATCATGATCACAGAAAGCGCACGTCTTGGTTCCAGATGACCCACAATATTGAAGGTGACATGAGGGGCACTTTACAAGATAGCTTGATAAATTGGAGAAGTGGAAGGAAACAAAGAGTTCAGAAAGGACAAAAGCAGGGCTGGTCACCTAGAGAGGAAAAAATAGACTGTATAAATATTAAATGGGAAAGAATTGGTAATCTGCAAATAGAGTAAGATAAAAGGGCCAAGAGTTACAGTGTTCATAAGTCATCATTATTCCCTAGCTTTTGGGAGTGAAAATAGGCTATTGGGATGCATTAACAGGAACGTAAGTATACAAGAACCTAGAGTTAACATTGTTATCATCTACTCCTTTCTCTAATTATGAATTCCATATTAAAAATTGTTTAAGGAGAGTAGCAAGATTCCCAAGAATACTTAAAAGTTAGGAAATTAAAAACCAATAAAGAAAAAAGATGAAAAATTAAATCAGGACAGGTGGGATTCAAATTTCTCCAAAAATGGGAGAACAGGGAGAAGGAATCACAAACCAAAGCGTGTATCTCAATTTCTCCTAAGAATATAAGAAGATGGGTAGAGCTGGATTTTACTGAAGTATTTAACTAAACCTTTCATAATCTAACTGTGAATAAGATGGACAGATATGAACTAGATGACACTACTCAGGTTCAGAATTAATTGAAGATGATGATTAAGAGACTGATAGTACTCAGGAGGAAGGACTTTTGGTGGAGGTTGGGGGTGGGGATGAGGGATGGGAGTGGAGGGAGTACTCTTGACTCTAAAGTGCAATAATTTTAGCAATAACAGAGAATGGAGGCAGAGAGAGCATGTTTATCCAATTTGAGAATGACATGGAGTTTGGAGGGAGATTTAATACATTAGGTGATAGAATTTGTCTCACAAAAGACCTTGATGAAAGAGAATTATGGATCCTATTCAATAAGAATTTAATAGGGGTAAATATAGATTCATACACTTGGATGAGAACCAGCACCTGAATTAGAACTATTAGGATGTACCCTTGCCCTGTATTTGACAGCTGTATCTTTATAGGCTAAGTATACATTCTTTTATAACCGTTTCTTTGAGTCACCAGTCATTTATATCACCCTAATACCTAAATTTAGGAGAACTGTGCAGTTGCCTGCCATAAACACATATTGTCCATTCATTCATTTATTCATTAAACAAGTATTTATTAAGTGTTTTTACTATATGTCAAGGAGTATGTTAGACACTGAAGATACAAAGATAAAGATGAGATAGTCCTTCCCTCTGTATAGTCTCCTGCAGAACTAAATAGATAAAACTTTGGGTTAGCCTATTCACACACACACACACACACACACACACACACACACACACACAGTTATCAACTTCTTGTACATTATTTAGATCCTTGAGGTCCTACTCATGTTTGGGTTGCACAACATAAAATCTGAATCTGCTTTCCAACTCAAATTGTATGACACATAGTATAGAGGGATGTCCTTTTCAGACTGTGATGATCTGATTTAAAATTTTGCTAATTAAAAGGGACAAAGTACAACAAACACGGGTGATACTTTTAAGAAATACCATGGAATCAGTCTACAGTGAAAAGGCTCAGGATGCTTCTCCTGGTTTCCAGAATTTATATTGTATATGACTGACAGGAGTACTTTGGAAATGATGTTTGGGAAAACCAGATCTGCAGAACTCTTTTTTGGTTATTGGACATCAGCCTTGTTATGATTTCATCTGCAGAAATGTGAATTTTATTTATCATCATGTGATAAGAGTAAGATGAAAGAATCTGCTTTGGATAAGTAAGGGTGGGATCTAAGAAAAAGGCCATAGAGATAATTGATGGAAGAAAGATACTCTGTTTCTCTGCACTGCCATCTGCCCCTGGAAGAGCTAACTCACAACAAAAAGGTTTTACTTCTCTCTCACATGCTTCCTGGTAGTAGGAAACTTCTTGGTGCCTGGCTGATGGAACAGAAGTGGAAAAACAGTGCAAATCCCAGGATTAAAGGCCCCTGCCCATTTTGAATTAGCATAGTATTATGTTGTCAGAGAAGCAGTGACCCATCCCAACAGAAGATTAAAGAATCCAAAAAAGAAGTGGCCTTACCAAGAGAACATCTTTGTAACCCAGGAAAGGATCTGCTTGGTTTAGCAGTGGAACAGATCTCCACAACATAGCCCAGATGAAAAATCAACTCACCAAGACCAATGCTGTACGAAGTTCGGTGTGGACTGTTTCTGAGTATGGACATATTTGTCTGCAGAGACATAGTTTTATGATGCCCCCCGCCAGGCACATAGATTTTCTACACATGTGCCTCACTAAAGTGGTACTTCAAGTTTGTGCCCATCCTCCCTCACAGATGCTGTGTTGATTTATGAGAGTGTAACTCACATATATGACAAGAACATTATATTACAATTATTCTTATGTTGCCTTGTATTTAATAGAGATAGTCAAGTCAGGTGGTTGATTGTTTAGATATGAAGCATTCTGATGGGAGCTGAGCAGCTATAGCGTAATCAATCAATCTTTTTTCATTGTCTAGAAAACCTTACTTATTGATGTAAAAGTGCTCTTACTAGTTCAACTATCATTTCAGTGTTGACTATTCTCATATCTATATAGTCAGCAGTAATCTTTCTCATGAACTCAAATCTCATATTGTCTTTTAGACATCTCAAACTCAATGTGTCCTAAACAGAACTCATGATTTCCCCCACAAAGTTTCCCCCTCTTTCAAACTTCCTTATTACTGTGGAGTACATCATCATACTCTCAGTTACATAGATTCACACACTCAGTGTTATCTCCAGCTTCTTACTCACAGTGACCCTCACATATAGATCTTCATAATAGCTGTCATAGTTTCTCAACTTATATACCCACCATTTTGTTGCAGCACCACATCACCTTCTGTCCATAATATTTAAATAGCATTTTCTTTGCTCTTCCATGCTCAAATTTTTCTTTCTTCCAATCCATCCTCCACTCTGGTGAAAGTGATTTTCTTCAAGCACAGGTCTAGTCATTTGACCTCATTACTCCATAAACACAGTCCTTTTCAGGTAGAAAAGGGACTGGTAATCAAAGAGGATTGGATGATTGCAATTAGTTTAAGGAGTTGGTTTAAAAGTCTTTGTAGGACATTTGCAAAAGATCTGCTCATTGGCTAGTTTTCTTTTCACTTCTACTGAGTTTACCCACTGCCAAGTAGATTCATTTCAGGGATACAAAGTAAGGCAAAAAACCATTGCTGCTCTCAAAAAGCTTAGAGGAGATCGATGTGGAACAATTATGCATAACTAGGGAAGCCATTCATCTTAAAGTAAATTGGAAAACCTTCCTATAAAAGGTCACATTTTAGGCTGTATTTAAAAGAAAACAGGGAAGATAGGACGTATAAAGAAAGAAAGAGATCATTCCATACATTTTGATAGCCAGTGAAGATGCCCAGAGCATGAAGAGGAAGGGTGTTGTGGAAGAAAAAGAAAGGAAATTAGTGTCACAGAGTATTGTTGTGTTTTTTTTTTTGGTTGGAAGGTATGAAAAAAGGGGGAAGATAAGAGGTGTAATGGACAGTAGGCAAGCCTATCTTGTAATAGAAGTCTTGACTGGCTGAACAAGTTGTAGCATTTGATTGTGATGAAATACTGTTGTGCATTAAGAAATGAGGAGCAGGATTGTTTCAGAAAAACCTCGGAAGACTAACATGAACTGATGAAAAGTAAAGTGAACAGTAGCAGGAGAACATTGTACACTGTAACAGAAATATTGTACAGTGATCAACTCTGAATAACTTAGCTATTCTGATCACTACAGTGATCCAAGACAATTCTGTAGGGCTTATGATGAAAAAATGCTATCCACCTCCAGAGAAAGAACTGCCGCAATTTGAATGTGGATTGAAGCATAATTTTTTCATTTTCTTTATTTTTCATGTGTGTGTATGTGTTTACAACATGACTAATACAGAAAGAGAAAAAAAAGGTCTTTACTTAAAATGTTCTTTCTTCTTACTAACAAGGTATTTTTGCCAATGAATAATCTCCTAACTTTTCAATCATTTCTACTTCATGTAGATGTACGTTTATGAGTTAACATAGCATTTCTCATTTTTCTTTCAGGATAATCAAATAAGCATAGTAAGCAGGTGAGTAGAAAGAATGTTTATAACTTTTCTGGAGGAAGAGCTAAGATAGCAGGTTGAGACCCAGTTGAACTTTCTCAATGTTCACCTCCTAACAACTTTAAAATAATGTCTCAGATCAAATTTTGGAGCAGGAAAATCAACAAAAGGTGAGATAAATAAATTTTTTTTCAGCCTAAGAAAACTTAGGTCAGCAGGAGATATCTGTAACACCAGAGTAGGCACAGGCCCAGAGTACAGGGGGAGCACCAGCCTCAGAGGTATCTGCAACACTGGCAGCAGCAACAACAGTAGTTGCAAGAGCTCTCAGCCCAGAGACAATAAGAGGTCAGACAACTGATCAGGACTACAGGAGACCTTTTACTGGAAATGGGGAAAGCTAGTGCTGATTGACAACTCCGTTGTCCATAAATGGTTCTGTGTCCCAGTTTCAAGATAAAGAGGAGCACTTGTGATTGGTAACAAGGGAGCAAAGGATCTGGTTACATTTCCAGGGCCAAAAAGAACACTAGTACTTGTGGCTGAATGGGAGCAGAGGCCTTTCTGGATAAAGACCTGAGCATAGACCAAGGAAGCAGACCACATTTCTCTATGTATCATTGCTTTGGAAGTAATGAAAACTTGCAGAATCCCAGAGCTAGTTCTGAAAACAGCAGCACAAAGAAGTCTGAAGTTTGACATAATGCTTCCCTACCACCAAGTGTAAAGAGACCAACTTTAACAGAAAGTTCAAGGTCAAGAAATAAGAAAATGAGGAAACAACAACAGCAAAAAGCTATTACAGTACCAGGGAAGACCAAGACATACACAACCGTGTAAAAATAACTATAAGTAAAGCATCAAAGAAGAATGCTAATTGTTCCCAAAGCCAGAAGGAATCCCTGGAAGTTAAAGAAAGAGATGAAAGTGGTAGAAGAAAAAATGGGAAAATAAATGAGAGTAATGTAAGAATATTTTGAAAAGAGAATTAACAAGTTGATAGAAGAGGCACACACTGGAAAAGGAAATAGTGAGCCAGTTCAGTATATTAGCCAAAAAGACCCCTGACACCACACTGGCAAGTTATGGTCCACAGAATCATAAGTACCAGGCATGACTGATTGATTGAACAAAAACTGAATGAAAAGTCACACACACACACACACACACACACACACACACACACACACATTACGGAAGAAACTAAGACCTTATAAAGCAGAATTAACCTAATAGTTAAAAGATACAAAAAATTCACAGAAGAAAGAACTCCTTTAAAAGCAGAATAGGTCAAATGTGGAAAAGAGGTACAAAAGCTCACTAAAGAAAATAATTCCCTAAAAGTAAGAATTGGGCAACTGGAAGCTAATGACTCCATGAGACATCAAGAAATAATAAAACAAATTCAAAAGTAAGAGTAAGAAATATTTCTTTGGAAAGCAACTGACTTGGAAATAGATTGAGAAGAGATGAAGAATTATTGGGCTATGTAAAAGCCATGATCAAAACCAAGAATCTAGACATCGTATTTCAAGAAATTATAAAGGACAACTGTCCTGATGTCTTAGAGATGGAGGGTAAAAGAGAAATGAAAGCAGTCCTGAAAACAGTCCCCAAATGAAAACACCTAGGAATATTATAGTCAAATTCCAGAGCTCTGAATTCAAGGAGAAAGTATTGCAAGCAGTGAGAAAGAAATGATTCACATTTTATGACGTCATAATGAGATTCACACAAGATTTAGCAGCTTCCACATTAAAGAAGTGGAGGGGTAGAATATATTCTGGAAGGCAAAGGAGCTAAAATGACAACTAAAAATAATCTATCCAGTCAAAGTGAGTATGACCATTCAGGGGACAAAAAAAGAGGATATTTAATGAAATAGAGGACGTCCAAGTCTTCCAGATGAGAAAACCAGAGCTGAATAGAAAATATGATGAACAGAAAAGAAGAATAAAAAGGTAAACATAAAAGATTAATCATAAGGGACTCAATAAAGTTAAACTGTTTCCATTCTTATATGAGAAAATGATCCTCATAATTCCTAAGAACTTTAACGTTATTATGACAGAAGAAGAATTCTTAAATAAAGGACATTAATGTGAGTCAATTTGTTGGGATGATTATCCCCCCACAATATTCCCTAAAAAGGAAGGAGTGAGAAAAAAAGAATGCACTGCGTAAAGGGGGAAGGGAGAATGGGAGGATTTTTTCACAAAAAGGGGTACTCAAGGAGAAGCTTGGGGAAGAAAATGTTGAGGGGAGTGATGGGCAATTCTTGAACTTTACTTTCATTGGAATTGGTTTAAAGATGGAAGTACATATATATGTATAAGGATATGTGTGTGTGCATATACATGCATACATACATATCTATATATCTGATACACAGTTAAGTATAGAAATCTAAGTAGGCATGTAGGAGAGTAAGGAGATAAGGATGTGCAGGGGCATGATAAAAAGGAGGCTGCATTAAGGTAGGCAGTGGTCAGAAGCAAAACAGACTTTTGAAAATGGACAAGATAAAAAGAGAAAGATAAATAGAAGAAATGATGATGGTGGGGAATACACAATTAATAGTAGTAACTGTGAGTGGGAATGGGATGAGATAACCCATAAATAAAAGCAGATAGTAGAATGAATTAGAAACCAGAATCCAACAACATGTTGCATACAAGAGATATTCCTGAAACAGGCATGCAAAGAGTTAAACTGAAGGGCAAGAGCAAAGTCTATTATGCTTCAGCTGAAGTAAAAAAAAAAAGAAAGATTGGGATGACAATCAAGATCTCAAACAAAGCAAAAGCAAAGGTAGACTTAATTAAAAACATAACCAGGGAAACTAAATTTTGCTAAAATGTACTATGTGCAATGAAGTAACAACAAAAATAAATACAACAAATTTATCTGATAAAGGATTCATTTCTCAAATGTTTAACTTATTGATTCACATTTATAAAAAATAAGAGCCATTCTGCAATTGGTAAATGGTCAAAGGAAAGAATAGGTAGTTTTCAGAAGAAGAAATCAAAATTGTCCCTAGTCATATGAAAGTGCTCTAAATCACTATGAATAGAGAAATGCAAAGTGAAACAACGCTGACGTACCACGTGATGTGTATCACAAATGGCAGGTGCTGAGGAGATGAGGGAAAATAGGTACATTAATGAACTGTTGGTTGAATAATGAAATTATCCAATTATTTTTGGTGGTATCTGAAAATATACCCAAAGGTGTATAAAAGTATGCACTACTCTTTCATCCAGAAATCCCAGTAGTGCCCCAAAGAGATCAAATAAAAAGGAAAATCGCATCTATGTACTACAAAGTTATTTACAGCAGCTCTTTGGGTAGTGACAAAGAATTGAAAATTAAGGGGATACTCATTAAATGGGCAATAACTGAACAAGTTGTGGCTTATGATTATGATGAAATACTGTTATGCTTTAAGAAATGACAAAGGGGTAGTTTCAGAAGAACATGGCAATGACCATATGAAGTGATACAAAGTGAAGAGAGAACTGGGAGATCATTGTGCACAGTAACGGCAGCACTGTAATGACCAACTGCAAAAGACTTGGCTACTCTGACCAATACAGCCTTTTATGACAAGCCTAATATGGAAATATGTTTTATCTGATTTCACATGATAATTGATATCACTGTTTGCCTTCTTAGTTGATGGGTATGGTCACAAAGCATCTGGAATTCAAAACTTAAAAAGAAAAATGTTAATAACAAATTAATAACAATGACAGTAACTTTTCTGTCTTTTTATATGACTTGATCCACTTTGTACACATAGATACTCAAAACTGATCATATGATAAAAAATCAACTTGTGACTTTGAATCATCTGTGTTGGCTGTTCATGCGGAGCAAATATACTAGATGATCCCCAAATCTCGAATCTTCCCCTTTGTAATACACATATCCATTAATAACTTGCCTAATGTAATGGATATCTGTCCATTCATTTCATTAAAATATTTTTAAGTGTTTTAGGAGCAGTATTTTGAAGCATGAGTCTCTGGTTTCATAGAACTAGGTTTGTATTCTAGCCCCCAGCTAAATAAGGACAGGCACAAAACAGTCACTTGTGGGTGGCACTTAGCTCTCCATGATGTTTGAGTTGTTTCTAAAATGTTGACTGAGATAGGAAGAAATATGCACTCAAGAAAATCTAAAGGGATCAAGGAGAAAGGTTCTTCTCTCTTTCAAGGACATTGGATTTTTTTTTGTAATTTTCCAGCTCTCCTTTGGACTAGAAGCTGGGAAGAATGGAATTTCTTTCCCCTTATCCTCATGAGCAGTAATGATGGCTATCAGCATATGGCAGCAGCAGTGTTCATGTAGCTTAGCCCAAAACTAGACCTTCAAGTCTTCATTTGCTTTTGCTTCTTCTTCTTCTTCCTATTTTGTATTCCTTTCCTCCATCACATGAACCCAAATAGCAGTCATGAAAAAGTAAATAGTTCCATGCATTGCCATTGCCTCCTGAGCTTTGGAGCTCCATAGTTTTGCAGTGAATTTTGCTCGCCCCACAAGAGGTGCTTATTGTAACTTGGTTAGAAAATGTTCTATATTCAGATTGCCTAGATTTAGCCTTGAAAGAACTTGAACCCCCAAAGAGGTGATAAGATTCTTTTCTTTTGTTCTTTGACTCATTAACCTCATCCCAAAGTTCTATGAGAAATCTTTTTTTAATTAGTCATGGCTCCTATTTAGTTTTCATTTTTTGTTTTCTTTCTTTTTTTTCAAAAAAGGACTAATGGGGTTTCTTCCAAGAAAGCTACTCAATGTAAAAAATTAGATAAAAGTAATACAACCTTTTACTTATTTCCTCTACCAGAAAACAAATGCTTAAAACTTAAAAAAAAAGAGGGGGTGGAGCTAAGATGGCAGAATAGAAAGACTCACACATACTAGCTCTGAACCCACAGTCCATGGATTTCCTCTAAAAAGAACTCCCAACAAATTCTGGAACAGTGGAAGCCCACGCAACAACACAGTGAAGGAGATTTCCATTCCAGAGAGCCCTGAAAAACCAATCCCAAAGGTTCATCCTGCACCAGACAGGAGCAGAGCCCTGCCCTGCCCTGGCCCCGGGGTACTGAGAGGAACAGAACCAGTAGATCCGAGCAGACTTCGGGGATGGAATCTCCAGCAGCCACAAAGGTCCCTCCACCCACAGATGCACAGGTTAGTGAGAGAGACATCTGGACAGGCTGAGAGGGGAGCGGGGTGTCACCATAACTTGGGCCCCCTTGGGAGGCAGCAACAGAAGCAGCAACAGAGGCAGCGGGCAGCCAGAGGCTCCCAGAGCATGCAGGAGCTCCGCATCAGTTACATTACAGAAGGTCTCTGCATAAACCCCCTGAGGGAATTGAGCCTGGGAGGTGGCCCTGCCCCCACCTGAGAACCTGATTTAATCTTACCCTGAATAGCAGCTGAGCCTGCCGCTGAAAGCCCTGAGGTTGGGGAGCAGCATTTGAATCTCAGACCTCAAGCACTAGCTGGACAGACCTAGGCAGGAGTGGAGAGGACTCTCAGAAGTCAAGTAACTGGCTGGGAAAATGGCCAGAAAAGGGAAAAAAATAAGACCATAGAAGGTTATTTTCTTGGTGAACAAATGATTCCAACCTTCCCCTTTGACAAGGAAGAAAACTGCTTACCATCAGGTAAAGACATAAGAGTCAAGGCATCTGTATCCCAAACATCTGAAATCGATATCCAATGGGCTCAGGCCATGGAAGACCTCAAAAAGGATTTTGA
>CM053771.1:456516025-456548431 GCA_028658325.1 Potorous gilbertii
GATCATATAAGTCCTTCCAGGCCTCCCTGAAGTCTTCTTGTTCATCATTTCTTATGGCTCAATAGTACTCCATTACATTCATATACCATAATTTATTAAGCCATTCCCCAGTTGATGGGCATCTCCTTGATTTCCAGTTCTTGGCTACCACAAAGAGTGTTGCTATAAATATTTTTGTACATGTGGGTCCCTTTCCTATTTCTATAATCTCTTGGGGGTACAGTCCTAGTAGCGATATTGCTGGGTCAAAGGGTATGCACATTTTTGTAGCCCTTTGGGCATAGTTCCAAACTGTTCTCCAGAATGGTTGGATGATCTCCACCAACAATGAATTAGTGTTCCAACTCTCCCACATCCTCTCTAGCATTTATCATTTTCTTGTTCTGTCATGTTTACCAGTCTTATAGGTGTGATGTGGTATCTCAGAGGTGTTTTGATTTGCATCTCTTTTTAGAACTGAGGAATTCTAGGACTAGTCACAGTGATTGGCCCAAAGTAACATGTAGCAAGTGTCGGAAGTGGGATTTTAACTCAAGTCCTCTCTTTTCACTACCACTGAATTCCAGCTTTGGCACTGGATAGCTTGCTTGATCTTGGATAAATCATTTAAACCCTTTGCCTTTCAACTTACTCACTCATGTGAATATGTAAAACATCTGCGATGGAAATTCTAGCATGCAAGCTCCCTTTACCATGTCAGATAACAATCTCTCTATAGCTCTAGCATATATGTCCTAGGAAGTGGCCAAGGGTGCTGCCGAGTTTTGGTGACTTGCTCATGGAATTGTTCCTTTAAGACAGCCATTGCTGCCTGGGTCATGTTGGTCACATGGCCTCTTCTTCTCGTGTGTGCTCCCTAAGATCCTCTTTTAGGGGAGATGCCTCCAAAGCAATGAAGGGAGTGACTGAAGACCACTACATTACGGTGGGAGAGGCCATCCAATAAGAAGTGGCTAACTTTCCTCTTAAGTAGTCAGTTTCATAAAAGCAACTGATTATATATAAAACAATCATAAGGAAGAAATTTGGAGAAAATGAAGATGACATTTTTTTTATTCATCCTTTAGTTATTTCTAGTTTCCATGCATCATTATAGATAAGAAGAATTATTAGTAAGTCACTTTGGGAAGAAATTAGTTCACTGGTATCTTAAAACGTCTTTTTTTCTAATTAGGGCAAATAAGTCTATTACGACTTAGGTTGTCAGTTAACGTGGTTAACTGACTATAGTTTTTCATAGAAAGGCAGCCTGATATATAAGAGAAAATTTTTGGATTTAGAGTTAGAATGTCCGTGGGTTAAAATGCTCTCCTATTTATTAACTGTGTGGCATTTCTCAGGTCGCTTAACCTCTCTTGGTTTCAGGCTCTATAAAATGAGGGAGAGGTTGTACTTAGTGACCTCCAAGAGACATTCAGCTCTAAAGTGACTATCTTTTTGACTGAGTTTAATATATGTGGAGAAATCAGAATCAGTTAAAAAATTGTCCATTGACAAACCACAGCAAATAGCTATGATCTATTTTATATTATCTAAAGCTTGAAGATGGCAACAATAATTGACTATCTTAATTTTGAAAGACAAATAAGAAAAACGGAGCCTTTTGAAACTCAGAAATGTTCTTTTCTTTTCTTTTGGAGGGGGATGGGAGGATTAAATGTGTTTTATTTTAGGCAACCTACATGACATTTTTTCTGTCTCTTTTTTGTTAAACAATGGCTTCACTCCAAATAAATCAACATAAAAAATAAATGAATAAAATTCAAGATGACATCAGTCCAAGTTTGTCCAAGTCCTTCTGTTGTGTAAAGGATCAAAAAAAGCAGCAGTCACTTATGATGACAGGGTTACAACTCTTCAAAAATGTTAAGTGTTATCCAAAGGTTTTTATATTCTTTGTGTATTCATTCCCATTTTCTTAATCTTTCCTTCTAGTTCTATAAGAATGTATTCCCAATAAAGACATTGAGCTTGTCTACAAGAGAAAAGCTATATTCTCTAAAATCATTTGTATAGTTTAATAGATAGAGGGCTGGCTACAAAATCAAAAAACCTCACTTTAAGTTTCACCTCTGATATATATACTATGTGTTCCTGATCAAGTAATTCGACCCAACAGTGCCTCATACAAATCTCTAAGAATAAGATGCAAAACCATTGTGGTTAGTGCATAGAGGGTGCTCCCTCAACATCAGTTTCTAATACTGATGAATTCAAAGGTACAAACAAAAGCTTTTTTGGAGGGAGGGGGGCCTTTGTTTTTATGGAACTGTGAAGTCAGTCAAGCTGGAAGAAAATATTTTCAGAAGTTGTTTTACTTTTTTTTCCTTCTGTAGACACAATCAAAAGTTCAACTCACTGCTTTCAACCGTGAATCAGAGAATGGTTAATAAGAGAGTTCCCTCATCATTAACTCAAATTCTAAAGCAGCTTCTCCTAATTTAATTAATTTTAACGGAGAAAAATAAATTTTCTAATATTATATATATATATATATATGTATATATACATATACATATAAAGTAGAAAGTAACAGAGAGAAGGAAGATAACATATACAGGACTTGTGAAAAACAATTCAGAAGACATCACATCTGCAGAGGTGGAAATAAAAATCTAATGGATGCTGCAAGGTGATACTGAAACAATTATCTGCTATGGAACTGGAGTAAAAGTTTACTTAGTAGTGATGAAATTCCTCAGGCTTTACAGGGTAAAAGCAGCTAGAATTTAACATAAAATTTGCATAATTATACTATTATTGAGATAATCTTAACTTTCCCAAAGTTGTGAAAGAAAAATGAAATATTGTGATTGAAATGATAAAAAATGTGATCTGAGAGAAAAAAATAGATTATTTCCCATTAAGAGTCTCTGTTTGTTATTAATATTAACAGACTGCAACATGTCCTATAAGGAACAGTAGTGGATGAAATTGTTGTGAAACAGACTAATGATTGAGCAATCATAAATAAAAAGAACAGATTCCTCCTCTTGTATTTTTATAGATTTTCGAATTTATACTTTCTCACTAAAAATATGCACAGTCAAAATGCTAATTTACATGCTAACATGTCTAATTATTTCTGAAAAAGAACTCAGGAAAAACATCTATGTATGTTTAAGGATTTACTAAAAGAGATAAACATTTTCTTTTGCAATTGTTAAGTAATTTCATAAAAACATTTATTAAATAGTATGTAAGTTCAAGGCAATACAACCTATAAATCCCCTCTTACTGTTATTTAAATAGTCAATATAAAGCAAACATGAAAAAAAAATTATGTCTTTGAAATTCAATGGATTTTGTAATCCTATTATTTAACAAGTCATTTGAATCTATTATTACATTTGTACATTAGCCTCAATGTCTTATTTTCAAATTAAATATCTTTAAACATCCATACCACTTGCCCTTCTATAAAGACTCCTAATTCCTATTCTGATCAACCCTAATCCTGACATAGGGGCAGCTAGGTGATGCAATAGATAGAATACCAGTGCAGGAGTCAGGAGGACACTTGACACTCACTAGTTGCATGACATTGGGCAAGTCCCTTAACCCCAACTGCCTCATCCTGGGTCATCTCCAGCCATCCTGATGAATATCTGGCCACTGGATTCAGATGGGCTGGAGGAGAAGTGAGGCTGGTGACCTGTACAGCCCTCCCTCACTAGAAACAAAGTCAAGTGCAAGTTACGTCATCATTTCTCTGATGGCATGGTCTTCTTCGGCAATGAAGAATGAACACACACATAAAATCCTGACATAGAATATTCAATCTTAGTTCAATTGTTTTAGATCAATCCATTCTGAACACTGGTATCACTCTACTTTACTTCCTTCCTTATGTCTTCCATGTACTTCCTTTCTCACAATGTGTTACTGAACTTAACCAGTATTCATTTCATGTCCTATCTTTAATAGTTAACCATTATGACCTACCACTTGAATATTTTAAAAGTTATTCTTCAGAGTCCTTTGCCCCACTGACCTGCCATTCCTGAACTACTAAATGTTGTCCTTTGGTAAAATCCATCACTTGATTCCTTTGCTCATGCTACAAGGATGCTAAGCTTCCCTGGTGATAGCCAGAAAAACAAGTTGACTTCACCCTATTTAGATTCCTGACACAAAACCTCAGCTGAGATATTACCAATGCATGATAATCTTTCCACTTTGCCCTGCTGACTCACATCTCTTTCCTCACTGACTGTTCAAACAACCTTTTCTCTTCTTTTCTTCTGTGACCAGAATTGAGAGATGTAAATGTTGAGAACTCATGAGGAACAAAGGAGAGAGAGAGCTAACATAAGATGGCTTTAATCTTTTCAGTGGAGTACAGGAGCAGATGCTAGGTCGTCTTTCTTTCTGAATAAAGTCAGTCCTGGATGCCTTTAATCTCACTTGAAATCTGCCATCTTTTCTAATAAATAGCTTTTTCTAGTTTTTTGTTTTCTTTTTTGAATATTAATTAAATTTTATTCTTTTACAATCAACAAAATTCTGTCTTATCTACCTTTTCCATAAATGAAAAGGAAAAGTAAAAATGAAAGGAAATAAAACCACTGTTACAAACATGGGGTATTCAAAACAAATGTCCACAAAATTAACATATATATATGAATATATAGATACGCATACATACATATTATACACATATATTTTTAGAAAGAATGCGCAGTTTATTTTTCAAAATTAATACGTAACTTAAGAGAGTAAAACAAGCAGGCTATACATAGAAAAATACACACATACATAGACAAATAAATAGATACCTATACCTATTTATATATCTATATCTATCTACCTATAATTATCCATCCATTCATCTATCTACCCATCTGTATTTATGCATATGTGTATTTATTCAGCATCAAAATCAATATGAGCCAACAATATTTAAACATGGTTCAGGTCATATTCATAAAATTTGCTTCTACATATACATTTAAAAATTAAATACAAATTATTTTTTGTTACATACATACAAAAGAAAAACTATGTAATGCAGAGAGATTTATTTTAAACCATCACATTTAAGTTCAATAGTTACCATTTCCAATGAGTAAATTTTTTTTATCCCTGCAGAAAATCCTTCTCTATTATTACATTTCTTTCTGTTTCTTTCTTTCCTTCTTTCTTTCCTTCTCCCTTTCTCTCTCTCCCTCTCTCTCTCTCTCTCTCTCTCTCTGTCTGTCTCTCTCTTTCTCTCTGTCTCTCTCTCTGTCTCCCTGTCTCTGTCTCTCTGTCTCTGTCTCTCTCTGTCTCTTTCTATCTCTTCCTCCCTTTCTTTTTGATCTGGTATAACATTTTGATGTTCTCCATTTTCATGTGCATACTAGGGAATGAGCTTAGATAGAGGACAGGGCTCTCTGAAAATCCTATGTTGTATTAAATGTTATATTACCGCCCCCTCCATGCACACACACACACACACACACACACACACACACACACATACATATGCATATACCTTATTCTGGCTTCTGACCTCTTTTTGGGAAGTGGATAGAATGTGTGCTCATTAATCCTCTGGAATTGGGGTTAGTTACTACGCTAAGCAGAATTCCTAGGTCCTCTTCCCCTCTCATTTCATTCTTCTTTTAAGATCATTAAGACAGAACCACTCTCAGGCTATCTATCTAATTGTTCTTGTTGAATCATTCAGTCATGTCTAACTCAAAACCTGGTGGACCATATCACATCAATACTGTCCATGGAGTTCTCTCGTCAAAGATACTAGAGTGGTTTGGGTTTGCTGTTTCCTTCTCCAGTGAATTAAGGCAACATTGGTTAAGGAATTTGCCACGGGTCACATAGTAAATGTTTGAGGCCAGATTTGAACTCAGATCTCCTTTCCCAGAGCTCTTTCCACTAAGTCACCCAGCTGCCTCCAAGGCAAACAGAAATTAAGTGACCTGCCTAAGATCACACAGTTGTGACTGAATTTGAATTCAGGTCTTTCTGACTCCAGGTCTGGCACTCTATCCACTGTGCCATGTAGCTGCCCATAAAATATATTGGGTTGGAGTCAAGCTTAGGTCAAAGTTCATGTTAACAACTTATATGTAGCTGCTGTTGCACTTGGTGAGTATTCTCCAGCTATTCTCCTGGTTCAAAGTGACATAACTGAAGGTTTCTCTATAGTCTGGGGTTGGTCAGTCCATAAATAGTCAATAAACATTTATTATGTACTGAATAAGTGCCAGGCACTGTGCTAAGCATGGGGATACAAAGGATAATAAATAGAAAATCGTCTCTGCTCTTAAGGAGATCGTTATCACATGGAGAAACAACATACAAGCAACTATATGCAAATAAGCTACATAAGGGGATCAGGAAAGGCTTCTGGTAGAGGATGGAACTTTAGCTGGGACTTGAGGGACACCAGATAAGCTAGGAGGTAGCAATAAGGATGGCGAATACTCAAGCGTAGGGACAGGGCAGAGCCAAAGAAAATGCCTAGAGTCAGGGGTTTGGGATGGTCTTGTTCAAGGATAGTCAGGAGTCACTGGATTAAAGAATATATGGGGGATGGGGCAAGGTGTAAGGAGGCCATATAGGTGTGTGTCTCTGGGGGTCAGGATAAGACACAAAAGAACTGAATGCTAAACAGAGGGTTTTATATTTGTTCCTAGGAGCGATGGAGAGACACCAGAATTTATTAATGTGTATGTATGTTTTGGGGGATGTTGAGGACTAAAATGACATCACCATGATAAAGTGAAGTTTTTGTGTATCCAACCATGGCTGCTCAGACTAGTACAAGCTCTGCTCTACTGCAGATGGGGCACAGATAATCCATTTGAATATTTGGGGTGGATACTCAAAATTTGCGCATCCTTTGTTTACTTTGTGCTGTCTCAATTCTGCTTTGTTCCTACAGCACAGCATCTTTTCTGATATGGGCACACCAAGCTGAGCAGTCGTGTGACAGTGTCTCCCATGTTGCACAGTCAAATCCAAAGTTCTTGAGAGAGACCTGGAGAGTGTCCTTGTATTGCTTCTTCTGACCATCATGCGAACACCTGCCCCATGTGAGTTCTCCATAAAAGTCTTTTTGGAAAGCTTACATTTTGCATTCTAACAACTTGAATCTATGATCTAGTACGAGGTAGAGGTCAACAAAGCTGCACATTTAACACCTGTTTCTACACCCTGCATATGAGCCTAGTGTCTTATGAGTCTAGGACCTTATCTTGGACTTTGTGCACAGTATCTCCTGACTTTGTACCAGGAATCAGAGATACAAATTTTAAAAGTGACCCAGTCTCTGCCCTTTGTGCTATTTCCAGTAACAATGGTAGAATTAATTTGATTATTCTTCCAAAAAATAAATGAAAAATTAGGGGTTGGAGAAAGAGTGACACACATGTTGGAGGGGAAGATGGCAATATGCCCAGGTGTACCCAGGTAACTTCCTGCTAAATATCCAGATGAAATATAAAGAATGAATCCAAAGCATGGATTGAAAACTAAGGCCAAGGGCTAAATTCCATCTAAGCTTGTTTGTTTACAATCCACAAGCTAAAAAATGGTATCTGTGATTTCATTGGTGAGGAAGTCTGAAGAACGTTCTACCAATTCAGTTCTACAAATGCTCTGAAATTCTTAGTGTTAGAGAGTTGCTAAAGTAAACTAAAAGGCTCATGAAAGATCACCTAGCCAGAGTCAGGCAGGGATTGTACACAGGTCTTCCTGACTCTAAGCCATCCATCTATACATCAGCAGCCATCTATACAGTGAACCATGGTGCCTCTCTACATAAAGGAAAACAAACTAACAAACAAAAATCTAAAGAGAAAAGTTCCTTTGATACTATACAATAATTATATATGTTCACCAATAGCTTTTTTAAAAGTTCCATCAGTGAAATATGACCAAATGTCCTTTGCCTATATGATAATAAATCAACAACTGTACACAGCTGCTAAATTTATACTGTTGTGCTTCCTTATGCATTAAGATAAGAGAATAGCTTGGTTATTTTACATCCATTTTTCCATGACAGAAAAAAAAAACATCTTGATGTGATTTGAAGGAAATGGAATTATTTTACATCAGCGTTTGTTCTGGAGCCTCAAATGAATGTAGATCTTTTAATCTAGAATGTGGGAAATGATCCTGATTTGTTGGCATAAGTGGATTATTGCTCACATTAAAGTTTATGTCCCAGACCAGTAGTTTTCCATTGCAGAATAGCATGGGCACACAGAAGACATTAGTACATTTCTCATTTATATAGAGAGGTAGTCACTCATGTTGAATCTTTCTGCTGCCTAGAAATAAAATCCTTTGATTTAACCCTAAAGTTATCTATATTCAAAAAGTAGTCTTTGTAATAATGAAAATAATTTTAATTTTGCACTAATTGGGCAGAATACTGTAATGGAAGAACATTAGGTATGAAGTCAGAACACGTGGATACAAATCCTTCATCTCTCCTTTACCACATCTTTGACCTTGGGCAAATTACTTGTAATTTATTTCAGCAGTACTTTGTTCTTATCAAATATGATCATTTTAAGGTTAAGTTGTGCTACAGAAACAACATCCTTTTATTCTAAACTTGGAACCAAAAACAGAGTTGTTTGTTTTGTTTTGTTTTTTTTTAAGACAATTTGATGGAGTGCTCATGTGAGAGATACAAAGAAGTCATTTCCTGAAAATACCATTTCAATTTTTGATGACTTCACCGGAAAGAAATTCCATTGTAAGGAATAACCAATAATACTGCCAACAGTAAAATTCCAGTGATGTTTATTTAAGATTCACCTGCACACATCTGTACCGAATGTATACTTTATCAAATAGTTTCAGCATTACGTTTTCAAGTGTATACACAGTTAATGAGCAGCCAAAGATCCTGCAGTGTGACTCGATAAAATCTGTGCCAACAGAAATCAGGTTCTGGAAGGTTCTATCACAGAATCATGAAACCGTAAAATTTCAGATTTAGGAGTGGCATTAGTAGACATGGAGATTGTCCAACCAGTACCTGAAAAATAATCTGTGCTGCAATACACCCAAGAAGTAGTCATCCATCCATTGCTTAAAACTCTCTAGCAAGGATACACACACCAACCCAGGAGAAAGTTCATTACACTTGTGCTAGGAAGTCTTACGTTTTTCCTTATTCACACCAAAGTCAAATTTGCATTTTCATTACTTCCAACTATTGATATTGTTTCTGGTATCTGGAAGTAAAATAAGTATTCAAGTCTTTGTGGAAAGTAATTATGTACCTCCTGAGTCATCTCTTCTTCAAGCTTAACATCCCTCAGTTCCTTCAATGATTTTCCAATTCTGTTTGCCCTTTCTATATATTCTCCAGCTTCTATTAATATCCTTCCTAAAATGTGATGCACAGAACTGAGCTCAGTACTCCAGATCTTGTTTGACCAGTATAGAATATAAGCAGACTCTCATTTTCTTATTCTTGAAAGCAATATCTCTCATTACTATACAGTTTTTATTATTTTATTTATATACATATACATACAGATATATGTATATATAATATATAGAGCTGGATTTTAGTTCAAGGTATTTCAGTGCAGAGGTGATATGAAATTCCAAGGAATAAAATATAAAGAAATATATCTTAATTTGTCATTTATCCATGGTGACTAAGGCAGAAATGAAAAAACCCAAAACATTGAAATTAGCATCATTTATCTTACTCACAGATTGTCAAAGAGTAAAATAAGAACCATGATTAACATGCACAGTATTCAAGTGACAGAACAAGGTAACCTACTCACTTGCCATTTAACGATGCCACACCAACAGTACTCCGAGCTATTGACATACTTGCTACAAATGTCCACTGCTGACTTTGTGGATCCCATCTCTCCACAGTGTTCAGGTAGCTCCAGCCATCATGCCCTCCAACAGCATAAATTGGACCTTCAAGTACTGTTACACCTAACAAAAAAAAATCATAAAGTCATGTAATTGTTTATCACTATAGCTAATTCTCGCAAAATACAAATATATGTATAAATGTATGCATATATATGTTAATACATATAGGTTATGTATATTTAAAGCATATAATATGTACACCTATGAATACATACCCATATAGTATTTATTTAGTATAAACTGCTGTGAAGAAATACACACAGAATATTGCAGAATATGCTATAACACAAATTGAACAGCCTCATTTAAATGAAATTAAGTATATTAAAAGAAAATGCATACAATTTTAGATATGACTTAAAATAGGAAAATCATTTTTTGGTTTAGTTATAATAGAATTGTTTGGTAGAGCTTATTACCCTTATGGTTTCCTGATCTCACATACTTCTACCTACCATGCACATTATAGGAACAAAGAATGGCCTTACTCATTGGAGCCAAAGAGAGAGACGTCATAAATAAGTTACATTTAGACTCAGTTATGTTGAAAACAATTTAAAAATTGTGTGACTACTTACATAAACTAACACTTACAATACTTTTGCCACATTTCAGATGAATTCAAAAGAAAAGGCCACAAAGAAAATCCTACGGTTTCCAAGTAGGCACTAAAAATAAAATCAAACCAATAGATTTGTTGTTTCTAGAAAACAGCTATTTTCAAAACTTTAGCTATATACTTTTTTTGTCATATAGATACACTGTATTCAGATTCTATCATCATAATTGCTTCCAAATCCTGGAAAAAATAAGACCTTCATAAATGAAATCCATAATAGCTCAAAAAACTCAGAATAATTATATTCAGGGAAAAAAATGAGTGAAGACTGTCTTCTGTCCAAGCTATGATAGGCATATGGATGAACCATCTCTTAAGCTTTTTGATTAGTGCATTTATCTTGAGCAGGCACTGCAAAATGATAATAAGGCTATGATAATGAGTCAGTGATGGGGGGGATGGGAGGAGAAGGGAATGATGCATTGCTTTGGGAAATTATTTACTGCTTTCAAGGACCCTATAATTTGTGACCCAGAGACCCCCCAAGACTATAGGTTCAGACTCAATGGGTTCAACGCTGAAGACTGATCTCTCCTTGGCTTATTGTTCTCACTTGGATTTTATGTCTGTTTCCCTAAATGTTGGTTTAAAAAATAATTCTACAGGTGGTGAGTGAGCATGCAAGGCAATACGTGCCAATTAGTCTGGAAGACAGATTTTATTTCATCCCCGTAGAAAAGGCAGAAAACGTAAAGGCTCACAAGAGCTTGTGAAAAGATAGATACACAAAACACTGAAAAAGTTCATCATCAGATCCTGTCCTTCTGGTCTCTTCACCATGCACAATTCCACTAGGATTTAGAATATCCTACTTTAGAAAGTGAACCTATTTGATGTTAATGGAGAAAGAGGGTCAGAGAATTTTCTAAAACTTAAAAATGGAAACAACCATGAAGGTTGACTTGTCAATGGAAATCATTACATTCGTGGGACCACAGAATTAGGGATTAGAGATGGAATATACCTTGAAGACCATTTGGTCCAATCTCTCATATGACAAATGAGAAAATCAGGCTCAGAGAGTTTAAATTACTTCCCCAGTGTTATACAAGTAATAGGTGCCAGAGGCAGGATTCAATCCCAGTTCTCTGAATATAAATCAAGTCTTCTTTCTTCTATACCAACTTGTGCCTCATTTTCCTGGAATTTACATATTGATCACATTTATATAATGTTTTCAGGTCTGCAAAACCCCTTTCTATACGTCAGTTTTTTCTTCTGTGAAATAGACAATAAATAGTACCTATCTCATCAGGTCGTGGTGAGGACCAAGTGAAATTTTTGTAAAGTGCCTGGCCCATAATAAGTGCTATATAAATGCTCATTTCCTCCCTTTTCCTCCCACATATGGCCTTCTCCCAAACCCATAGATATAATTTCCCAGAAATACTACATTCTTCTTGTATGTGTCATTAAAAATATCATGATGAGTGTGCTGTTCAATTGTGTCAGACTCTTGATAACACCACTTGGGTTTTTCTTGGCAAACATACTACAGCCGTTTGTCATTTCTTTCTCTAGCTCATTTTACAGATGAGGAAACTGAGGCAAACCAGGACTAAGTGACTCCAGGCCAGGTGCTCAATCCTAGCTGCCCATAGCGAGCTGTTCTTGTTGTTGGAGAAGGAAATGGCATACCACTCCAGTACCTTTGCCAAGGAAACTACAAATGGAATCAGAATCAGGCAGATATGACTGACATGACTCAACAGTCACAACAGCAGGGCTGCACCTCCTCTCTTTTCCCTTTCTCTGATTGGTAATCTCATCAGCTCCCATGACTTCATTTATTATGTCTTTAATGATGATTCACAGACCTACTCATCCAATCATAACTTCCCTCCTAACCTGTACATTCGTATCTTCAACTATTAGACATCTCAAACTCAATGTTCCTTTACATCTTAAACTAAGCATGTCCAAAAATGAATTTATTATCTTTTTTTTCTGAAACTCTTCATGTATCTGAACTTCCCTGTGACTGTAGAAGGCATCACCTTCCTCCTAATCCCCCAGGCTTCCAGTCATTGAGGCTCACACCCTAGGTATCCACCATGTCTCTCACTAACAACTGTCTCTCCCTACTCCTCTCTCCATATCCAGTCTGTTTTCAAGAGCTGTCATTCCTCTCTTTATAACATTACTTGTATATGCCCCATTCTCTCCCGCAACATTGATACCACACTGGTTCTAGCCCTCATTACTGCATGCCGCTACTAGCATTTTAAATGGATGGCTGGTCACCCTGCCTCAGATATCTTCCCCCCTCCAGTCCATCCTCTCTATTTGGCTATCAAATTTCTAAAGCACAAGTCTAATCATGTCACCCCCTCTTCCTCCTCTTATTCAGTCAATTCTAGTAGCTTTCTATCACTTCCAGGATCACATGTAAAATCATGCATTTGACATTCAAATACCTTTACAACCACACACCCATTCTACCATTCCAGTCTTCTTACATCTTACTTCCTACCACCTACCCTCCTTATCCAGTGACATTTACCTCTTTGCTGTTACACAAACAAGATACTCCATCTCTAGACTGAAGACTGCTCCCCAAACCTAGAATTCTCTCTCTCTTTCTCTCTTTCTTTCTCTCTCTCTCTCTCTCTCTCTCTCTCTCTCTCTCTCTCTCTCCATCTCTATGTCTTGGCTTCCTTCAAATCCCAGTTAAAATCTCATCTTCTTCAAGAAGTCTTTCTTGATCTCCTTTAATGTCAGTGTCTTCCTTCTGAGATTATTTACAATTTATTTTGCACTTATTTTCTTTGTATATAGTTTGTTATATATTGTCTCCTCAATTAGACTATGAACTCCTTGAAAACAAGGATTGTCTTTGACCTTTCTTTGGATATTTATCACTTAGCATAGTGCCTGGCATTAAAATTTTACAACTGAGGCTCTCAGAGTAAAAAAAAAAGACTTGTCTAATGTCAAATACCTAGTTTGTGACAAAGTAGATCCACAAATCTTATCTCTAGAATGTCTATCTCTAATTTGTGCAATATGTGTCCTTTTTTTGTACAAAATTATCTACTTTTCTCCCCCATTACACTGTTTCTTGTGAGTAGGGGTGTTTGTTTTCTTTTTCTTTGCTTTCTATCCTCAATGCATAGCACAGTGCTTAACACATAGCAGGTATTGGAATGCTTGTTGACTCCACTTGTGTTCGTCCTTTGTTGTGGAAGATGACCATGCCATCGGGGAAATTATGACATCACTTGCACTTGACTTTGTTTTGAGGGAGCATGGACTGTGCAGGTCACCAGCCTCACTTCTCCTCCAGAGCCAAGTGAGTCCAGTGACCAGATATTCATCAGGATGACAGGAGATGACCCAGGATGCACTGGGAGACCTTGGGTCCTTCAGGTCAAGGTCTTTGTAGGTACTCATTTAGGGTGAGGCAACACTTCATTGAAGAGGACTGTTTAAGAAGTAGCCAGGCCTTGGCCCCTTTCATGAGGCTAAGAAAAATAAAGACATCAGCCCTCCCTCACTCAAAATAAAGTCAAGTGGAAGTCATGTCATAATTTCTCTGATGGTATGTTCTTCTTCACAAGGAAGGAAGAACACAATCATGTGATTGACTGAATAGGGACCCAGCTAACTGGGTAATTCAGTTCCTATTTTCCTGTCTCCTTCCCCCTCCCCTTCCTTCTCCTCTCCAAAAGAAGGTAAATTTGGATGGCCAAAAGATGCCCAGTTGACTTGGGCTTTACTGGCTAGTTTCCTTTCCTTGACTCCACGTAACTTCTAGCCTAATGTCCTTCCTAATATACAAATCTTTCCCCCTTGGTTCAAGATCACAATAAATTTAAACTCAATTTTCTAATCATATCTCATTCCAAATAATAGGAATCTTAAGAATATATGATGGAAAATGAAATTAATGTAGTATCAGTTACTGTCAAGTTTTCATCTATATTATTGGAATTTGAAATTCATGAAATCAGAAGAAAAGCATTAGACTTGCTTTTATGTGTTTTTAGAGGAAAAGGATGGCTATAACTAGAAAATGAGAAATTATAATTATTTTGATTTATTTAGCATGGTAAACAAACTACTATCCTATGAATAAGTTTTTACTCCATGGAAGTCACAAAAGAGACCCCCTCATTTATGTTCTCATAGCATATATATGGGATTGTATATTCTTAATTGATATATTTCTGTATTTGTCTTTCCTGAACTGAATTGTAAATATCTCAAGGGCATGGTGGCCCTTAATGAATATTCATTGCTAATGATGGTGGTGATTTATTTAATGGCTGTGGTAGTGAATATTTGCTACCACAAAAGCAGTGATTCAGTGAATAACAGCAGTAAAGAGGTAACTCTCAGTGCTGTTGAAGGCAGAGAACCAACAATAAATAAAATACCAAAAACACTCTCAATGATTTCTGAGTGTGGAGAGAAATAAATAAGATAAAGTAATTAAAGATCCCTAATTTTAATATCTTTAATACTTGCAATGTATAACAACTTCTACTTACATAGTGCTTTAAGGTTGCATAATCCTTTCTGTAAAAGAAGGTTATGAGGCATGGGAGACTGGGGGGGCCCTCAATTAAGTGACAAATGCCCAAGTGTAATGTCGTGATTTTGCCTCATACCTTCCGTAAGACCTTGAGTTAATCCCTGATCCTCTCTGGTCCTCAGTCTTTTATTTATTACATTAGGTTTGGGGGAAATAACTGAGAAGGTCCCTTCCTGCTCTGAGTCTATGATCTGCTAGTGTAAATATAATTCCTTCTGTTCTACAAGTTAGGAAACTTACTCTATAAGAGGTTAATTAATATAGTCAATAAAGTCAGCCTGAGATGGAAATCAAACCCACGTCCCTGATTTTAAACCTAGCACTGTAACTATTGCTCCATGCTCACTTTCTACATAAAACTTATTTTTCAGCAACCAATTAATTTATTTGCTAAACACTGTGATAAGTGCTATAGATATAATTTCAATAACTACATAATTATTACTTTATTAGAGCTTACATTCAAATAGGGGTGACAAATAGATTAAAGTGTATATGAGTATATACATACATTTATAGACATATGAACATATATACACATACACATAGACATATGTACATATACACATACACACATATATATATATATATATACACACACACATACATAAGCTCAAATATAAAGTGAATAAAAACAATTGTGTACAGACTAAATACAAAGGAACTTTTGGAAGAGAGGGTCCAAGTAAATGGAACAATCCAGAAAGACTTCGTAAAGAATATGGTGAAAGACCATCACCAAATTTGTCACTATAGATTTTGTTGTTAATTTTGAAAAGAGCAGTTTCAGTTGAATTACGAGGTGAGAAAGAAACCAAATTGCAGATGGTTGAAAAATGAAAATGAGAGAAGAAGTTGGAACAGCAAGCATAGACAGATTTTTTTCAAGTTTGTCTTAGGGAAGATGACATATGGCAACATCTTGAGAGCACAGTAGGATCTGGGAAACTTTTTCTTGTCTGTTTTAAGGAAAGGGGGAAATGGGCATATTTGAAAGCAATAGTGAAGTACAATAGAGAGCAAGAGGTTTGAGATGTGGGAAACAGAGGTGATAATTGAGATTGTAATCTGATGGAGAAAATGGGAAGAGGCCAAGTACACATGTACAGGGATTGGCCTTGAAAAAGAAAAAGCAGCAATTCTCTATAAAAGATTGGAAAGGAGGAAAGAATGGAAGCTATGTCAAATAATTTTAAGATGAAAAGGTGAAAAAAAGGAAAGTCAAGTCGAATAACTTCAATTTTCTCAGTAAAATAATAGCCAAAGTATTTTCCTCAAGTCTCTCACAATGACCTCTTTCAATTGAAAAGAGGAAGTTTGGAATAGTGTCTGTGGAGAGTGAGATGGAAAATAATTAGGGAAGAATAAAAGAACTGCCTTAAAGCAATAGTGTCCAGTTGAAATTTAATTACATAAATGTGGAATATGTGCAGTTAGCAGGGTTGCAAGACTTCCTCCAGGAGCATTCGGTAAACTTGTGAATAGGGACAGACTGACAAATGCTGAGATTCATCCAAGGCTGAATTTTGGCTATAGGTGAGCAATGCAGAGGACCAGACAGTAAGGGATTCAAAGCAGAAGACAATGTAGAGTTGAAATAGCCAACTATTGAGTTAAGAATGGAAAGAGAAGAAATTGAAGTCAGAGAAGGGGAAACACTTTGAGAACAGGTAGAGGGAAGTCAGAGTACAAAAAAACATGTTAGGAAGGGTGAGACACAAGGAGGGAAGAATGATAAGAAGTTTTCAACAGAAAAGGAATGTCAGAATATCTAAATTAGAGTGGTGTGACATCTTAGAGGCACTGGAAGATCTAGCATGTGACCATCTGTGAGTATGAATTATTAATGCAAGTGCAGGGAGGGGTACTGACTGATGATCAGTTCACCAGAGCAAGGGATGACAGGATTCAAGGTGGGGATGGTTGGAAATGTGTTGGTCACTTAGGAAAGGAAGCGTATGGCTAGGGAAACCACTTTACTTTTATGTCATATGCTACCACAATCTCACCTCGCAATCAGATACCAGCACCAGAGTTGGTCAAGTGGGTAATAATGTTTTCTAGGAAAGGTGTGTGGAGAAAGTGGTTTTGAGTTCTTCCTTGATAGTCTGTAGTCATATCACTTAATTCTCCACCATAATCCTACTTACATTACTGCAGATAGTTTCAGTATGAAATATTCCCTAAATTGAAGAAACCACAGGTTTAGACTATACATGAATATCATTTATTAAGTATAGGAAAATAATGGTGTTTGCTGACATTTATATAGTGCTTTAAAGTATTTAAAGCAATTTACATATGAAATTTCATTTTATCTCACTTGAAAACAGAGATCACATACTCCCCTATATCTTCTTAAATAGGTATTTCAATTGAGTCTTATATAACAAAATAAGTTTCCTTCTCCATTCTGGGTGTCAACTATAGATATTCTACAGCTTGTCAATGTTGCTCATCAAATGGTACACTTATATTTCAACATATTACTTCAGATACGGTTTTCACATTGAGGATTTCAGTGTAACTCTCACCAAGTCTTACTTTAGATGTATTTTCATTAATATATGGTGTACAGAAATGGTGTCAAATTCAAATGGAAATGTGGGCCACTAATACATACATAAGGGTTCCTGCAACTGTATACTTACTTAGTTTTAAGATGTAGTGTTATCTATGTTTTATTATATTTTTCCTTATTTTGTTAAATATTTCCTAATTACATTTTAATCTGGCTCTAGTCACACTCAGGAGCTAAGTCCCCTGGCTTGCATGTTTAACACCTGTGGTCTAAAATATTTGAAATTCTCTAAAGGATTTGTGATCTCATTCATGTGTAAACTCCCTCCAGTGATCCAAATGACAACCCATCTTATGTGATTCTTGTACTTCCCTGATCATGTATTGACAGCAGGAGGTCCACCCCAAATCCTGGGCTGGAAGAGGAAACTTCCTTGCTTTGTCTTGATATTGGAAGGATATTAGTGGTGCATGTGAGTTGACTGCTATCTTTAACTCATGCCAGATGAGCACTGCCTTGTGTTAATTTTCTGTCACATATTTATTTGATGATATCCTTAAATCTGGTTCAACATTTTTTTATCATTATTTATGGCATAATATTTACATCTGTCACACAACTCTCCATAGTTTAAGCATGTTATTTATTTTAATTCTTTAGAGACTACAGCACTCATAATTCATAATCAGACAATATCACTGTTAGATATTAATATTAAGAAGGTGGTTCTTTGTTTCATGGAAAAAGTTTGGTGTCATTAAAGGAGTTTTTGAACTTCTTGAGAACAATCCATTTCAGCCTTCTCCTTTCCTGTTTAATTCTGGGACAAAGTCAATGTCCATTTTTAATATCTGTCCAATATATGTATGTGTGTGTGTATGTGTGCACACATGGGTGTAACTACACAGATGGAGTAGTAAGTTGTTTATGTAACTGTCATAGTCTGTACGATACACATTTTTCATTGTCTCATGTGTATTTTGATGTGAATGGTTTAGATGAATTTATTTGAGTGGCAAAAGCACTCATATCGGGGACTCTGCAATGTTCTAGGACTTAATGGAAATAGCACAATAGATAGGCAGTAGGTACATCTGAAGCACCTCATCTTCTATAACAAATCCCTCTTTAACTGTGGTTCTTTGCCGGATCTGCTCCCTAACAATGGTGAATATCTTTGCAAAACATACATCTGTCTGCTTTATTTCTCACTTGACATTAGTAACCAGGAGGCATTAAATAAGGCTATTTGTGTTATATCTCTCAAGGAGTGTTGAAAAGTTTCATGAACGTATGGAAGAGACAGAGAGCTTCAAAAATGCTTTTAAGATAACTTTTGGCCTTATCAAATGAAATCTTTAAAAATGTCCTTCAAGAAGGAAGGACAAACAGTAACAACAGCAGTAACAAATTATCAATTATTTGTTAAATCAAGTTTGAGTTGTTTTGATTGCATGCTACATCTATTTTGCCAACACTCATTTCAATTCTTTCCTAGATCTTTGTATCAATTTTTATTGTTATACTAATAAGTCCATGATCTGAATGCTTAGAGATGACTCATTTACCAATTGTTCTCAAATTAATGACTAATTCTTTCCTATACATGTCAATATAGTCTATTTCATTTTTTTGGTGATGTTATTTGATCCATAGAATGTCCAAGGCTTTCAAATCTTTTCTAAAGGAAATATATTCACTTATGCACAAGGTTTCTGTGTAGTCTAAGCCTTTGGCCTTTCTCATTTGTTATTTCCGATCTAGATTTCCCAAGACATTTTTCACTCTCCTCACCTCTTCCTTTTCATTAAGTATTAGGCATCAAAATATATATTGAATTAATTTATAGGCTTTCTTATTCTACTCAATATAGAGTTTCTCTTCCTAATAAATCTCTGCAACATATTGGTGAATAAGCTATTGATACTTCTCCAGTGGATTAAGGCAAACTAAGGTTAAGTGACTTGCCCAGGGTCACACAGATAATTTCTAAGACTGGATTTGAACTCTGGTCTTGCTAAAACTAAGCCTAGTGTTTTTTTTCCACTGAGGCACCTAGTGTCCTCCATGAACACATGGTATGCTCTATATAAATGTTAGCTCTTACTTTTGGCAGTATTAGCATTATCATTAGTATCACCGGTGAGGATCTTCTGTTTTGGAGCTGGTTCTTGTAAATCAATCAGTCTATTGTCAAGATAGAAAATATACTCCACTGGCAAAACCATCCATACCTCATGGCCGTGTCCATTTCATGCTTGGTCATGAGGGTGAGACTTTTGTCTCACTCCTAAGTCTAAAAGAATATTAGATTTTGTGAATATCCTTTTGGGACAATCAGAGAAAAATATGAAGAAAAATCCCAGGACTAACTTTACTCCCAGTGAAGAGTAAATACTTCCAGGCTACGATCCCCTTTAATAGCAAACAGCAAACTGCTTAAACAACAAGTGGCAAGCCCTGGGCTTAGCTGCTTTGGGAAGCTGCCTCTGCCATGTCACAGGAACTTTTACCCCAGGGACAGTGAGAGGAATTGGATGTCTGACTTGGGGAAGATCAGGGGAACCTTTGCTCACCAGGACGGCCAGACCCAGCGATACTGTGGATAGCTGTTGGGGCAAGAAGGAACCAGAACATATCCCATGACTGCAGAAGCAGTGGGGCCAGGATGCCACTGGCTGTGGGCACTTATAGGAAGCTAGAGGTCATGGTTTGAGTTCAAGGTCAGAGGGGAGAACTGAAGAGTCACCGTTCCCCATATGCCAGGACTAGAAGTGATTATAAAAACTAAATTATCACCAAAAAAAAATGCACAGGCAAAGGAGAAAGAATGCAACCTTAGAGGGTTCTATGGTGATAGACAAAACTGAGGTTCATCTTCAGAGGAGGATACTGAACAAAGAAACCCTTTTCTATCCCAAAAGGTAACGTCAAATAGTTACCTGCCCAAAAATAATTCATTGAAGAAGTTAAAAAAGACTTTAAAAATCAAATGAGAGAGAATGAGTAAAAATTAAAAAGAAAAATAAGAATACTACAAGAAAAACAAGAAGATGATGATAAGAAAATCAAGCAATTAGAAACGGAGATCCAAAATCTTAAATAAGACAATGACTCCTTGAAAATCACAGTTGGGCAAAGGGAAGTCCGCAAAGTTATTAGAGATGAAGAACTTAATATACATATATATATACATGTATATATATCATGAAAAAATAGAAGAGAATATGAAATATCTCATAAGAAAACAACGGATCTAAAAAGCAAATCAAGAAGAGAATACATAAGAATAATTGAACTGCCTGAAACTTCCAACCAAGAAACGAATCTTGATACAATAATACAAGAAATAATTAAAGAAAATTGTCCTGAAGCATTAGGATAAGAGGGAAAGTAGAAATAGAAAAAAAATCCACCAATCACTACCTAAAAGAGATCCTAGAGGGAAAACTCATAGGAATATTATAATTAAATTCCAAATCAAGGACAAAATATGAAAAGAAACAAGAAAAATCAATTTACCTATGATACTACCACAATTTGAATCACACAAGACCTAGTGTTGGCCACACTAAAAGACAGGAGGTCTTGGAATACTATATATTGAAGAGCAAAAAAACTGGGCCTTTGGCCAATAATATCATACCCAGCAAAGCTAAGCATAATTTTAAATGGAAAAACAAAATGGGCATTTGATCAACTGTCAGACTTTCAGGACTCTGTTAAAAAAACAAAACAAATAAACAAACCCTGAACTCAATAGAAGATTTGACATACAGGAGGCAAGATAAATATAAAGTATATACCAATGACCAAATATAAAGGAAAAATAAAGATAAAATGCCTACCTTTTATGTATGGAAAAAGTAAAATACCTGTCTGAGATTGTTGCCAGTATTTAGGTAGCTTATAGGAGAGATTGGGGTAGAATTGAGTATGATATTACATTAAAAAGTAAAACCACTCAAGAATAGTTAGAAGAGTAATTATTTATATAAATGAGGGGCAAGAGAAAAAGCCAAGGTAGAGGATTTAGATGGAGGGTGGGCTTTTTATTTCTGGAAATCTACTTTCATCAGTGATAGGTAAATTGGGTAAATATATATACATCTAGGAGAATATAAAAGTTTTCTAGATTAAAAAAATAAAACTCTAAGAGGATAGGGAAGGGAGAGAATAAAGGAAGAATATTTAGAGAGGAGGGTGAGGGAATAGGCTCTAAGGGTGTTTAGATTTAGAGAAATGGGAGGTAAAGGAAGGAATTGTTGGAATAGGGATAGGTTCAGTAATAGGAGGATAAGGTAGCATGTAAAGTAGAGGATGTAGGAGAGATAGGATAAAAGAGATATGTACAAGCATAAAAACAAGATTAGGAGCAGAATCTCTTAGGGAAATTATGTTTATACATGTATGTATGTATGTATGTAGGTTGGTTGGTTATTGTCCTTCATTTTTGAAGAAGGCTGAAATGACGTTATTATACTAGAGTGAAGTTTCAATGGATCTGACTGTGGTTGATCAGACCAACATGAGCTCAGAATGCTCTACCACAGGTCGGTCACAAATAATCCCTGTGAACATTTGGGATAGCTACTCTAAATCTGGGCATCCTGCTTTTTCTTTGGACTGTTTTAATTCCAGTTTGCTCATAGAGAACATTCTTTGATGTGGGCACGCTGTGCTAAGTGATCCTGTGCCAGGGTCTCCAATGTCACACAATCAATTCCAAAGTTATTAATAGAGACCTTGGGAGTGTCCTTGTAGTGTTTCTTGTGATCACCGTGTGAACACTTGCCCTGTGTGAGTTCTCCAAAAAAATAGTCTTTTTGACAAATGCACATTTTGCATTTGAACAAGATGGCCAATCCATGAGAGTTATGCTCTCTGAAGCAGAGTTTGAATGCTTAGCAGTGTAGTTCAAGAAAGTACCTCAATGTCTGGTACTTTATCCTGCAAGGTGGTCTTCAGAATCTTTCAAAGACAATTCATATGGAAGCTATTCAGTTATCTGTCATGGCACTGGCACACTGACCAGATTCCACAAGCATATGACAATGAGATGAGCACAATGACTCTGTAGAACTTCAGTTTGGTCGTCATTCTAATACCTGAATCTCATTATCAATGTGTACATCTCTGGAAAGTACACTACCAAGGTAAGTGAATTTATCCACAATATTCAAAACTTCTCCATTTACTATAACCAATGGTTCCATGTACAATGTTGTGGTGGTGGCTGATGGCGCACCTGTGTTTCCTTGGTATTAATTGTTAGGCCAAAATTAGCAAAAGCAGCAGAGAATTGATCCACACTTTGTTGCACCTCAGCTTCAGAAGCTGTATTGAATACATAATCATCTGCAAACAGAAAATCAAGCACCAACACTCCCTCCATTTGGCTCATGACTTGTAGCCTTTTCAAGTCGAAGAATTTACCATCAGTGTGAAAACAGACCTTGATGTCATTTTCATCCTCATTGAAAGCAGTTGACAATACAGTCGAAAAAATCATACTAAAAAGCATATATATGTTTATGTGTATATATGCATATGTCATATGTGCATGCACATATCAATATCTTATCTATATATCTATCATCTACCTATCTATACATCCATGCTCAACTGTAGCCTTTGGGTAGGGGTTAGGAAGGGGAAAAAAGAACAAAATAAAAAATGTACAGCAAAGAACAAAAGAAAACCTAGAAGGAAGCAAAGAAAAGATGGGCAGCTTTCAACTTTATGCATAGTATTTAACATATAAGCTTTCTTGAAAAGATGTTAGTGCTATATATTTTAAATCCTCTCCTATGTCCTGCTGTGCATGTGATGTTTTTTCTTTCCTTATTTCATATTTAAGTATATGTTTCTTTTTTCTTTCTTATGATGTATTTATGTTTTAGTATTTGTATAATTTTTTTAAATGAAATAAAAAAAGAAATTAAGCACAAACTTCTTAAACCATTAGCACTTTTAAATTTCTGTCAGATGAAAGAGAGATAACATGGCACAGGGGACAGAGGGAAGATCTTGAACTCAGGAAGATCTTACCTAGGCTCAGGTTCTCTATCTGACATAATAGATGTGTGACCATGGACATTAAACTCTCAGTACCCTATACAGTCTTCTCAGATTATATCTTGCAATTGAGTTTCTCATCTGAATCAATGAAGAAAGTTTCTGAAGAGGAGGTCCTATACACTCTTAAAATCATAGTTGTAAATCAAAATTATTTATCTTAATTAGATTTAACTGGCTTCTAGTAGTTGCTTAATAAATGTGTATTGGCTGACTGACTGATTGACTGACATCTAGTATGGTACACTAGATAAGATTCAGCAAACTAATTAAGGAGTTGAGGATACCCCTGAAGTTGGAAAGCCACATGAATGACAAAATAAAAGTGATTTAATAAGAAATAGGGGAATTAGAAGAGGCATTTCCTGATTCCTCTAGCTGCTATGACCATCTATATCTTGACATCACTATATTTATTTTTGTATATATCTTATATTTTCTTATCTGTAAAGAGATTGTTTTCCCTAATGGAATGTAAGCTCCCTGATGGCAGGTATTGTGTCTGCAAACTAGACCCCAGGTCAGTTTTTAGCACAGAAAATAGGCGCTGTTAAAATAGTTTGTGATTAATTGATCAAGTTTTGCTCCCTCATTTTTGCAGTGATGAAACAGGCTCAGGGATGTGAAAGGACTTAGGCAAGGCCAACTGGCTAATAAGTGACAATGGCTGTTGTTTAATTGTTTCAGTCATGTTCAACTCTGTTACTCAATATGGAATTTTTTTTTTTTGCAAAGATACCTTCTGTATCTCATTTTACAGATAAGGAAACTGAGGCAAAATGGTCACGTGACTTGTTCAGGTTCATACAGCTAATAAATATCTAAGGCCAGGTTTGAACTCAGGAAGACAAGTGTTCTTGACTCCATGTCTGCCACTATGCACCAGCTGGAAATAAAACCCTGGTCTTTTCACTGCTGGTAGAGTACCGGCTTCATTACAGCAAACTGCCCTCCTTGAGAGAAGAGAGCTTTAGAATGAGCATTTCTTACACAAAAATCTTCCAAAATCTGGAAAAGAGAGTTTCAGAGATTATTTTCTCTGAAAGCTTTTCTTGTCTAATTTATATTCTCATTCCTTTAAATAATCAAGAGTTTACTTAATGAGGTTTGCATGAACTACACACTCTAAATCACAAGTAAATAGCTTTCAAAAGTAATGTAATGGCATTTGAGCTGGTAAAATAGAATCAATGAACTTAGTAAACTGTTGCTTCTTCAAGCAATTGGCTTTCATTCTCTTTTTGGAGTGTTGTATTCCATTCAATAAGCATTCCAAACACTAAAGATGTATATGAATGAATGGTGGGGCATAATGTAATTTTTATAAACTTCTTCCATTTTCCATTTAAAGAATTAAAAATATAGAATAGAAATGTAGAAGCATTCAGTGTTAAAGATATTTAATAAGGAGGATTATCCTGCCTCACCCTTCTATGTACTTCACCTGCTTCTTTAGCAACATATTAGAGAAGTTTCTAAACTGTGAAATCATTTCAATACTTCAAGGTCAGTGATTTTATTAGTGTGGGCATACACACCATTTGCAAGTCATAACCCTTCTGCACTAGTCAATCACACACACACACACACACACACACACACACACACACACTCCTTAATAGATTTTCTTAAAAGTTGACTTGGCCATAAAATTTTAATATATGATTGCCAGTTTTCTGTGGAAGAGCCCCTGAATTTAACTGATGTCTTGTCCTCAGATGACAGATATAGAGTCCATCATCAAGCACATACTTTAAAACCTTTCTAGCTTAGTTCACCTTTGCTAAACTCTGTTGTTTTGGCAATGTGTTTGGGATCCCTGGGTAATCTCCATGACAAAATAAGTCACTAGGGCAGCACATAAGTAGATTGCAAATTACTTTAATTTTAGGTAAAAAAATTAAGATCTTATTGCTTTTATTTTTTTGACCTGTAATTTTACTGGTATTAAGAGATACCCAAGAACTTCATCTACTAATATATTGGTCTGAAATTATATTTCAAGAGATTTTTCTAGGACACTGAGAGATTAAGTGATTTTCTGAGTCATACAGCCAATACGTGGTAGAATGGTAATCTGAATCCAGCTTTACCTGACTCAGACGAGGTCAATTCTTTAATAAATAATACTATATATATATTTGCAATGTATTTGCAATGCATGTGTGTGTGCATGGGGATGTGTGTATAAAATGTGTCTAATATATAAAAAATGAAGTCAATGTCAAATGTTATCTAATTGGTAGAGAATACCATTTATATTTGAAATACAGAGAGAATCACCTAGGGAGCCAAAGCAAGAACCTTGAAATATATTTTCATAATAATCATAAAACAGCTTTTATTTTCTATTTAAGAGTTTCTTAACCTGGGGTCCATGGACTGTCAATGCAGGGTGGGCAGTGAAAGATTTCATGGGGTTGCTAAAGTTGAATGTTGAAAAATTCAGCTTTATTTACATTTATTTTAATGTGCATTTTAAATTTCCTTCTCTCTGGGAGCCAAGATGGCAGAGTAAACTGTAAATGCCCTCATCCTTCCCTTGCTGTCCTTGAAAAATCCAGAGAGTATTTCCCCAAGAAAAATCCTGCAATAGTGGTATGAACAAAAGGGTTACAGTAGTCTTTTAGTTCAGGAGGCTAGGAAGATCAATGGGAAGGGTGCCTCTTGCTGTAGCTGAAGGGGACCAGTGCAGGACCAGATGTATACCAGCAAGCCTAACCTCAGTGGATCAGCAGGCAATCCTGAGCCTCAGGGGAGTGGAGCTGGTAAGTGCCAACACCAGGACCCCAGACATGCCCTAACACAGCCAGGGGAATTGGGCAGACAGCAGCTACTGAGTCTGCCTCTTCTCTAACACAGTCCAGGAGTGGAGGAGACCTCCAGAAGCCAGACCACGCCTCCTCCACACCTCACACTGCAAGCTTCAGTGTAACCTCAGGGAAACTCAGATAGACTTCACCTAGCCTTGGCCTTGGCACACAACAGCCAACTCAGCACCAGGTAAACTAAAGCATTATACAGCTTCTAGTTGAAAGAACCAGAGACCATAGTATACAAAACCAATAACCAGGCCCCTAGTTTCCAGCAAAAGAAACATGGGACAGAGCACCTTGTGCCCCAGAAGTAGAGATTCACTCTAAAAGTCAGGAAAAAGGCAATCACTGCGATGCAAGAAGAAAATTAGAAAAGCAAAGATTATAGAATCTTATTACATGGACAGGGAAGATCAAAATACGAATTCAGAAGGGGACAATATTGACACTATACCCCCATATAAAAAAGGAATATGAACTGGGCTCAAGACCAAAGAGCATTCTTGGAAGAGCTCAAGAAGTATTTTAAAAGTCAAATTAGAGAGGTAGAATATAAATTGACCAAAGAGTTTAAAAATACAATTGTAAAAAGGCAAGGAAAAAAACACAGAAGAGAACAGCACCTTAAAAAGTAAAAAAAATAAAAAATAAAAAGCCTAAAAGCATAAGGAGGCATAAAACCTAATTGGAGAAAATAACTCTTTAAAAGGAAAAACTGGACAAATGGAAAAGGAGGTACAAAAGCTAACTGAAGAAAATAATTCATTAAAAATTAGAATTAGTCAAATAGAAGCTAATGACTCACTCTATGAAGCATTAAGAATCAGTCAAACAAAATCTAAAGAATGAAAAAAGTATGAAAACATGTAAAATACTTTATTGGAAAAGCAACTGACCTGGAAAATAGATCCAGGAGAGAAAATCTAAGAATTATTGGTCTACTGGAAAGCCATGATGAAAAGAAGAGTCTGAGCAGTATCTTCCAAGAAATCATCAAGGAAAACTGGCCTGAGGTCTTAGAATCACAGGGCAAAATAGTCATCTAAAGAATCTTCAGATTACCCCCTAAAAGAGATCCCAAATTAAAAACACCAAGGAATATTGTAGTCAAATTCCAGAATTATCAGGTTGAGAAAATACTGCAAGCAGACAGAAAGAGACTATTCAAATATTGAAGAACTACAATCAGGATCACCCAGGACCTTGCAGGTCCTAAATGAAAAGATCAGGGGTTTGGCATATGATAATGGAGGTTGGACTACAACGTAAGGATCAACTACCCATAGATCAACTACCTTACTGGCAGGAAGAGAAGAAAGAGGAAGGAAAATGGAGGGGGTATTTAGGAAGGAAAGAAAGAAGTAAGATTTAAGGGAAAGGAAAGGGAGGAAGATTGATAGAAAGGAGGGAAGATTGAGAGAGATAATGGTCAAAAGAAAAAACTCTTTTGAAGAGGAGAAGGGAGAAATAAAAACATAACAAGGATGGGATGGGGGTGGAGTGTAAATGTAATCACAGGCAGCCCATCTGAGGATTGCTGCTGTGAATGATTTCAAGGGTCTAATGGAATAATGAACTCTATATATTCAGCAACAAGCTAAGCATTGTTCAGTAAAGGAAAGCATAACATTCATAGAAAAATCCTATGGAGAATTCATAGCAAAATCTATGGAGAAGTGAGGCTGTTGACCTGCACAGCCCTTCCTCACTCAAAACAAAGTCAAGTGCAAGTCATGTCATCATTTCTCTGATGGCATGACCTTCTTTAACAAGGAAGCACAAGGACAAACACACATCTCATAACAATAGAAACATCCTTAAGTAAAACATATCATTCAATCAGTATCAAGTATCCAAGTAAAGTCCCTTATCAAAGTACCACACCATCCACCCCTGGGTTACTGTCACAACAATCTTCTTAATCAACATCAAACTTCCAAGTAAATTCTTCTTTCATCTTAACTCAAGACTGATTTCCCAGTTCCATGGTTCTTCCTCTGTGGGCTGACCATTCCCAACTCTCCTCAGGATTCACACATAGGCAGCTTTCTGCTCCTGCTCCATATGTCAACTCATGGGGACTGTTCCACTCCAAAGTTTCTGTCTCTAGGAAAACAATGCTCAGTAGGGCAATAATGATATGAATGTACACCACTAGCAGCATTATCTCAATTCACTCATAAAGATCAACAGATAGGATTTCTTTCTGAGAAATCAACACAGATCAACCAACAGGGCTTCTTCCCAGCTCTCAGAGGCCATCCTATCTGCTGTCAGAGGTCTCCACTAAGCTCTCTTACAAATGGTGGCTCACCCCTTCAATACTGGCTCCCTTCACATCTGCTTCTCTCAGGTCTGGCTCTCTTTATAAACAGTTCTATTCAGAATCTAACTGGATAGAGTCCACATGTATCTGAGCTCACATGTTAGAGCCCACTTAATACACACATACACACACACACACTGTTTCTAGTTAAAGACTTTTGATTAATCAAAGGCAAGATTCAATCAGAGGCACTTGATTGTCTAAAACAAAAACATCAGAAGATCCTACTTTTCTTGCCATTAGAGGGGTATAGGATGGAGAAAAAGAAAAAGATAGTAATCATAAGTGTGAATGTGAATGGGATGAACTTTCCCATAAAAGAGAGACAGCAGAATGGATTAGACAGCAAAATTCTACAATACATTGTTTACAAGAAACACATTTGAAACAAGGGATGCACAAAGGGTAAAGGCAAAAGGCTGGAGGAGAATATAATATGCTTCAGATAAAGCTAAAAGAAAAAAAACATCTCAGACAAAGCAAAAACAAATAGATTTTGTCAAAAGAGATAAGGAAGGAAACTATATCCTGTTAAAAGGTACCACAGACAATTAAGTAATATCATTACTAAACATATAGGCACCAAGTGGTATGGCATCCAAATTCTTAGAGGAGAAGTTAAAGGAGTTACGGGAAGAAATAGACAGCAAAACTATATCAGTGGGGAACCTCAACCTTCCCCTCTCTGAACTTGATATATCTAACCTCAAAATAAACAAGAAAGAAGGTAAGGAGGTGAACAGAATTCTGGAAAAGGGAGATATGATACATCTGTGAAGAAAAGTGAATGGGAATAGAAAGAAATATACCCTTTTCTCGGTGGTACATGGCACATACACAAAAACTGGCCATGTTGTAGGGCACAAAACTCTCACAATCCAGTGCAGAAAGGCAGAAATATCAAATGTATCCCTTTCAGATAATGATATAATAAAAATCATATAAAATAAAGGTCCATGGAAAGATAGACCAAAAATTCATTAGAAACTAAGTAATCTAATCCTAAACAATGAGTGAGTCAACCTATACATCACTGAAACAATCAATAACTTCATTGAAGAGAATGAAAATAATGAGACAACCTACCAAAACTTATGGGACACAGTGAAAGCAGTTCTTAGAGGAACTTGTATATCTCTGAATGCTCACATGAATAAAATGGAGAAAGGAGAGATGGATGAATTAGGCAGGCAACTGAAAAAGCTAGAAATATAACAAATTGAAAATTCCCCAGTAAATACCAAACTTAAAATACTGAAACCCAAAGGAGTGATTAATAAAATTGAAGTTATGAAAGCTATTGAACTAATAAATAAAACTAAGAGCTGGTTTTATAAAAAAACACAACAATAAAATAGATAAACATTTGGCCAATCTGATTCGAAAAGAAAAAGAAAGAAGGAAACCAAATTTCCAATATCAAATAGAAAAAGGTCAATTCATTTTGAAGGGGAAATTAAAACCATAATTAGAAAATATTTTGCCTAATTGTATGCCCATAAATTTGACAATTTTAGTGAAATGGATGAATATTTACAAAAGTATTAATAGCCCAGATGAACATAAGAGGAAGCAAATGTGTAAATAATCCCATCTCAGAAAAAGAAATTGAACAAGACATTAATGAACTCCCTAGGAAAAAGTCTCCAGGGTCAAATGTATTTACAAGTGAATTCTGTCAAACATTTAAAGAACATTTAATTCCAATATTAGACCACTTGGGAAAATTGGCAGAGTCCTACCAAATTTTTTTTATGATACAATGGTTCTGATACCTAAACCAGGAAGAGCCAAAACAGAGAAAGAAAATTAAAAATCAATTACCCTAATGAATATGGATGCAAAAAATTTATATTAGATATTAGCAAAAAGATTACAGCAATTTATCACAAGAATAATAAAATTTGATCAGGTAGGATTTATACCAGGAATGCAGAGCTGGTTCAATATTAAGAAAAGTATCAGCATAATTGATTATATCAACAAAAAAATCATCAGAAACCATATCATTATCTCAATAGATGTAGAAAAAGCTTTTTCACTAAATACAATAACCATTCCTACGGAAAACACTGGTGAGCATAGGAATGAATAAAACCTTCCTTAAAATGATAAATACCATCTACCTAAATCCATTAGCAAGCATTATATATAATGGGGATAAGCTAGATGCATTTCCAATAAGATCAGGAGTGAAACAAGGATATTCATTATCACCACTGTTATTCAATATGGCACTAGAAATGTTAGTTTCAGCAATAAAAGAAGAAAAAGAAATTGAAGGAATTAGAATAGGCAAAGAAGAAACTAGCTTATCACCCTTTGCAGATGATATGATGATATACTTACTTAGAGAATCCTAGGGAATTAAGTAAAAAAACTATTTAAAATGATAAACAAATTTAACAAAGTTGCAAGATATAAAATAAACCCATATAAATCATCTGCATTTTTTTATATTACTAAGTCTAACAGCAAGAAATAGAAAGAGAAATCCCATTTAAAGTTATTGGAGACACTATGAAATATTTGGAAGCCTACTTGCCAAAACAAACCCATGGACTACATGAACACAATTACAAAACACTTTTTACACAAATAAAGTCAGATTTTAAATAACTAGAAAACATCAGTTGCTCATGGGTAGGCTGAGCTAACATAAATAAAAAATATCAATTCTACCTAAATTAATTTATTTATTCAGTACCATATCAATCAAACTACTAAATAAACTATTTTATAGCTCTAAAAAATAAAATATCAAAATTCATCTGGAAGAACAAAATGTCCAAGATATAATGAAAAGAAATGTTACGGTAGGTGATCTAGCCCTACCAGATCTCAAATTGTATTATAAAGCAGCAGTCATCAAAATCACTTGGTACTAGCTAAGAAATAGAGGAGTAGATCACTGGAATAGGTTGGGGACTCATGACACAGTGGTTAATGACTATAGCAATCTACTATTCAATAAACCCAGGGACCTCAGCTTCTGGGTAAGTACTCACTCTATGGCAAAAAACTGCTGGGAAAACTGGAAGAGTGTAGCATAGACCAATGCCTGACAACATATACCAGAATAGGGGGTGGAGCCAAGATGGTGGAGTAGAAAGACTCACATATGCTAGCTCCGAACCCACAGCCTATAATTATCTATAAAAAGAAATCCCAACAAATTCTGGAACAGTAGAAGCCACGCAGCAATGGGGTGAAAGAGATTTCCGTTGCAGAGAGCCCTGAAAAATCGACCGCAAAGGTACCCCGGACGGGAGCAGAGTCCTGCCCGGCCAAGCGCTCCCCTCCCCCGCCCCGGCCACACCACACTGAGAGGAGCGAGCAGACTCAAGCAGGCATCAGGGACCTGAATCTCCGGCAGCTGCGAAGGTCCCTCCTCCCACAGACGCACAGGTCAGTGAGAGAGACAGGCTGAGAGGGGAGCGGGGGATCTCCGGGACTCGGACCCCCTGGGAAGCTGCCGCTGTGGCAGAGGCTGAGGCAGCTCAGCCAGAGGCAGAGGCAGCTCAGCCAGAGACTCCCAGAGCAGACTGGAGCTCCACCCCAGCTGCACTACAAAGGATCTCTGTATAAACCCCCTGAGGGAACTGAGCCTGCGAGGAGGCCCTGCCCCCACCTGAGAAC
>CM053771.1:456548931-456564481 GCA_028658325.1 Potorous gilbertii
GAACTGTAAAGAATTTATTAAGGCTATAATTAGGATGTAAAAATAAAAATTATATATTTTTTTAAAAGGTAAGACTTTATATAGTTGAGAACATAAAGGGAAACTATATGCTTCCAGATAACAAAAATAATTAGATAGATAGACTTTTATGTATATGCAGTAGAAACAAACATAGACTTTAAATATGTTAGAAAAGTTAATGGAATATCTACCTAATAAGAATAATGAATTTGGGAGAATTTCAAAATATATTAAATTTAGACAATTCTAACATAAAGATGAACAATAAAACAATGAAAGGTATGAACATTTAAGAATCCCATCTTTGGGATTCTTAAAAATAATATCTATTTTTAAAATATTTCATAGCAATTATACAAATATTTTAGGGAATAAAAATCATTGATATATGTAAAAAACTAGAAACATTTAATGCATTCTTTATGGAGCATAACATAATTAACAAAAGAAATATGAAGAAAGAAGACATAATGAATGGGTCAGAAGGCAAATTATAGAAAAATAAAAGACACATTTTCAGAAAATGAAAACTTTGATCAGAATGTAATGATGGCAGAACTTATTACAATTTTTGGAAGATAATTAAATTGATCTCTAGAAGAAATTTTATCTCTTTAACCATATGTCAAAAAGAGAGAGACTGATAAGACCAGTAAGTTGAACAGACTAACAATTAAATCCACAGTGTTGCAAATTAATGATTCCTAAACAAACTCCAAAGTAAAAATTTTGAAAAATTAAATTGTACAAAATTCAAAACAAAAACTATTAAGCTGATAAATACAATTAAGAGCTATTTTTAAAAATGCATAGATAAACTTAAAAGAAAAAATCTATACCAAAATTAGAAAGTAGGATTAACATTAAATGTAGGTATAATAAAGGAAATGATTAGGAGCCCCTATAGCAGTTACATACCAATAAAGTAAAACTTATATGAAATGAGTATTATTAAAACATAAAATATGCAGATTCTCATAGTAGCAAATATAAAATCTAAACACTGTGCTAAATAAACCATACATATGCATCAAAATATGTTTTTAAAAAGCTGCACCAGTGAAGTCTTAAGTGAATTCCATCAAACATTTAATGATGAAACATTTTTCTTGTGTAAAATATTTGCAAAAGTAGAGAAAAAAAAACATTGCCAAAATTATTATATGAAGAAAAAATGCCCTGATACACCAGGAGGGATAAAGTAGAGAAAGAAAGCTATTCACTGATGCCATTAACTAATATTCAAACAAAGTATTAAATAATATGTAGTGTTGAAAAAAATACCATAATGATATTCTGAAAAATATTATTTACTGCTCTCCAGTTGGATTTAGACCAAAAATGCAAGACCAGCTCAACAAGAAAAAAAAAAGAAATATAATAACATAGCACAAAAATTTAGGATTACATGAATACGTAAAGTATTAGAAAAAGCTTTAACAAAATTTATTTACATAAACAACAAGGATTATGAATAAATAAACATTTTCAAAACTCGGCAAAATGTTTATCTAAAAACAAGAATTAGTATAATCTGTAATGAAGAAAAGAAAACATTCCAGTAACATGATAAATAAAGCAAAGATGACCACTGTTCCCATTATTGGATATACTGTTAGATAGTTTTATCAATAAGGAAAAACAGAAGATGAGGAAGTAAGCATGGGCTTGATCAAATTATGTCTATTTTCAGACTGTACGGCAGTTTACTTAGAAAATTCCTTTTTAAGAAATCAATGTTGTTATTATTTTTCTTAAATTAGCCGAGTAAAAAAGAAACCCACAAAATCATCAACTTTCTACATATTACCAAACCAAAAAAAAAAAATCTAGAAAAAGAGTTAGAGGGACCCCTTGAGATAAGAGTTGAATGAATTCAATATGTGGGAACAAAACTACAAATTTACATAAAGATTCATTTTTATAGAATTTAAATTTACTAATAGACATTGTGTGTGCATGGACAATCAATATAATAAAAATTTTGCCACTACCAACATTATTCTACAGATTTATCTTTATCATATAATTATAAATGTTTTTCAGAATTGGAAGGATTAATTTAAAACATTAATTTGGTGGAATAAAATATTACTTGTATGAGAACAAAAATAGGGGAAGTAGTAAGAGGGTCTGCAGAGATGCTACAAAGGAATAATTTCAAATCTAGTGTTTGATAAATTCAAGTAAACTTGCTAATGGAAAAAAGGGGCCCTATTTGCCAGGATCTATTGAAAGAACTAGAAAGCAGTGTGGTAAAAAATTTAAAAAAATGAAAATGCCTGGAGTAATGTTATGCCTAATCCTACAATAGCTCCAAAATGCAAAAAAAAAACCCCAACCTAATTATAATAAGTCATGCTACAACAAAGAAGATAATGGAAATTTGTATATTTCATAATTATGGATGGGAGAACTTTTTTATTAGACAAGGGATAGAAAAGATAATGAAAAGATAAAATAAATTGCCTCAATTATATGAATCAAAATCTGGTGCAGAAATAACACAATTAGCAAGAACCAAGAAAATGCATGAATTGGAAAAAACTCTTTTTATTATATTTCTGTGTTAAAAATATGGCACTGCAAAATCTACAGGAAACTAACATCATTTATTCTGACTTAGAAGTCTTACCTAATAGGCAAGTAATCAAAATACAAGAATAATTTTAAAAGAACTACAAACTAAAGATAGTAAAGAAATAATTTCAAAACACCAATAAATATTCTGTAAATTTCACACACATCAAGGAAATAAAAGAAAGAAAAGATGGAAAGTTTCATTTTATGAAAGACTGTGAGCAGACAGGGACGCTGATTAATTGTTGCTGGACCTATGGATTGATTCAAGTGTCCTTGAAAACCATTTGGAATTAAGCCGTAGGAGCAAATAAACTGTCAGAACCCTCTAACTTTAGAGATTCCACTAACTGGATTATTTTTCAATAAGATTATTGACAACGTGGAAGGCATTCTCCCACATGTTTAAAAATGTTCGTAGAGCTACCGTTATCTCTCACAAAAAGTCAGAAATAAAAAATATGCTCAATAATGATAAATTATGGAAAATGAACATAATGGAATTTTATTGCATTTTAAGCAGTGATAAATATCAAAAACTCAAAGATTTCCATGGAGGAAGAGTGAAGAAATAAAAACCAGAAGAACAATATATACAACGACTACAGAAATGCAAATATAATCAATAATAAAGAAGTAATAAAGTTCTTGTCATACAAGACAAATACACTAACAATTGTTAATGTTTGAAATGCATCTTTAAAGTTAAAGATAAGTTTCTCCTTTCAAATAATAACTATCTTTTTGGAGAGAGGTATGTACTTTGCAAGAAGGTGTACAGATACTTATTGGGAAGTATCTATTGTATTCAAACCAAATGTATCAATACATTAAAAGAACAATCAGAGGCAAAATCTCCCTTAAGAAAAATATTGAATGACTTACACTACTTTCTGGTACGCTTTATTATAGGCTTGTGTGACTATAATGCTGTCAGATATTGCACTGTATTTTTCCTATTACATTTCTAGTGATTATATTTCTTTTAAGGAAAGTTTCTACTTAAGGTATTGGGCCTTGCCTTTGTCTCAACAATATTTATAGTTTTCAAAAAAAAATCAACTTATTAGCACAGTTGCCATATCTATTAAATTTATAGATGATCTAAAGTTTGAGGGTAGTAGAATTCTGAGAGATCTCAAAAGCATAGAAAATGGACTAAACCTAATAAAATGTAATTTTATAGGAACAAATGTAAATTACTATGCCTTGGGTAAAAAAAATCAATCTCACAATTTTAAGGTGGGTAAAGAATTATTGGGCAAAAAGCCCAATAAAAAAATCTGAGGTTTCAGAGGGCAACAATCTCAGTGTGTCAATAGGGTATCATGGCAGACATAAAGAAAATGTGATCTCCAACTTCATTGAAAAGTATGGAATGTTTATACAGTTCTCTTTGTGGTGGCAAAGAACTGGAAATTGCAGGGATACCTATGAATTGGGAAATGACTGAACAAGTTGTGGTATATGATTGTGAAAGAATACTGTTGTGAATGATGAGCTCAGTGTTGTAGAAAGGCAGGGAAAGATTTGCACAAAATGATGAAGAGTTAATTGTATACAGTAATAGCAATATTTTTTTCAGAATGACTGAGCAACTAAATAAAGGACATAAGAAAAACTATCTGCATCTAGACAAAGAATATATATGCATGTGTATATGTATATGCATATATGTATTTTATGTATATTTATATATACACATTTATATACAACACACACAAACATGTACATGCACACATATGCACACATACATGCATATATAGACATATGTACATAAGCATATCTGTATGTGCATATGTATATGTGTGTACTATACTGTATTTTGGAAGTGCCAGTACTATTCCATGAATTGAAAATAAATTTTGAAAAAAGAAAGAAAGAAAGAAAAATAATCTGAAAAACAGAAGATAACACTTCCATTATACCATTCCCTGGTCGGGCTATATCCAGATAATTGTGTTCATTTCCAGGAGTAAATTCCAGGATTGTATACATTTTAGGACTGACACAAAGCATCAGTAGAGAAGTAAGAGAAAGACAATCAAGATTTTAATGAATAGTGTGATTATTACATAAAATAAATTGAAGAAACTTAGCCTGAAGAAAAGATGGAGAATGCTTATGATTATCTACAAATATTTAAAGTTCTATTATAGGGAAGATGCATTAGATTTGTTTTGCTTGGCCTAAAAGACAGAATTAGGAGTAACATGAGGAAATTTCAGAGAGACATATTCAATTTTGGTCTAAGGAAAATCTTTTTTTTAATAAACAAACCATGCAAAAAATAATTGGCCATCTCAGCAGGTAGTGACTTGCTCCAGTTGAGTGGTCTTAAGGAAAAGCTGAATGACTGCTTGATCAGGATGACAGAAGACAGATTTGGATACAGTACAAGTACAGTTGAACTAATGGACTCTGAGATCCTTTCCAATTCTGAGATGCTAGGGTTTTGTAACACTAGATATAGGTGAAGTATTTGGTGTAATGGATACTGCCCTTGACTTGAAGGCAAGAGAAAATGGTTTGGAGCCCAGCATTAGGATGCTTACTAAACTATTAGGACCTTCAGCAAGTTATTAAACTTATCTGAACCTCTGTTTTCTAATCTGTAAGAGAGGGATAATATTGTTCTTATTAGCGGTATCATAGGGATGTTGGAAGGAAAGTGCTTTGAAAGTTTTAAGTAGCTATAGAAAAGTGAGTTATGGTTGTTGTGATAGATTGTATTACTTTATTATCCTTTGGATAAATTTTAAAACATTTCATATCTCCTTCAAAATCTATCTCACTGGAGAAAAATTGGAAATCTTAGCTACGATCCTCCTGTGAATTATTTAATGTTTTCTACTTTCAATATTATAGAATATTTTTTAAACTCTATGAGACCCCTCACTAAACTATATTAGATTATTTTATAATCCATAACTCACTGCAATGATATAGTATAATGGCTCTTACACTCTCCTACTGTCGATTAGATGTCTTGATTTACTGACTATTTACATGCTAAATGAACAATATAGGAAATATATTGTAAATATAGCAAAAACAAAATTCCATTTATATGACATGTACTAATAGCTTTGATAAGAATCATGATGCTGCAGTGTGCATTTGCATTCAATAAACAGCTTTTCCTTCTACATGAGTTCTTATAACTTAAGAATAGGTAAATTTGTTTAAGGCAAATTTTTGTAACATGATTTTATTCCTGGGCCAAATTCTTTATGACTCTGCACATAGCCCGCATTTCTTTTTTTTTTTTTAAACGAGAAACCCAGGGTGAAATTGAATGAATTGCCATTTCATTAGCACCATTTACATCAACTATTCATATGTGCATGATTGTGACAGGAGATGTAAAAGTTATACTCTTTCTCTACCTTTTATATTTCCACATTTCAATATTTCAGAAGGGGAACTTAGGCTGGAAATATGTCTTCAAAGTGTCATTTCATTAGCAGCATTTACATTATCGATTCCAATATATTGGTTGACAGGAGTATTAGAATTTTATTCTTCCTTCCTCAAATCTCCTATTTTTCCTGACTGTTTTCCTAGGTTCACAGGTAATACATACAGAAGAAACTTTAAAGAAAACCTACTTCAAATTTAGAAATTTGTATGAGAAAATGAGGCATGGGGATGTTAAGTGACTTGATCAGTGTCACACCATCAATAAATAAGAAACCTGCAATTCAAACTCGTTACTGAACTATAGAATTTCAGGATTACAATGAGATTTCAACATTGGAACTCGGAGGTACTCAAAGTTCATAAACATCAAGTCATATGAATATGATGGAGTATGCTATTCCTGCCCTGTTCTTGGTTTCCAGACTTTCAAACCATGGCCTTGCTGTTGTGTCATCAGCCAATGGAGCCTTTTATTCCATCCCAGCCACCCAACGTATCACATTGGTGAGTTCTTCAGCCTTCATTCCTCTCCTGTCTGTAATTCTGGCTTCCAGACTTCAAAAAACACTTCCTAGTGAGAGCTAGGTGGCACAGTAGGTAGAGCACTGGGTTTGGAATTAGGAAGGCTCCTATTCATGAGCTTATCCAATCTCAGACATTTACTAGTTGTGTGACACTGGGCAGTCACTTAATCCTATTTACTTGAATTTTTCATCTGTAAAATGAACTAGAAAAGGACTTGGCTAAATGTTCCAGTATCTCTGCCAAGAAATTCTCCTCTTCCTTCACCCCAAGGGGTCAGTAAGAGGAGGATACCACTGAAATGACTAAACAACAGTAACATGATGAATCCTTTCCTTCTCTCCCCACTTAACCCCACCCATCACTCTTCAGCCCTCTCTTTTATATTTGCATGTTGTCTTCCACTATTAGAATGCAAGTTTTCAGAGAATGAGGTCTATCTTTCTTTTTGCATATATTTGCATCTCTAGCACTTAATAGGGTATCTGTCAGATAGTATTCATTAAATAAATTCTTTTTTTCTTTCTTATTTCATTTCTTTCTTCAAATAAAAATTCCCTCAATCTAGTCATCTAGCCCATAGTTAAAGATCTCTAATCAGCTCTAATTATCTAGAAAGCTTCTTTTTTTCTTTACATCAGATGTAGATTTACCTTTTTGCAATTTCCAGTCGCCTTCTTGCTAGGTCTGTTCTCTATGGCCAAAAAACGCAAGGGTCATTCCTCATTTTCCTTTGAGGGAAACCTTCAGATTTTTCCAGCAGTTGGTATATAAGTCCCATTGCTTACTTCTCCAAATGTTCTTTTCTTTAGGATAAACTCTCCTCATCATAGATGACCTAGATTGCTCACTATCCTGGTCTCTCAGCCCTGGAGGTCTTCTGACTGAATCCATAGGGCTCTCCACTGTAACACATTGTTGTTCTTGTTCAACTGTGTCTGACTCTTTGTGACCCCATTTGGGGTTTTGTGGGTAAAGACAATAGAATACTTTGACATTTCCTTCTGTAGATAATTTTGCTGATGAGCTGAGGTAGAGGGTCAAGTGACTTGACCAGGGTCATACAACTAGTAAATATCTGAGACCATATTTGAACTCAGGAAGATGAGTCTTCTTGACTTCATTCAGGCCCAGTGTTCCACCCACTGTACCACCCAATTGCTCAGATAAATGAAGATATAATTCATATCCGAGGGCAAATTAGTATGTGGGTATACAGGAGATATCCCACCCCATTGCTTAGGAGCAGCAATTCTGTGCACTTTTCTTTATGGCCCAGGTGTAAACTTGAGCAAGACTAGCCATCTGGACATGGAATGCAAGCCTGTCATCAAAGTGCACTTTATATTTCAAAAATGCTCTATAGCTGACTGCACTGCTTTCTGTGTCAACTTCATGGCTCTCAACTCAGAAGATAGAAGTTGAGAACTAAGGAAAAGGAGAAATCTTGGGAAGGGAGACATCAAATTCACAGAGAATGTGATTTTTTTTTCCTTTTGGATTATAGGTTTCGATGATTAAATTCATTTTTGCCAAATTTTCTTTTATTTTTTAGAACTTTTTTGTTTTTTTAATAATTACTTTATTTCTTTTCAGTGTTCTACAATTAAATTTCCATATAGCTTAATTTTTTTCTCCTTCCTCCTTCCCCCCCCCCCTCTGCACTCCCTCTCCCAGATGACTTGAAAACTTATATAGGTTCTACACATACATTCCTATTAAATACAACTTCACCTGAGTTATGTTCAATAGAAGAACTAAAGGAATGGAAGAAACCATAAAACAAAACAGAACAGAACAAAAAAGAAAATGGTCTGCTTCATTCTGCAATCCAATTCCATAGGTCTTTCTCGGAATGTGGAAGGCATTTTGCCCAAAAGTCCATTGGGAATTTTTAAGGTTCTTACATTGCTATGAAAGACTATCAAGTCCACCAGAAAAATTCCTTGCACACTGCGGTTGTTGCTCTGTATAAACTTCTCCTGGTTCTGCTCCTTTCACTCAGCATCAGTTCATACAAGTTTTTTCAGGCCTCTCTGAAATCTTCCTGCTCATTATTTCTCATAGCAAAATAATATGACATGACATTCATATACCACAACTTGTTCAGCCATTTCCCAATTGATGGGCATCCCTTGATTTTCAGTTTTTGGCCACCACAAAGAGAGCTGTTATAAATATTTTTGTACATGTGAGACCCTTTCCCATTTCTGTGATCTCTTTGGGATTCAGTCCCAGAAGTGATATTGCTGGGTCAAAGGCTATGCACATTTTTTTAGCCCTTTGGGCATAGTTCCAAATTGCTCTCCAGAATGGTTGGATCAGTTCATAGCTCCACCAACAATGAATAGTGTTCCAACTCTCCCACATCTTCTCCAATCTTTATCATCTTCCTGTTTTTGTCATGTTAGTCAATCTGACAGGTGTGATGTGGTTCCTGAGAGCTGTTTTGATTTACATCTCCCTAATCAATAGTGATTTAGAGCATTTTTTCATTTGACTATAGATAGTTTTAATTTCTTCCTCTGAAAATTGTCTGTTCATATCCTTTGACCATTTATCAACTGGAGAATGACTTCTATTCTTGTATATTTGGCTCAGTTCTTTATACATTTTAGAAATGAGTCCTTTATCACAGACATTAGAAGCTTTTCTGCTTCCCTCCTAATCTTGGTTGCATTGGGTTTATTTGTGCAAAACCTTTACAATTTAATGTAATCAAAATGATCCATTTTGCATTTTATAATGTTTTCTATCTCTTATTTAGTCAAAAATTTCTCCATTCTCCATAATCTGACAAATACATTATTCCTTGCTCCCCTAATTTGTTTATAGTAGCAATCTTTATACCTAGATCATGTACCCATTTGGACTTTATCCTTCTGTATGGTGTCAGACATTGGTCTATGCACAGTTTCCATTACACTGTTCTCCATTTTTCCTAGCAATTGTTGTCAAACAGTGAGTTTTTATCCCAGAAGCTAGGGTGCATAGTTTATCAAACAGTAGATTGCTATATTCATTGCCTACTGTGCCTTGAGTACCTAACCTGTTTCACTGGACTACTTAGCCAGTAGCAAGTGGTTTTGATGATTGTAGCTTTATAAAACAATTTGAGACCTGGTAGGGCTCAGTCACCTTCCCTAGCATTTCTTTTCATTAGTTCGCTTGATATTCTGGACCTTTTGTTTTTCCAGATGAATTTTGATAATACTTTTTCTAGCTCTAGAAAATAATTATCTGGTAATTTGATTGGTATGGCACTGAATAAGTAAATTAATTTAGGTAGAATTGTCATTTTTATTATATTTGCTTGGCCTACCCAAGAGCAACTGATGTTTTTCCACTTACTTAGATCTGACTTTATTTGTGTGAAATGTTTTGTAATTGTGTTCCTATAGTCCCTGAGTTTGTTTTGGCAGGTAGACTCCCAGATATTTGCCAATGTCTACTGAAGCTTTAAGTGAGATTTCTCTTTCTATCTCTTGCTGTTGGGCTTTGTTACTAGTATATAGAAATGCAGATGATTTATGTGGGTTTATTTTGTAACCTGCAACTTTGCTAAAGTTGTTTATTATTTCAAGTAGTTTTTTACTTGATTCTCTGGGATTCTCTAAGAATATCATCATATAATCTGCAAAGAGTGATAACTTAGTTTCTTCTTTGCCTGTTCTAATTTCTTCAGTTTCTTTTTCTTCTCTTATTGCTACAGCTAACATTTCTAGTACTGTAGTGAATAATAGTGGTGATAATGGACATCCTTGTTTCACACTTGAACTTACTGGAAATGCATCTAGCTTATTTTCATTGTATATGATGTTTGCTGATGGTTTTAGGTAGATACTGCTTTTTATTTACTTAATTTTTCAAGCTGGTAAAATGTTCTTCCTAATAAGTACCTATCCACACACCTTTGGTCAGGAAGTATCAAATTGGATCATTGTTTTAAAGTAGTTGGTTATCCTCTTTATGAAGTGAGACATTAATACTACTTTTCTTTCAGGTGTTAGATCACTCAGTAAAAAAAAAAATGGAGTAGGAGTGGATGCAGAATATTTTTTCCACAATATTATTAGGAAAGATAGATCCTTAGAACCACTAGATATTATTTCATGGACCCAAAGAGGAAAATCAGCTTCACTGAACATTCATCATTTTATTTCCTGAATAAGAGCAAGAGTCATAACCAGAAATTTTGGCAGGGTGCAAACACTTTAAGGGAGGTATGAAAAGAACATGAGAAGAAACCATGAATGTGAAATGATGTCCAATGGAGGCAAAAATCCTAAGATTTTATCCTTATGGATGGAACTTATTAAGTTTGCTGTTAAAAAAGGCACTGCTGGGAAAGAGACCAGGATTTAGCTGGACTGAATAGGAGCTCACCCAGGACACTATTACAGAACAATTAGCATTTTTCTATAATACTTAAGGTTTCCATTACATTTTAGAGTAATAGTGACCAATGTATGTAAATGTACCACACCCAAAAGTAAAAAAAAAAAAAAAAGAAACTAAAACTAAAATAAAATAATTAAATCAATGGGTAATTAACTAGTTCTACAATTGTTTAAATTGCTTAAAATTTAAATAAAGAGCTTTAATAATTTAAAATCAATTTTAACCAGGGAAATCTACATTCTATATTTTAGATTAATTTTATAGTATAGTATATCATATTATTTTTGGGTCACAGTATTTACTCTAGAGAGATTTCAAGTCTCACTAAATAACAAAGCTTCACTTTCTAATAATATGAAAAATCTTTTTTCCATAAACTAACTCAAGTAAGTGCATTGGAAACAGGTGAAATATTTATATTTGGTTACATAAAAAAATACTAATACTTTGGAATTTTATCATTTTCCAAATCTGAAGTGTCGTTAATTAATTCTCTCCTTCACTTTATCCATGCCACATATAAAATTTTTCTTAAATCATACCTTTCCACATAATCTAATAGACGAGAACAATGATTTGAAGCAGGTGCATCATGGCCTCCTACAGCATAAAGAAAACCATCACAGGTGGCCACTCCTACCCCTCCTCTTCTTTTACACATTGGAGCACACATGTTCCACTTGTTGGTATGAGGGTCATAGTATTCCATTGAACTCAAACAAGAACTACCATCACGGCCTCCAACTGAATATAACCTAAAATACAAAAATAGGAAACACATTTTAGCCATATGGAGATTTTATGTATGCTGAGTAGAAAGGAAAATACACATAACTGCAATTGGCTTCAATCTGTTATAAACTACTCCTCAGTAGCATATTCATTCATTAAACAATTATTTATTTTAAAAAATCTAGTAAGTTCAAGCTGATGTGATAGAGGTAAATTGGAAGATAAAGAAAATATTCAAAAGTGAAGAAAAATTAATTATAAGCTCCTTCTTCAATGATGACAAAATTTCCAAGCCCACTGAAAGTTAAAAAAAAAAATCCCTCATTTGGGGGAGGAGAAGTTTTGCAGAGTGATGAAAAGACACACATATCTTACATGCTCACCTGGACTTTGAATACTAGTTTTGGTATGACCTTGAATTACAAGAAAAAAATTGTATTTTCCTAAAGTTTACTGTTCAGTCTTTGCATTTTCTTGCAAATTAAAAGTTTTCCTTTGTAACAATGCAAAACAAACTGTTTTTCTTTTTAGATTGCTCTTCTCTTTGCTATTCTAAATTTGAGGCCTGTGTTTAACTGTAGGAAATGAACAGCAATTACTTAATTTATGAAAGTGTATTGTAAATGTATTTTTGCTTATTCTTAATATATTTTTGCTTATTAACGGAAAAATATTTCCCATTCATTAATAGACCCATGTAACCTGCTTATGTCACATGGAAGCCTGAGTCACATGAGTCAAGTCATATGGAACAAGAATAAGAAAAGTTAGAGCTAGAGCAGAGCAGAGAGGAAGTTAGAGAGCAGTCAAAGTTGAGAAAGGCAGCTGTCTAGTACAAGGGAAAGAGCTTGTTTGTAATTTGTGTAAGGGGGCTGATTTGTGGGAAGCCTAACGGGGGAAGGGCTTGGGGCTGGTGTTGCCTTCTGCATTGTTATTGGGTATAGATAGATTTCTTTGTTACCATGTTGGCTTTGGCTTTGTGTCTGAATGTTTTTGGTTCTGTCTTCCATGTGGAGAGTTGGTTGTATTTTGCAATTCAGAATTGCACAGGCATATTCATGGCCATAGTAAGCACTATGAATATCACATTGGTGCTACAGATGGTCTTCTAAAGACATTTTCCTCCCGATAAGAATTTATCTATTTTGCAGTAATATTTTGTTAATTTTTGATATTTTTCTTCTTTAACACACTTTTTCTCTGTTTCTTCCTTGGTATAACCAATTCTGTTTCACTGTATTCTCGAAAGATTCTTGAAATGCTTCGTTTTCTCAAATCCACAGTTATTACAATGGCCCTCATGATATCTGAATTCTTAATTTTAATATTTATAACTTTGGTATGTTTCCTTAGAGTAATATCAATACTTAAAAAACAAAGATTTTAAAATATAACAAAGGAGAGCAATGAAACGTGTGTGTGTGTGTGTGTGTGTGTGTGTGTGTGTGTGTGTGTGTGAGAGAGAGAGAGAGAGAGATATGTATAGCAGGAAATCTAGCACTCAAATGAGAAAGTACTAATTGAAAGTGAAGAAACCATATAGTTGACTTCAGATGTCTTGAATCAGTATAATGCCAGTAAAAGTATATACTCATGGCAATTACCATTATAAAAAGTAATCCTATCAAAACTATTGGTTACCTTAAGTAATTTATATGCCACTGTAAAGATTTTAAGATATTAAAATCTGATTGACTATAGATATGGTAGTGGAAATGGGAGAAATTTTTTTTAACAATGGTAATTTCTATTTATTATCTTTCTCACTAACCCAATAAAATTCCTTAAAGAGAAAAGTAGAGAAAAAACTAAATTCAAATAAGAATAGGAACACACACAAATAAATATACATATATACATACATATATACACACATATATGCATATACACATTTATGTATTTATACACATTTATGTATTTGTATATACATACATTTGTATACATGTATGTATATATATATGTGTGTGTGTGTGTGTGTGTGTGTGTACATCCAAGAGATTATATAGGAAAGTGGATAAGAAGCTGGCTACACATATATTGGAAGACTGATTGGTTCAGATTCAAATTCTCTTGAATTAAGGTCTAAAATGTTTCTAAACACATTTCACCCAAGAGTCAATCAGAAAATATAGTGCCTGAAAGGTGTTTGAAAATATACTCCTGAGAAGATACATTTCAAAATATAAAATGCTTAAGAAAAAAATACAATTGTGAAGTTGCAAATGGTATGATTGTCAAAAGTGGTCAGCATTGCATTACTTTTCTCTACAAAAGGCAGAACATTTTGCAGCAAGAAGTTACACTAATAAATACAAATATTTTTCTCCTAAAGATTTTCCAAACCAATTGTCATTTCTTTAATCCATTTCATTAAAGTATGACATGAAGCTTTTCTTCAAAATGTGTATTTTTTTCTACTACATAAAAGAAGTGTCATTGACAATATTACTATGCACCTACCCCCATCCCTAATCAGGGTTTTTAATTGAATTAGTTTCTTTGAAATCCTCATTATTTTCCAAAATAGAGAATCACTTGTAGTGCTTCTTTACTTTTTCTCCCTTTAAAATCCACGTTGAAACATTTCCTCATTCTATTTTTTTTATAAAATATAAGAAAATGACAAAATGGCCTATTGAAAATTATCGGGGAGGAGCCAAGATGGAGGAGTAGAAAGATACACTTATGCTAGCTCTGAAACCACAGCCTATAAAATATCTGTAAAGAAGAACTCCTAACAAATTCTGGAGTGGTAGAAGCCACAGAACAATAGAGTGTAGGAGATTTCTGTTCCAGAAAGATCTGAAAAACCCTCACCAAAGGTCCATCTCACACGGGACCAGAGCAGAATCCAGCCCTACCTTGGCCACACAGCCCCGGGAGGAGTAGATCTGAGCAGGCTTCAGGGACAGAATCTCTGTTGGCCACGGGAGTCCCTCCACCCACAGACGCACAGGTCAGTGAGAGAGACTTCTGGGATGGCTGAGAGGGGAGAAGGGTGTCTCCATAACTGAGGGCAGTAGGCAGCAGCAGAGGGAGAGGGCAGCCACAGGCTTCCAAAGCAGGCAGGAGCTCAGCAGCAGCTCCATTACAGAAGGTCTCTGCATAAACCACCTGAGGGAACTGAACCTGGGAGGTGGCCCTGCCCCGACCTGAGAACTTGATTTAATCTTACCCTGAATAGCAGCCCCACCCACCGCAGAAACCCCTGAGGATGGGGAGCAACATTTGAATCTCAGACCTCAAGCACTAGCTGGGCAGACCTAGGCAGGGGTGTACAGGAGTCTTAGAAGTCAAGTAACTGGCTGGGAAAATGTCCAGAAAAGGGAAAAAAAAATAAGACCATAGAAGGTTACTTTCTTGGGGACCAGATGTTTCCGCCGTTCCTTTCTGATGAGGAAGAGCAATGCTTACCATCAGGGAAAGACATAGATGTCAAGGCCTCTGTATCCCAAACATTTGACATAAATGTCCAATGGGCTCAGGCCATGGAATAGCTCAAAAAGGATTTTGAAAATCAAGTTAGACAGGTGGAGGAAAAACTGGGAAGAGAAATGAGAGAGATGCAAGAAAAGCATGAAAAACAGGTCAATACCTTGCTAAAGGAGATCCAAAAAAAATGCTGAAGAAAATAACACCTTGAAAAATAGGCTAACTCAATTGGCAAAAGAGGTTCAAAAAGCCAATGAGGAGAAGAATGCTTTCAAAAGCAGAATTAGCCAAGTGGAAAAAGAGGTGCAAAAGCTCACTGAACAAAATAGCTCTCTCAAAATTAGAATGGAACAGATGGAGGCTAATGACTTTCTGAGAAACCAAGAAATCACAAAACAACACCAAAAGAATGACAAAATGGAAGAGAATGTGAAATATC
>CM053771.1:456564981-456583377 GCA_028658325.1 Potorous gilbertii
CCTTCTAGTACTTATAGTATTATATTAACACGAGGTTTGTTTTTGTAAAAACAAGGTTTGTGAATCTGGACAGGTAAATTAGGATTCCAGTGAAAACATCAATGGCATTTTTAATGATACTTACATCATACAACATTAAGTTGTTCACTTCCTGGAAAAGAGGGTCTCTCTTACTACCCTCTCTTGCCAGCTGTCCTGTTTCCCACTCTTTCCATTAGTAAACTGATGACATAAGGAATATACTCATCAAGACCTATTTTGCCTGATTATTAATCACTGCCTGTTTCTGACTCCTGGGACACTAAAACTAAGCCGATATTTGCAAGATGAAGTGGAGAATGGAAGCAATTATCTGAATAATTAGAATAGTTCAAGGAGAAAAGAAAACCACACTTTGGCCACAAGCTGTGTCTGGCACATATGTGCACAGCTGAATTAGACCAGACAGAAAACTTGATCATGTTTGGCAAGTTTGACCTTAAAAAACAAAAAAGCTAAGTCTTGAACTGGGAACATAAAAAATCCCGCCGACTGTGCATTTGGCATCAGGCAGCTTCTGGAGACACCTAGAGGCTAGGTATAATACCATGTCTCCCTTCTTCTGCATCAAACTGATATTAGGTTTTGACAAATAAACTGGTAATATAGGGTGAAATATAATGTTTTTAAAAACAAAATCAGTTATATTAAAAATGTTTGAGAGGACAAAAAAACATGTATTAGTGCACGTTTTATAGTGCAATATATATACTGATTCTTATGGGACAAAAAGAAGCAAGGCATAGCAGTTTATAATTTCCTCTGAAACACTACCTGGACTCAAGACCCGTTTTTGACACATACTTGTGTAACTTTAGGAATTTTATTTAATTTAACAATGCCCTAGGATTTAGGTGTTTCACTAAAAAACTGTAAAGAATGTAACCACTTCATTGATGTGAGGTGGAACGGTATACTGGTCAATGTTTAACAACTGGGGATTGGGGGTTCAGGGGGAATGTACACATGACATTCTTTAAAGCCTAATCTGCATTAGGAATGTTTTCTTACTTGAACAGTTTTAAGTTGATTCCAGGACACCCCTGCTGCTTTAACAGTTAATACAGATCCAATCCCTTTGCCCTATTTCACAAGATAACAGTTCTGAGTGTTTTAAAACGAAATACTAAATGAATTATGAAGGAGGTTATAACTGACAAAGAGGTTTCTTTGATAAAGTGATATTTGAATTAGCATTTAAAAGAGCTAAACTGGTCCTTCTTTCCTCAACCCCTAGCAATCTAGCTTCTCACCCAACTAACCTACTGAAATCTACTTCCGTGTTTTCTGATCAGGTCTCAGAAGCCACAGATTTTTAAGTAGGTATGTAAGGTCTCCAATGTGGCTCTGAACACTCTTCTTAACTTTGTCACTACTACTGACACTCCATTCAAACGTGACCAATGGCTAGTCCCTGATATTATTTTGTCACCTCAATACCTCCATATATTCATGTGGGCCATTTGTTACAACTGGAATACACCTTTTTTTTTTTTTCACCTTTGCCTTTTGAAATTCACTTACCTTAGAAACAGCCTGAATGCCATTTCCCTAACAAAACTATTTGTCATCCCCCAGATGATAGTAATTTCTCCCATTTTCAAATTTTCTAAGGTTCTTTGTCTAGATCAAGTTCCACTCACGCTCTCCCATTCTAACTTGTATCATGATCATTTGGGTACGTGTCACTTCCAATCTTTCATTACATTATGAACCCCTTGAACACAACAAATATGTCATTTTTCATCTTAAAAAAGAAATCTCCAAACACTTAATACAATGCTTTGAATGTGATTTGGTTTTGTTTTATTTCTCTGACCTGTGATTTTACTCATATATGAAATTCTGGTTTTAAAACATCTGTCAATGCAGGTGAGCACTTGTTTGTAGATGTTTTTGCCTTAGTTTTTAGATAGTTTTAGTATCTGGAACACTATGAGGCTGAGTGTCTTGCTTAGAGTTACCCAGCCTTCAGCTAGTAGGGGACAGAGGAGAGATTTGAGGTCAGTTTGTCTTTATACAAGACCAGCTCTATTCACTGGACTTCAGTCTCTACTCTGCACCTGGAGGAAAGCATTTTGTATGTAGAAAACATTTACTTGATGATATCTGAATCCTTATAGTCAACCTGGGGGCACTAAAGAGAAATATTATCTTTCTCTTTTTCCCCCTGGGTTTGTTATTGATGAGCAAGTCACCCGAAGTGGACTTTCAGCAGCCTCAATGATATAAATGCACAAAAAAAAAAGAGCTGGAAAACTACAGTCCATGTACTACATGGATATCCATTTATATCACAAGTTGCTGGTTATTTTAGGTAAAAGTAGTTTTTGTTGTTATTTTCAAGGCTATAATTTTCTTCTTGGCATCTAAACACTTTTACAAATTTACAAAAATATAATAATATAAAGATATGTTGTGTATGTGTTATGGTAGTCAAGTGTGAATATATATGTATAAGAAAGGAAATGAAAAATTACATAAATGTAAATAGATTTAAAGAAAAGGAAATCTTATAGAGAGCAGCAACATTGAGAATAAATTATAATCATTCTTGCAGGGCCCCAATTTGTGTGAAATTTTGAAAAAGACATGACATGTATTTCCTATTTACATTTCTTGTTAGTTTATTATACCCAAAGGATAGACTATGTTTTCAATAGGAGTGAAAGCCATTCATTTAAAATGATCAGTGGGTATTGACACATGAAGTAACCAGATATTACATTGCCTGTTAACAGTGAATGTTTACAGCATAATTACATCTTGACTTAAATTCATGATAAGCATTTGTATTTCAAGGTCCCTTTCTGTGTAAAAAGCTAATTAAAGGAAGTATGTTATTTCATGTTTCACATCCAATCCATTATTTCTCTGTCTCTTGGGGCTTCTTGTTTCCTGAGCTGGAATTTTCATTCATCATGTATGATCATTTTATGTGATGCCGCAAAGTGCCACTTCACTCTATTGTTGAGGTCTGGTGTCTTGAGACATTTGATTGGTTCTGTGCCTCTAAATAAATAAAGGAAGCCCTCGGTCTCTCAAGAAAACTCATAAACTTGGATTCTTTTAAAGGGAGTTCATCCTATAAATCTGTTCCAACCCACTTCAATCACTTACTTGGTTTCAACAAATTGATAACAATGAACCCTTAATATAAGAGAACAATTGGAATGTGCATTTACTACTAAAGGACAGTATTTTTGAGTGCTCAGTTCTAAAATTTATGTTCCATTCATGGCATTCAATAAAAGAAATGCTCAAAGTGGCTTTATCAAGGATCACAGAATTCCTTGGGGTGTTCTTAATAAAGTCAAAATAACTAAAGGAATCTTTCCTTGGGAGGTTCACCTGGGGGTTTGAGGGGGATGCTTTAATCTTATTCTCTGCCACCACAGTTTGGATATATAGCAGGCAAATGGATTTTAATGGATCAAGTATAGAACAATCCACCTAGTAAAGTCTTCTTAGAAACCACATCTATACTTTAGGCGAGCTATAACTCACACATATTAGTAACTGGATGAAAGTACTTTAGCCAAAGTACTGCAGAAACTACCGTTACTAAGGACCGAAGATACCATCTGCTGCCCTTGGGCCGCATAAATCTGGGCTTTCAGTTGCAATGACAGGATGAGAGACATCATTATGGGTTTGGGGAGACCCTGACATCTCTGATTATTGCCTAAGAAAGGTCCAGTGTGGTTGTGAGACGCTGACAGCCACGTCGGGGGCTCCAAGTCATTCTGGTCAAGTGGAGGCTTTAACAGAAGTTAACGACCTACCCAAAGGGAAGGAAAGCTTCTCAGCTCTGTCCAATAGAGCTCTGTGCCATCACCCATCGGAAAGTAGTAACATGAGAATTCCCTGAACAAATAACTCATTGGCAGGTAGGCTTCTGCCACGTGGTGGTCTGATTTTCCTACCGAAGTATGAATCTTCACTTCAGCTCTCTGTTGGGATTGTTTGTTGTAACACAAGAGGCTAAGAATTTCCCTGCAGTTTCCAAGGTTAAGCAGAGTTTAAAATCTTATTCATTGCATTCCTGTTTTTACTATTGAAGAGAATAATAAAAATGAAATTTACCTGGTCCTTGGGTATTTAACCTCATTATGCTCTATTTCCTTTTGAAAACTCAGACGAGGTCTTGAATATAGGGATAAGGGAAAGGAAAGTGCCTTTTCAGAGGGCCAGGTACTGAAATTAGAAGTGGAATGAGTATCTGAAAGCTTTCAGTAATAGTGTTGTGTCTTGTGGGAAGTTCCTCAACAGCAAAACAAAGTCTTCCAGGACTTTCAGTGAAGTCAACTCTTCCTGGAAACATAAGTGAGGTGAGCAATGAGTACATGTGAGGAAGCCAATTCCCATATATATTTGTGGACCTTCTTACCAGATTTATACCACCTTCAATTTATAAGTCAAAATATAGCTGGATACTTCATATTGAGGTATCTTTGATAGCGCTCTGAGTTCTTAATATAGTAAAGATAACTATTATGATAATTTATTTATATAACATGAACACAAAATCAGATTTTCAGAGTGGGAAGAGAGGTAGATAATCTTCTGGTACAGCTGGCATTTGAATAGGAATGGTTTCAACAACATGCATAACAAGTGGTATTTGTTTAAAGACCTCCAGGGAAGGGAAGCCTACTGATTCTCAAGGCAATCAGCCCATTCATCTTTTGTATGACTCTACATTTTGAAATTTCTTCTCTGGACTCAAAAACTTATTAGCTGTATGATCCTGGATATGTCACTTTACCTCTGTTTTTCACAGTTTTCTCATCTGGAAATGAGTGACAACAGCAAGTCAGTTGACCTCCATGGACTTCAGGTTCCTTGCTTGAGAAGGAGATAGATTAGATGGCCTCTGATGTCTCTTCCAGCTTAAGCTCTCTGATTTCACGGCCCTTGCAAAGATAGTATCCTCAGCTACTAACTGTATCAGCACGGCCCCTGACACATCCAGGACAACCTGCTATCACAGGTTCTTAGATCTGCTTCTCTGAAAGGAAGACAACTTGTGAGGGGCCAACAATCGCTTTAATTATGCAATTTAATCATTCGCTTAGTTCAGGGAGAAAATGTTAGCTCCTGAACTTCAGAGAAAATACAGAGAAATCAAAATCAACAGACATGGCTTCCAACTGTCTGACATAATCAATATATATATCACAAATTAACACACAGGTCCAACTGCCTGACCATTCCATACATACAGAGTTACCAGAGAGACAAGTACCAACATCTGGGTTTTCAAAGTTAGGGGGCTCCTTAGCGGCTGCACAGATTCTCAACTGGCCAAACAAATGCTTGCCAAGAGTAAGCCCCAAAGTAAAACCTCCGCTCAGAGTACTTAGAGACTTTTAACAGCCAGAGGGCATCATAACTCTTGAAAACCAGTGCCTCCTTAAGAAAAGGTGTGGGCCTTCCTGCAAATCTTCCCAGGCACATTAGTGAGTGGGGAAGATCTTCTTTAATCACGTTATTCAATTAGAGGTGCTTGATTATACTAAAAAAAAAAATGCATTATCAATACAGTAACTGTGCTCTGAAACAGAAGAATCATCAGCTTGGCTCTAGACTGATTCCTGGTGAAGACCAGCTGGGAAGCATCATTGTCCCTATCTTTTCCATCAGCCATGGCATCAATGTAATAAGAGCCCTTGACAAAATGAGAAACTGAACCTGGTGGAACATCCTTATCACAAGGAAACAGAAGTCATTAAATCTACTTAAAACAGGTTTACTGCTATAGTTCTCTAGTACTTTTGAACTTTCCTTTTCAAAATTATAAGACCATTGAATAATAGTATGTGAGAGTATAGAAATCCACTTCTAAATCAATATTACACTAGTATAAGGGAAATGTAATATCTGAAGCACCAAAGATCTGCCTTTCCTACTCTACTTAGCATTTTCATAAAAGTGTTAAATATACCCCAGTAATATCTTAATATTTCATTGGATCTCTGATGTTCTTCATTATGGGAGAGTTATAATAAATTAATGAAAGAATTAAAAAATTTATTTATTTTTTATCATTTGTCAGGCAGTGGGTTAAGAACTATTCATACAAATATACAAATATTTAGATGGAATCTAAGTTCTTTCCCATGCTCTAGTTCTATGATTCTGTGGTCTCATGGATGTGGCTTAAATGCATGCCCTCCAATAATTCCACTCATTGCATTGTAATTTACTCATGCCTATTCATTGTCCATCACTTTCTATAGTGCCCACCACATAGTAAGTTCTAAATAAACATTTATTCATTGATTTATTTGCCATCATGGTTCACATACTCCTAAAAAGCCTGTAAGAAAGGGTTCTCAAAGTGTTTGGAGGGAGGTTTCTTCTCATTTTCTTGACATTGCATGGATTCCATTTGACCATGTGTGCTGCCAATCAGTTATCCTTGACTATCATTCGAATATAAACAAATGTTCTACTGGGCATATTTACTTAAGGAACCATTCAGTATGTATGAATAAGTAAAATTGAGTGTCTAGAATTATGGTACCAAGTATTCAGATAGGAGATACAAATTTCATTCAAAAAGCTGGTTGTTTATTACTTCAGATATGCCTGGAAGACAGTCAAGGAGTAGTAAAGAGTTGTTTGGTGAACACATGATTTAAATATGTTACCTGAGAATTCTCCATGCATTGAAAATTATTGCTGTTTCAAAGGTATTTCAGACTTATGAATCTCAACTGTGGTCTTTAAAATAAGGGGATGTTGCATTAGTTTTAATAATAATGGTAGAAATACAGTTTTATAGTAATGCTTTTTGTATACAGAAACATTTCTTGATGATTCAACATCTCTTTCTAGGTTATGGACATCTGTTTCCCTATTTCTCATTCCCCGTGGTTCTATTGAGTTTTACCAGGGTCAGGAGACTTTAGCATTGTATATCTTTCTTTAAGATATAGTGGAAAGAGAACTTTCTTACTCTCAGTCTACCCCAATGGTCACTCCCAGAATCCCTAGAAAATAGGCCAACCACAATATTCCAAAATAAAGTTATTTCTTCTTCTACCCAAGGATTTTAAATAACCTTTCCAGAATAACTCAGAAAATTTCAGGAAGGTAATAGCTACTTGCTCACTTTATATATGGCCTGCTTTATGTACAATATATAATTAAGGTTGCCATAGAACCAATGACTATCTATAAAATTAGAAACCACTGTATTTTCTTTTACAGCATGACTAATAAGAAAATGTCGTGCATGGCTTGACATGTGTAATCTGAATCCAACATGTGTAATCTGTATCAAACTGTTTGCTTCTCAAGGAGGAGGGAGGAAGAGAATTTAGAACTCAAAATTTTAACAAACATTATTTTTTTTGTTTACATGTAATTGAAAAAATTAAACGAATAAAAAATAAAAATAAGAAAAGTAGACATTGTTTGTATAGTCAACTTGAAATGAAGTCTCCAGGGCAGTAACCACAAGATCTCTGCTGTTTAGCATTTTATCAATAATTTAGATAAAGACATAGTTGACATACTTATCAAATTTGCATATGACACAAAGCAGGAAATCACAGCTAATCAAAATCTCCAAATATTTCAGCACTGTCCAATGTCAGGCAAATATAATTAGAGGACATTTCATAAGGATCAACACAGTATTTCCCTCAAATTAAAGGAAAAAAAACAACTCAAATTCACAAGCATAACATAAGGAAGACATAGTTAGAAATTCTGTTGAAAAAGATCTGGGATTATTAATAAGGTATAAACTTAATATTAATCATAAAATGATATAGTAGCTAAAAGAACATTAATATCTTCTTTTGCTGCATTAAAAGAGGCATGGTATTGAGAAGTATTGAGCAGCAGACATTGCTATGCTCAGATTATATTTAGAATACTGTGTTCAATATTGGGTGCCCTATTAAGCTGGTGAGCATCTATAAGAATGAAACCAAAGTGGTGAAGGCTTTTGAATCGTCATCTGAAAATCAATGAAGGGAACTACTGAATTTTAGCCTGAAGAATGGACAATGTTGGTAGTTGGAATGATAGCTGACTTTGTATCTGAAAGGCAATCATGTGGAAAAGGCATCAGACTTGTTTTGACTAGCCCCAGAGAAAACTAGGAATGATGATGGAATTTCAAAGAGACAAATTTAGGCTAACTGGAAGGAAAAAGGTCTTAACAATTAGAGTTCTCCAGAAATTTTATGTGCAGCCTCAGGTAATAGTGGGTTTACTCTCTTTGAAGCTTGTTGATCAAAGGCTGAATTACCACTTGTCATGTATGATATAGAGCAGTTCTTTTGTGTAAAGTTTAGAGGGGAGAAAAGGAGGCCAAGGTCTCTCAGTGCATTCTGGGTCATCTCCAGTCATCCTGAGAAATATCAGGTCACTGGATTCAGATGGCTCTGGAGGAGAAGTGATGCTGGTGACTTTGCATCCCTCCCTCACTCAAAACAAAGTTAAGTGCAAGTCACATCATTTCTCTGATTGCATGGTCTTCTTTGGTAACGAAGGACAAACACAACAGCCCTGTGAGAGGGGGAAGAAAGTCCTCTGAGGTCCTTTCCAATTCTGGAATTCTGTGACTTACCCCCAATAAAAGATCATCTTATTTCATTCAACCCCAAATTTAAGTATACTGAGGACTTTGGGATCCTAGTGCTCCTTCTGTTATGTTCATAGCCCCATTTCATCTGAAAAAAAAATTTACATGCACATTTTCCACGATTTCATCAAAATCACTGATAGAGATGTTAAATTGTAAGTTAGTCAATAAGCATATATTAAGTTTCTCCTTATGTACCAGGTACTGTGCTACATTCTAGAAATACAAAAAAATAAAATAAAATAGTCTCTACTCTCAAAAGGAGAATGAAATATGGTAGCAATTACATACAAACAAGATACAGAGGATAAATCAGAGAGAATCAACAGAGAGAAGACATTAACATTAAGGAACTTAGGAAAAGCTTTTAATAGAAAGTGGTATTTTACCTGGATATGAAGGAAACCAGGAAGATGAGGAGACTGATTTAAGATGAGAGAGAATTCCAGTCTTTGGAGACAGAGAAAATGCCAAGATGCAGGAGATGGCATGTCTTGTTTGAGGAACAGCAAGGAAGACAGTGTCACTGAATTAAGAAGTAAGGTATGAGGAGCCTTGAAACAGAAGTAAAGGAGGGGACAGCTTACATTAAAAAAAAAAAAGGTTATGAATACCAGAGGATTTCATATTTCACTTTGGAGGCAAGAAGGAGCCATTGAAGTTTTACCGAGAAAGGAATGGAGGTCACGTGGTCATACCTGCACTTTAGGAAAATCACTTGTTTGCAAGTTTTCTTCCCACTGTAATGTGGCCTAGAGAGCAGGAACTGTGTTTTTGCTTCCTTTTAATCCCAGCATTTAGTACAGTGCTTGGCATCTAATAAATGCTTGTTGACTTGTTGAAAGATATATTGGAGTAGGGAGAGACTTAAGGCAGGGAATCCAACCAGAAGGCAGTTGAGATAGTTCAGGCACAAGGTGATGAGAGACCCTGGCTTACTAGGTCAGCAGCAGTGTTGAAGGAGAGAAAGTATATGAGAGATGTTGTGAATATAAAATGAATGGGATTTGGCAACTAAAGAGAAAGTGGAGAAATGAGGATAATACCTAAGTTACAAGCATGCGTGACTGGGAGGATTGTGGTGTCTTTGTCAATCATAGGAAAGGGAGGATTTGGGGAAAGATAAGTTTGGTTTAGACGTGTTGAATTTTTGGTTTCTAGAGGATATCAATTTCAAGATGTCAACCACTAACTGGAGATGAGAGTGGGTTAGGAGAGAGGTAGAACTGAATAAGTTGACCTGGGAATCATCAGTGTAGAGATGACAACTTAACACATTGGAGTTGATGAGATCACTAAACGAAATACAGAGGGAGAAGAGAGTAAAGGACAAAATATAGGCAGTGGGAATGACCTGGATGAATGTACAGTAGAAGAGGGGTCATTAAGACAGAGAAGGATCAGTCAGACTGCTAGGTTGAAAAGAGAGATAAATAGCACAAATATTTGGACTGTTCCATTAGATACTTCCTATCAAGTTAACTTTGCCCCCTCCCCTTCTCCCCCATCAATGTCTATCTTTAGATCTGATCTGGTCATCTATCTACTTCTGAATTCATCTGAGTAAGCTATATCTAAGTTACATATCCATTTTTGCTCATAAGCACAACATGAGATACTGTCAAAAAGCTTTGTTGAAGTCTAGGTACACTAAATCTACAGAATTCCACAGACATATGGTGTTATGCTGTCAGAAAAACTGTTAGCCTGGAATGACCTACCTGTTCTTGATGAAGCCATGCATTTACACTGGTTCTCCCTATGTGTCTTTCATGTACATCCTGACTTCTTTGGCTTCTTTCAATTCTCAGCTAACTCCCTTTCTGCATGAAGGCAATTGTGGTCTCCCTAAATTATAGTGTCTTTCCTCTAAGATTATTTCCACTTTATCACATTACACACACATACCTGTATGCACAGATATATGTATGTGCATATACGTATTATATGTATATTACATATGTGTATATATGTGTGTGTTTATGTATGTATACACATATATATTTTTACTCTATCAATTCTTGGCATGTCCATCTAAGCCTCTTAACAAAAACCACATGCATCCAGATAAATATCTTATTGGTACATAGTTTTTTACATATTATCTATCCTATTAGATTGTGAGCTGCTTGAGGAGCAACACAAAATATCTGGTATATAGTGTTTGTTGAATGCTTATTAACTTGGCTAAACTTTTCTAAAAGTTCAAAAACCTTCCTTCTAAAGTTTAGTGTGGAACACAATTCAGATTCATTGACTGATAGCTTGCAATCACCATTCAATTCTCTCTCTCTCTCTCTCTCTCTCTCTCTCTCTCTCTCTCTCTCTCTCTCTCCTTCTGAATTGCCAGTTAATTCATGGAATTATTGTATGATGTATTGCAACCCCAGAATAAAGGGGAAATCTCCTGGAAAGGGCCATGAGATTCAGCTCCCCCACCTGTGTGTGCTTCCTATCCATTAATTCATTGTGTATTGTTGTGCAAGGCTAGAGGCAGCTATGAATGGTGTATAATCTCAGTTCTTTTGCTCCCAGTTTATGAATAAGGGAATGGGACTGAGTTGAGAGTAAGCAGATACAAAGTTTTGTGAATACTTTCTAGTAAAGATCACAGTGGCATTAAATGAGGAGTGATGCTTCAATCACACTTTAGTAAGGTGGAGAAAGTACAGAGGGAAATGGCATGGCAAGTACAGAGGGAGATGGTGTGAGTTTGGAGGACAGGGTGGTGGAGAGAGATAGGCAGCATGGGGAAGAAAATGGGAGAAAAGGCATAAAAAGTCACAAAAAAACACAGATCTGGGGTGGAAGCATGGAGGCAACATGGACCCACAACAGGAGGAATGATGGGGTGGGAGAGGACTTTCAGGTCTCATTTTTTTCAGGACTTTGATGGTGGGGGACAGACTAGCACCCAGATTGGGTACCTGGCTCAGTAGTTCACTAATATATCTACATCATCCCAAGGCTATCAGCAATACCTTAGGGTTAGTTCATTAGCGTAATGTTTTTCTGGTGTTTTGCTTGACTTACTGTACATGTTGGGAGCTTATCTGATGCTTACAGACCATGGGCAATTAGCAGTACTGAAGAGCCCTTAGAGTAAAGGCCTAGTTGGCTTCCCCTAATTCGTCCATAAGTCCAGGATGTGCCTTAGTTAATTCACCAGACAGTTTCCAGTGATTCCTATGCTTGCCTCATTTATGAGACAGTTTTTCAAGTAACTATTATGTTCTCTTAATTTGTGGGACAATCTGTAATTAGTGACTTCTAACCTCCCCTTTGCAATTCTACTTTTGTTATCTTACAACTACCATTAACTTACCTGCTATTGTTGCTGTATACTAGCTACTTAAAAACTTACTCACTATAGTAACTAAAGGAGGAAATATCAGGGGGACCAAACCAATACCTAATTCTCTATCTCTCTGTCTCTCTCCCTCTCCATATGTGTGTGTATATGTATGTGTATATATTCATGTGGGTATGTGTATACCCATTACATTCTAATGTAACCTCTTGTAAGAAAGGATCATTTCCTTCCTTGTATGTGTCTAGCACAGTGTCTGGCGTATAGTAGGTATTTAATATCCATTAGCTGATCAATTGATCCAAAAGTAAGACATTGAGTATTTTATTTCCATATGCAAATGTCCAGTAGAAGAAAATGTTAGAAACTGACCCAAAAGAATAAGAAACTCACATAAAGCCTTTTGGATTTAACAATTTTAAAAATTAAGTAATCATTAAAAGTGTAATAGGCAGACAATAGGCAGAAAATTATTCAGGGAAAGTGAAATTATAGAGGATGAAAAAGATAGTGACTGGTGCCAGGATAGAGGCAATGCATTTGGGCCACTCATTCATGAAGTTTCTGAGTAGCCTGAGGAGAAAATATGCAAATCAATTTTCAGAATAGGGGAGAGCCAGGACCTACTTACTAGAGGGTCTAGAGATAGTAGCCAGTCATTTAATGCTTCCTTTTCCTTCTTCCCCCTGAAAATATTTGTGTATAAGTGAAATCAAATTAAATAAAAAGTCAAGGGAAATGGAAAGTTACAAAAGAACATCCTTTAATATGTGTGTGGAAGGGGTAAAAAATGTGGAAGGGGTAAAAAATTGTTTCATCTCTTTATCTTGATGATAATGGAAGTTCTAATGTTGAGGCTATATATGCATATGAAACTCAGGTCTGTTTTTAGCACCGAGAGTTACCTCTTTCTTACCTTGTTTCTGTCTTTCTGAATCATGGCCCAGACCACAGCTCCATGGTATCCAAAATTCAGGATCAAGGGCCATCAATACCAATTCATCCTATCTAATGGATGGTTTAAGGGAGACATCATCTTTGAAAGGAAAAAAGAAAGAGTCACTGAATAAAGGACACATGGAAGATATTCAAGAGGGAAAGAGAATAGGATTTATCTATTGCAGATTTTATCAGACATCAAGGGGAAACAGTCTCCAGCAGAGTCTGGAATAAGTTTGCAATAAGCATGGTCATGCAGACAGGGCATGCTGATTGCAGCTGAACTGAGTGGTGTGGGCTGTATAACAATAACAGCAGTTATTGTATGAAGGACAGCCATTTGTGAAGTGTACAGAAGGAAGTCTGTAGGGTTCCACTGAAGTAAAACTTGAAGGAAACAAACCCACAAACAAAACCATTATTGACTTTGCTGTCATTGCAGAATAGTGCTGGGCAGAATATGGAGCAGCCTGAAATGGATCAGATCTCTTACCTAAACATAGGAGCAAAAACAAATTGCAAATATCAATGCCATAATCATTGCCAAGAGCCATAATCAATGTGCAAACAAAGAAATGAGGTCTCCACATGGCATTGTGTTTTTGATAAGATGAAGACTGAGCCTTACTCTCTGTTTTCCTCATCTCTTCTCTCTCTCCATTCTTTTTAATTTTTTTTAGTTTGACTTCAGCAATCACCAACAGACACAAATAGTCCATTGTCTAATAAAGGACAAAAGAGCCTAAGAGAAACTGAGTTATTGTTATATAAATTATGAGTAGTATATTAAAAAAATCTGTATATAAAGTATTAGAAATGCATACATATATATGCTTATATAGGTATGTGTCTTTATACACATATATGTTTATATAGGTATGTACCTGTATACATACATATGTATATACATATGTGTATATATAGACATATCTATAACTGTGTTTGTCTCTACTTATCTGTCTGTATGAAATATGAGGTAGTGAGGCTACTTAGTGGATAAAGCACTGGTCCTGGAATCAGAAGACCTGAGTTCAAATTTTATCTCAGACACATACTACCTGGGTGACCCTGGATGAGTTACTTAACCTTTTTTGTTTCAGTTTCTTCATCTATAAAATGATTTGGAGCAGGAAATGTCAAGCCACTTCTGTATCTTTGTCAAGAAAACCCCAAAAGGGGTCATGAAGAGTGAGACATAACTGAAATAACTAAGCAACAACAAAAATAACAGTTATTACAAGGAAAATAGCATCGGCACACATCAGAAAGTATGTTCATTCCATGTTCAGTCTTAATTCTCAGAGACTAATAAAAAACTTCCCTACTTCAATCTATTTTACAGGGATTTTATGGACTTTATATGTGGAATGGGGCATTCATTTTCAGACAGTTGTTTCAGACAATACAGACAGTCTGTTTTGCTTAGCCTTATTTTTGCTTTGTTAATTCTTTACAAGGGGGTAAACTTATTTGGAGTTAGTTAGGGAGTATTTGTGAAGTAATAGCAACTTTTAAAAAGACAAACATCAATAAAACAAGAAAACATAAAAACAAAGATAGTTATAATTTTCCCATTTATTTGTTTATTTTCAGTTTTCAACATTCACTGTTATAATATTTTGAGTTCTAAGTTTTCTCACCCTCCCTTTTCTCGCCCTCCCTAAGATGGCATGCAATCTGATATAGATTATACATGTACAATCATATTAAACATATTTTCACATTAGTTATATTGTAAAGAATTAGAACCAAAGGGGAAACCTACAAGAAATAGAAGAGAGAGAGAGAGAGAAAGAGAGAGAGAGAGGATAGTATGCTTTGATCTACATTCATATTCCATAGTTCTTTCACTGAATATGGATAGCATTTTCCACCATAGTCTTCTGGAATTATCTTAGATTGTAGGATTGTGTCTTTTTAATCCACTCTGATATCTGCTTCCATTTTATGGGAGAGTTCATTCCATTCACATTTACAGTTATGATTATTAGCTGTGTCTTTCTCTTCATCCTATTTTCCCTTCTGTTTATGCTTTTTTCTCTCCTTTCTCCCTTTCTCTCCTCAATAGTATTTTGCTTCTCATCACCACCCTCCTCATTCTGCCCTCCAATCTATTAGCACCCTCTTTTTTCTTTCTCCTTTCCCCTACTACTTCTCTCCCTTTTGCCCTCCATCTTCCTTCCATCATGCCTTCCCTGATAGTTGTCATTTGTGTCACCCTCTTTGTACAATCCAACTTGTCACATGTATTTGAAGTATATGGAGATTATACCACCTTGCCACTGAGCAGGATTCCCTGATACACTCCTGCATGTATTTGTATAAATATATATGAATATATTTGAAATAAATGAAATAAATATATATAAATATATATGAAAATCTGGCTCAGAAACTTAGAAAACCCCCACTCTTACCCAACCTCTGCTGATGTATGATTCAGTATTTGTTCCTAGAGATCTTAAATATTGGCTCCTAAAACAAAGAATAGTTAGAAAGTCCATACTTTGACTTCATTTTAATACTCATATTAAACCATCCCTGCAAGACCTCATTTTCATCACTGACACAGAAGCGTAAAATGTGGATGCTATGAAATAGTAAATTTTCATGTATTTGTTCATAATCACAACCATAAAGGTGAATGAATGCAAACAGACAAAAAGCATTTATTGATGTCTTACTATATGATAGGCACAGGATCACAGATTTTGGGCTGGGTGGAAGGAACCTCCTTGACTGTCTAATCCAAATGCATCATTTTATAGATGAGAATCTGAGAGCCAGATATGTTATGCTATTTGTCCAAAGCCTTATAAGTTGGAAAAGTAGGATTTAAATTTTGATTCTCTGACTTGATAGTAGATTTTTACGATAGTACATTTGTATCAGAGAAAAAGTTCACACCTGCCAACTATGAAGCACAATGATGCTTTCTTTATTATAGTAAGCTTGCAACACAGTAATTACTGCACTGGTAATAAACAGCTTCTCAGTCGATCAATAAGTATTTTAAGTCCCTAATGTATGCTGGGCACTGTGCTATCTGTTGTTTTTAACTTGTTTCAGTTGTGTCTGATTTTTGGTGACTCCATCTGGGGTTTTCTTGGCAAAGATACTAGAAGGGTTTGCCATTTCCTTCTCCAGTTTATTTTTCACATGAGTAAACTGAGGCAAACAAGGTTAACTGACTTATCCAGGGTCGCCCAGCTAGTAAATATTGGAGGTTGGATTTGAGCTCAGGTATTCTGATTCTAGGTCCAGTTTTCTATCTACTTCACCACCTGGCTTTCCTGTCACAGTGATAAATACTGGGCATACAAAGAAAAGCAAAAGACAGACCCTTCTCTCAAGAAACTCATAGTAATAGGGGAAATAACGTGAAAACAATGATGTGTAAATGAGATATGTACAGGATAAATTGGAAATAATCAACAGAGGAAAGGCACTATAATTAAGGCAGTTCCAGAAACACTGAAGGTGATATTTTAGCTGGGACTTGAAGGTAGCCATAAGGCAAAGAAGAAGGAAGAAGGCATGTCAAGCATAGGAAATAGCTAGGGACAAGGATGCTGCCTGGAGTCAGAAGAAAGGATGTCTTGTTCAAGGAACAGAAAGGAGGAAAGTGTCACTGGATCACAGAGTATGTGGGGTTGGTTAGGTACAAGGAAACTGGAAAGGTAGGAGGAGAAGATTATGACAGTCTGAATGACAGACGCAGAATTTTATATTTGCTCCTGAGGATGATAGGGAGTTACTAGGATTTATGGAGTTTGCTCTTGTTTTTCACTCATGTCTTAACTCTTTGTGACCCCATTTTGGGCAGGAGTTGAAGAAGAAAGAAAGATTGTAAGCCAGTTGCTTAACCCATTGAGGAAAGAATGGGGGTATCTGGGAGTTTGATAGATAATAACTACCAGAATTTTACTTGGTAAATATAGATTCATTGAAGCTCAAAGGGGAGGAGGTTAATAAGTAATGTAGTGGAAGGACAACCAAGAGGGGCATGGGTACCAAGGAGCATTCCAACTTTCCCACCTCAACCAGTGAGTCATGGGAAATGAGGGAAAGTGCTACCATCAATGGAAGCAAAGGCCAAAGAGGCTGTATCATCAAGAAAGAACTATATCTCAGTGAGATCTAGAACATGAAAGTGGTGGTGAAAGGGGAAAAATAAGATAAAAACAGATGTGTTGTCTATGAAGCAGGCTTTCAAGAGAGCAGGGTAAAAGAGGTAGTTTTTGTTTGGGACTTTGGCAGAATTGGGTTGAGGAAATGAGAATAAGAGATTGGTTAGTAGGGAATGGAGAAGGATTTGAATTATGGTAACGGTGTACAAAACTACTAGGATGGATAGAGTTTGTCCAAGGCAGAGTTCGTTAATCATGGAGGAATGAGGTCAGAAAGTTTTTTTGATGTCCAGGGGTTTGGCTTAAGCTGTTTAAAGGGGTCATCGGCAGTTCTGGAGAGGAGGAGCTGAAGAAATGGTGTTACAAAGGCAGGAGACCAAGTATTGGGAGATTGCATTTTCTTCTCTAACTTCAAAGACAGGCAACTGGTGCTCCATTGCATTTCGTCTTTCCATGAGGGAAGCTGAATACCGTTTTTGCTCAGCAATGATAATAGAAGGGTGGTAGGGAGTCAGACAGAAAGACTCAACTTCTGTGAGTCAGCATGAAATATAACTGGAAATGCATCCAAATCTCAGAAAGAAAGCGACTGTTTTTTTCCTTTTCCCAGTTCATTGGTCTTGGAAGCCAGTTTACTCTTTGACTCTCCTTTGTTCTTAATCCTGAAGAAGGAAATTGCATGACTTATTTGTCTGAAAACTCATTGTAAGGCTATCTATGTCATAGTCACCAGAGGATGTTTGAAAAACAAAAAGATGCCCGACTGCTTCCAAAGAAAGACATGGTCAATAATTAACTTCCCTTTTTAATTTAAATTATATTACACAACCCTATCATGAAAAAGAAGGGAGAAATTATAACAAAAACAGCAGGTGGTCTCTTTCCTGTTATTGCAGAGGAGTTACAATACTAAAAGTGATGAAGAAATCTGTATTTGCTGTCCACTTTGGCTCAGTTAGAAGTATGTTGGGAGTATAAAAGCTGATAAGGAGACCTTAATAAAGAATCTGGACTTGCATAGCTATAGGTTTAGCCAGTTAAACTGAGCCTCATCATTACAGACTCCTGCCTGTGGTTCCAGAGGTAAGGCAATAGGCAGGAGTCTGAAACTATCTTGGGGACCATTAAGGATATAAGCAACGAAGCTTCTAGGAGAATTATTTTTAAGCTAAGTTTACTCAGCTGGAAAATGGTGTTGGAGTAGAAGATCTCTAATATTCTTCCCAGGTCTAAGAGTGTAAGAAGGGAGATCATCAACATTTCTTTATTAACATGGCTGTGAGGGAAAATAAGAAAGGAGAAACATTTTCTTTTTAAATGCCAAGTGCTTAGAAGTTGTATTCTTTGGTAGTTTTGTTTCAGGGTTGGGGGGG
>CM053771.1:456583877-456609799 GCA_028658325.1 Potorous gilbertii
AGGCTAAGATATTTTTTCTATTTACTTTTAATAACCATCTTATCTTTATTGATTTATTTTGAATGATATGCAATATTGTAAGGCAGTCAAGATAAACAAGTTGGGGGAAAATGAAAAGAGCTTATAAAAAGAAGTGAATTGAAAAAGCAGAACTAGAGGAAAAGTGAAATGGAATGAACAAATAAAAAATCTTCATGTAACCTATGATGAAATGACTACATAGCAATTGCATTTTGTGTTGAAATGCACTTATTTAAATATAAATAATTACAAAACAAATCTAATTTGTGGTTTGACATTAAATAAAAGTTGAAATGAAGCTATTAGAATAAATAACAAATAAAATTATATTTTATTAAAAATCTCATTTGTTTTAAAGTCAATACTATTTTGGGAATAAATAACTAAATGCTTTGCAAGCATCTTGATAAACGCTAAAGCTTTTCTTTTCTTCTGATTTACCCAAGTAGCAAGACTGTCAAGAAAGGAAATAAGACTAGTCTGATGGGACCTATTCTTCACAGATTTGGGGAGTTGTTATCACTGCTTCCTTTTCTAGATGCTTGCTTAACTATCTCTTTAGTAATACATTTCAGAATTTTGCCAAGAATTCAAGTCAAGTTCACTAACCTATTCTTTGCCATTATGGGCCCTATCATTTCAGAACATTTTCTTCCTTTGGGGAAAACCAGAATATTTGGGCCATTTTCCATTTTTAGACACCTCTCATATTTACCACAATTTTCCAAAGATCATATGACCATAGATGCATAGCTAAAATGGATGTATGAAAATATCAAAATCTAACTTCTCATTTTTTTTCGAATGTGAGGAATTTGAGACTCATGGAGGTTAAGTTTTCCCAAATTGTTAAGTATGAGCAGTGGGATCTCTATGTTTCATTAATCCTACTCAACAACTCTTTAAATCTTGTATAAGTCTCTTTCTAAACTGTATATTCTAAATGTATATTTATTTATGGAAAAAGAAGAGCATTTTTAAGGAAATGAATTTCATTTTGCATTTAATTTTCTCTCTAATCTTGATCAACCTTGACCTTGACATGAAATTAACATAGAAATGAGAATTTAAGTCATTATAAATTCATAACAGAAATCTTCAAAATATTTGTTTCTCTGTGTTGGATTATTTTTTCTAAATAGAAATGAATCTCATCTATGAGACTTAAAAGGAAATCACTTTCAATTTTTAAGGTAATATGAAATCAATAATTAACATAATTAAACTTGAATTATATCATTCAAAAACTATCAAAGGAATTCTCTATTTTCTTTCTATTATTATAAAGAGTTGGATTAAAATGAATTAAAATATTTGAAAAAAATAGCTGACTTGTTTCAAACAAGCTACAAAGGCACTTTATTCTGATAAATGAAAATCAATGGGCATGAAGACTATCATTTTCCAGTAAACTGCTTTTTTGCTATTAAATTCTATACAAATTTGAAACTGTCATGTGCCCAGTCACTGACTCACCTCCCTGCCAGGCAACAGCTGCTCAGTTCACTCTTTAAGAGTTCTCCTTTCTAGATGACATTAGAAGTGAAACAAAAGACTTCACTGCTGAAATATTCCCATAGCAAGAAGAAAAAACACAACAAACCACCTTACTATCTAAGAATTAAAGAGGTCAAACCTGCTTTGGAATATTTCAGCTACATTATTTGGTTCCAGAAATTTTGATGAGTTGATTCTCTGCATTGAGTCTGCTCATTTTGGATGGATTACCAAGGAAAAGCACTACCAGTCAGACCTTAGTTTCAGGAGCTAAAGGCACAATTTCAAAATACAAGCCTCTCAAGGATCCAATTCTGTTTTTTTTTTGTTTGTTTTAGGGGCGCTCACATATATTGGGGGGTAATTACTTTTTGACTTTTCTTGGTGATAATTGCATTCCTTAAAAGGTGCAGGAAACAAAAGGGAGAATCCTATTCTGGATAATCATATTATTGTTAATTCTCATTAACAAGGGGAGACTATTAATAGGAGGTAAAAATGACAGGAAGTTATAAGAGAAAATCATCACTCTCTCCTCGAGTCTGTGATACAGAAGGAAAGGAAATAGAATTACAATCTGACATAAAGCTGGGGTTTTAGGTAAGTAGATTTAAAAAGTTTAAGAATAGATACAGTTATGATCTCATTGACTAAAATGCTATCAGGCAAATCAATCTGGAAAGGACAGAAGAAATTTAGGAAATATATTTTGAAGGGAAAATAACATTTGTCAGAGGATTAATATGGATGCATAAGGAACTAGCATTTGACTTGGATTGTAAAGAGAAATGTAACAGAAGATGAAAGCAAAACAAGGTAAAAGAACATGACCATGACATGGTGATGTAAAAATAGAATTAGGAATATTAAAGCAAAGAATGAGCTACAGCTGCAAGGGAAGGTAAGGATAACAAAATGGTCTTTTGATTTAGCTATATTTTAAGAAAAAACAGTATCAAAGAAGACTTTAGACCTCTTCTTGGGGGGAATGGAAAAATAAAAACTGAGTACACAGATTAGTTAGCATTGTACAATCACTCATTTCTATTTTCTCTTCCAAGGACAACCATCTTAGTCCTGGAAATGACAAAATAAAAATGCTAACAGTGGTTGATACCCAAGATAATTTAGGAGAGATTTAAAAGCATTTAGTTACACTTGATGAATTCACATCATCTGGCCAGGGTGAGCTGCATTCTTTGGCCCTGAAAGAACTGGCAGATGTGATTGCTGGATCACTATCAGTGATACTTGAAAGAACATGGAAAATAGGAGAGGTACCAAAAGATTGGAGAAAGGTAAACATCCTGATTATTGCAAATAAAAAAGAGAGATGGAGTCTGTGAATAATGTCACTAAGTTTGACTTTGATTCTTGAGAAATTATATTTAGAACGTAGCATTAAATAAATAGTTGGCAAAAATCTAGAAAGAGAACCAGTGATTACAAAGAGCTAGCATGGTTTCCAAAATAAATGGTCATGCCAGACTCCATGTGCTTTTTAAAAAGGCTTACTACAGAGGTAGATGAGGTTAATGCTGTGGATATAATTGGCTTATATTTAGCTAATTTTTGAAACAAAGTATCTAATACTTGGGGAGAATATGGAGAGAGAGAGAGAGAGAGAGAGAGAGAGAGAGAGAGAGAGAGAGAGAGATACTAGCCAATAATTCAGATAGAACTTGAATTTCTTGGTCAGCCAAAGACAGAGTAACTGCAATTAATGATTCAGTGTCAATATGACAGGAGGTCTCCAGTGGAATACCCCAAGGACCTGTGTTTGCCCCTGTGCTACCTAACATTTTTATTGATGCTTTGTGTGAGGCACAGGCACCATACTCATCAATTTGCAGGTGACACCAAGCTGGGAGGGACAGGTAGTACACTAGATAACAGTCAGTAGAGGCAGCTAGTTGCTATAGCAGATAAAGTATTGGGCCTGAAGTCAGGAAAACTTGATTTTAACTCCAGACTCATATACTTACTGTGTGATGCTGAGCAAGTCACAATCTGTTTGCTTTAGTGTCCTCACCTGTAAATGAGCAACATACCTACCACATAAGATTGTTTTCAGGATTTATTGAAATGATACTTGTAAAGTGCTTAGTATAATGCCTACCACATGGTAGGCACTTTATAAATGCTTTTTTCCTTCCCCTTTCCCTCCCAGTCAGGATCCAAAACAAACTAGAACATTCGGTTGCCTGAATCTATCATGATGAAATTTAACTAGGATACATATAAAATTGTACTGTTAGGTACAAACAAATCAATGTCTCATGTATAATGTGGGGGAGCCATGGTCAGATAGAAATTGATCTGAGAGAAAATCATGATTTTTAGTAGATTGTAAACTCAGTATATGTCAGGAGCATGTTGTGTCAGCCAGAAAAGTTAATATAATCTTATGCTGCACAGAAGGGTGTTGATTCTAGGGAAAGAATGTTGAAAGTCTCAATGCAATCTGTCCTTGTCAAACTTCATCTGTAGCTTTCATGCTCAGTTCTAGATATAATAATTGAGGAAGGGCACTGAGAAGCTGAAGAGTGTTCAGAGGAAGAAAAACAAAATAGTGAAAGAGCCTTGAGTCCATATCATATAAAGATCCCTTAAATGAAATGGGCATATTTAGTATGGAGAAGAGGAATCTAAAGAGACACATCATTGTCTTCAAGCTTTTTATTCATTTGCCTGCCTATGGAGGAGAGATTGACTTATTACAGTTCCCCAGTGGACAAGAGCAGTGGGTAGAAGCAGAGGCAGTTTGGTAGAGTGGATAAGAGGACTGGTCTTACAGTTAGGAAGACCTGGGCTCAAGGCCTTCCTCTAGACACGTGCTGTGTAACTATGAGAACGTTATAATGAATAGTGACCAGGAAGCTCTCTAAGGAAATACAACAGTGGAGAGAATTTCCACAGAGGGTTGTCTAAACTATTAACATCATATCCAGAATTCTCCTGCTCCCAACACTCCCAGGTCCCTTTCCCTCTCTTACACGTGCAAGGCATTGTGAGAAACACTGGGCAAAGATAAGTAAATTATCTCTTGCCCTCAAAGAGTCTGTCTTCATAAAGGAAGGTACATCATGTGAACAACGGTGAAGGTAAATTAATTTCAGGAACGATCAAATACTAAGGACTGAGAGGAGCAGAAAAGGTTTTGCACATGAAGTGGCTACATCACCTGAGACCTAAAGGAAGCTGGGAATTTTATGAGACAGGGCATGTATTCCAGGCATTGGTGCCAGATACTATGGAGACAGAAAATGAATGCTGAGTTTGGAAGTAGTGGGACAGTTTGAGTGGAAAAACATAAAATGATAATTTCAAAGGCAGCAAGGTGAAGGAAGTTTGTAAAGGTAGACGAGAAATAGATTTGAGAAGGTTTGAAAAGCCAGACTGAGAACTTTGCAAATTATCACAGATTCAACTAGTAGGCCACAATGAAGACTTTTGATTGGGAGTATTCAAGCCAGTGTTTTAGGAAAATTAATTGACCTTTGTGTAGACAAAGAGAAAGGAGAGATTGGAAACAGGGAGATCAGTTAGCACATTATTTTAACCATAAAAGCAAGAAGTAATGGTGGCCTGGTCTCAGATTACTGCTATTATAGAAAACAGTTTACATGAAAAAGAACTCTGAGCTTTAGTGATCTACAGATTCAAATGAGACAACGTGATACAGGAGAGACTCCAGAATTACAGGACATGGGATTAAATCCTGTTGCGCTCATTGGGCAACTCATTTAATATCTGTAGGTGTCAGAAATAAAAGGGTGATATTACATGGCCTTTGAAGTCCTTTCTAGATCTACAATGTTCTTATGTGAAGTGGGAGACTTGATATGCAAAAAGGCTACCATGATCTCACCCTTCATAAGAAGGGATAATGTCTAGAATAAAGAAGATAAGTCTTATTGTACTCTCCCCTTAAAAATCCCATGGGATTTTTTGTTTGTTTGTTCTGGGAAACAGAAACTTTTAAACTGCACCAGGTCCTGGCAGCATGACCAATGTAAGAAGGGGACTGGAGAACATGTTATGCAAGAGGGAAATAAATTAATGGTATTTAGGCTGGAGAAAACTTGGGGTAGCGAGGAGAGACCATATAGCTGCCTCTGAGTATTTGAAAGGCTATGATTTAGAAGAAAGATTCAACTTCCATTTGGATCTAGAGACAGGGTAATGAGATTTCGACTCAGTATTAGGGGAAGAATATAAAAATAAGGGCATTCATTGGCTCATAGATATATAGTGCTGGAAGATACTTTAATCCAATATCCTTATTTTTATAAGTGAAGAGCAAACTAAGAGTCAGAGATGTTAAATGATTTGCCTAAATTTATTCAGCTAGCGAGGATTATAGACAAAAAAGTATCCAATTCCTCTCATTTACAAATCCCCAAATGTAGACAGGGTTACTTCAAGAGGTAATGATAGTATTGTCATCATCACCTGTTTATAAGAAATGTTTAATAACTGGTCTACAATTTTATATTTATCTCATCATAATTATCTCATTTGAACCTTAAAGCAACTGTGAGGTACACACTACAGGTATTATTGTAGTATTATTCCCATTTTAAAGATGAATAAACTGAGGTTAGGAAAGGTCTAGCAGCTTGTCTACAGTCATACAAGCTATCAAGTGTCTGAGATGGGGGATCAACCCAGGTTTTTCCTCATTTCAAGGCCAGTATTTTATCCACCATAGGGTTTCTTCCTCCCCGGAGATACTCATGAAGAGGATGGATGACAACTGGTCAGGGATACCGTACTGGAGATTTCTGTTCATGTTGAACTAGGTAAACACTGAAGTCCTTTTTAACTCTGATATTGCACGATTCTTAACAAATGGTGTGTTCTCCAGTTTGACGTGGTTCAAAGCAAAGAAATCTGTTCTTCCCTCTTGGATTCAGATACCTGCTAACTCTTCTTGATCTTCTCACTTTGTTTTTTAATACTGGTTTCCAGCACTGCAAACAACTGAATTCTCTTGGTAGTGGACAAAGGTGAAGAGGGGTTTAAAAAGAAAGAGTTTAAAAAAATCAGCAAAAGAAATCATCTGTCAAATACTGACAGCTCAGAACTCCGTGATCCTTTAAAAAAAATCCTTCAGTTGACCTACCACTTCCTCAAACGATCTCTTCTTTCAGTCATTCCTAGGGGAAGAAAACAAACAAAAACAAGTGCAGTCCATGCCTTTCCTCACCCCTCATATCTTTAGCTTCTAATTCCTCTTCAATTGCATACAATCTTTCTTATGACTCCATCATGTAACTATAACGAAGTTCTCTATCATCACCATAATCTTTCTCCACCCTTGACAAAAGTTTATTTTTCAAGTATACCTGGTTTTATCTCATGACCATGGGATTTAGGAGGTGAAGGCAGCAGATCTGAGGAAGGATAAACAGCTTTTGTTATATGAGATGGAGTTCTGGGTTATTGGTGGGGGAAAATACAGGATAAAAATGGAGTAATGTGAAAACCAGACACCAATAAAATTTTTTTTTTTTTAAAGACAGGGAAAAAATGGAGCAGCAATGGAGATTCCACTTAGTCAGGGCGGTTAGACTGAACCATTTTCCTCCAAGATCCAAGAAGGAGCCTTGGTAGTGAGAGAACTGAAGACCCTGTACTTTGGTGATATCCTTTCAACAGGAGGCATGAAGAAGCTCCCTGAGCATTCAGAGTAGAAAGACTCGTAATCCAGGTGTCATCCTGGAACCCTCACTATCTTTCAACTCTCTTTCCTCATCCTATATTGAAGTATTGCCAAAGCCTGTAGATTTCACCTTTGAAACATCACTCAAATATGTTTCCTTCTCCCCTCTGACAATGCCACCCCCCAGGTGTAGGCACTCATCACCTTAAGTTTGGATTACTGCAAAACTGCTGGTGGGTTAGATGTCCCCACTCTCCCATTCAGCCACTAAAGTGATTTTTCCTAAAATGCTGTCCCCTGTCCAATCCTACTCCTCAGTAAATTCCAGTGGTTCCCTGGAACAAAAGCAAAATTCTTTGTTTGACCTTCTAAACCCTCCATAACCTGACCCCCCTCCCACCTTTCTAATCTTCTTATATCTTATTCCCCAAAATATACTCTTGGATCCAGTGACACTGGCCTCTTGGATGTACCAAACAGGATCCTCCATCTCTCAGTTCCAGGCCTTTTCTGTAGCTGTCCCCTATGCCTAGAATGCTTTCTCTCCTCTTCTATGACTACAGCTATAAATATATATATATATATATATATATATATATATATATATATATATATATAGAGAGAGAGAGAGAGAGAGAGAGAGAGAGAGAGAGATCTTGCTTTGTATATATTTGTTTGCGTGTTTTCTCCCCATTAGATTATGAACCCTGAGAGAGGAATGACTTTTGCTCCTTTTTGTATCTCCAGCATTTAGCATAATGTCTAGCATGTAGTAGGCACTTAATAAATGTTTATTTATTGATTGAGAGGTTGTTAAACAGTCATACCCCACACGGGTACTGAGTATGTATGCTAGTCCCATTCTCAACCTCAGTGGAGGAGCATCATTCACTTCTCTCACCCCCAACACTCCCTCCTCCCTCCAGCAACGATGATCACATCCAAGAAGTTTTCTCCAGATTAAAGCAACACATCCCCTTACAGGGGTTATAGCCCCTATATGCAGCAGGAGAGGTTCACTGAGTTCAGTGCTGTGGCAGCATAGTTGATAAGTGATAGTGTTTGTCCCAAACTGGGCATTATTAAGTCATTATTGAGACGGAGGAAGAAGGACAGGTAGGTCAACTGCTCTGCTAGTGATGGTCTAGCTCATGTGGCTGTCTAGGTCACTGGGTGTGGCCTTTTGATTGAGTCCAAATTTTACAGAACAAATTCTGTTATTAAGGAAATTTATCCTGTGAAGTTTGGATTCAGTCAAAAGGCTGCACTTGAGGACCTAAAGGGCCACATATGACCTCAAGGCTCTAAGTTTCCCACCCCTGGAGGAGAATTAGCTGACTTGTTTTGCTTGTTTTTAGAACTCAGCATTTCATCTCGTTTCCGTGTCTCTGTACAAGCTGCCGTCCCTCCTTACTTCTTTCTATCTCCTAGACCATTTTCCATGCTTACAGAGGTTTAATTTACCTGCCTGCTCCTATACTTTTACTGATCCCATGAGTTGCTGGTGATTTTCCTTTACTCTGATTACGCTGAATTTGTTTATTACTACAACAATAAACTAGCACTAACATATCACTTTATGGTTTGAAAAGTGATTTACAAACATTATCTCCTTTCATCCTCACAACTGTCCTGGTACTGTTTTATTCTCATTTTATAGATTAGGAAACTGTCATAGTAATTTAAAAGGGAAGATCTTTCCCACTCATTAATAGGACCATGTGACCTGTCTGGGTCACAAAGAGACAGTGATGGGAGGATTTTGCTGACCAGGTGGACCAGGAAGGGGTGGAGCAGGAAGGAGGGAGCAGAGCTGAGAGGAAATTGGTCAGAGAGCAGTCAGAACTGGGGGTGAGAGAAAGCAGGCTGGCTAAAGTGAGTGAGAGAGCTTGCTTGTGATTTGTTTAAGGGAGCTAGTTTGTGGGAAGCCTAACAGAAGAAAGGTTTGGGGCTGCTGTTGCCCTCTGCATTGTTATAGATTTCTTTGTTACCATGATGGATTTGGTTGTCTGTATTGAATTGAAATTCCTGAATGAATGTTTTGGTTTTGTCTTCCACGTAGAGAGTCTGCTGTATTTAGCAATTCAGAATTGTGCCAGCATATTCATGGCTGTTGTAGGTGCTATCAATATAGCACTGGCACTACAGAAACTGAGGCAGAGATTAAGTGATTAACCTAGGTAGCAGGGGTGGGGAACCTGTATCCTTGAGGTCATATGTGGTCCTCTAGGTCCTCAAGTGTGATCCTTTGACTGAATCCAAACTTCACAGAACAAATCCCCTAAGTAAAAGAATTTATTCTATAAAACTTGAACTTAGTCAAAAGGCTGCACTCAAGGACCTAGAAAGTCACATTTGGCCTCGAGGCCACAGGTTCCCCACTCTTTGGTAGGGTCACACAGTTATTAAGTATCTGTGTTCACATTTGAAGCCAGGTCTGATTCCAGGATGTTTCAAAGTCATTTCTATTTTGGGCTTTTTCACTACCCTGCTCCCTTTATTATACTGATACTACATCCTGCTCTTCCCTCCCCCGCCTCCCACCCATAGAGTGCATGTATTATGGAACAAAAAATTTTGTTGTTTTTTTCTTTTTTATTTCCTAGTACCTAACATAATATCCTTGCATAGTAGGAATTTATTAAATGTCTGTTGAATTGAAAGTTCAATGACTATAATGGTATCCTGCAAACTCTAACTTGTGTGATAGTCTCTCCATTATACCTTTGCCCTCTCATTTGTCTGAGGAAGCTTTAGCTGTGGGTAGATCTGGTCTGCTGCTAGCATTTTCTCTATGGGAAACATGCTAGCTGATGAATGGGGGATCTGGGAACCAAATATGTCAAATTCACAAGATCAGATTTGAAAAACTATTCTGGCTATAAGAATTTTCTCTATTCACTTCCTCTAGAGATAATTGGGGATGGGGCAAGAGAGGGGAATATATAGTGCCTACTATATGGCTGTCACAGTGCTAACCACTTTACAAATTTCTTGTTTGCTTTGATGGAAAGTACCTAGAACTACTTAGGACTGCCTATTTTTTTAAAGAGCTTAAATATATAATAAGAGGAAATTGGAGTCACTGAGAATACTGAGTCATCTACAGAGAGAGCCTCTCTGGGACCCTTAATAGAGGGAAAAAATCCCACCTCAACATACAGCTATGAGCCAGCAGAAGCAAATTTGATTTTGCATATTCAGTTCACCTTGATTTTGTCATAAACTATATTCACCTACACTGTTAGGTAAAATACTTTCTTTTTGCACCAGAAGGTAAGGATGTTAAAATTTAAGCAATACAGTCTTGATACTTTCCCATTAAGTTTCGATGATGTCCAGAAGATAAGCCTCCCAGCATGGATCAGCAATTAAACTGAAGCTTGTAATTCCATTCACCAGTTCAATTTCAACTTATATACTTTCCACTAAGTGACTAACTTCAGAAGCATCAAGAACACCAAATTTATCAAATGAGATTAGATGATATCATACCCTAGCTGAACATGTTACAACTTAAATGACTTAGAAGCCTCATCAATGTCTGAAAGCAAGGAGCAGAGACTAATAGTCTCACACACATTGAAAGAGACCATCAGGAAGAGGGCTTCTTTACAAGGTTATTTACCCTGAAGGAAGGCAGTTATTTATTGATGAGATCATGTTAAAAAAAAAACAAAACTTCCATTTTTAAGTATTTCCTCCTGTTATGCTGTAACTAAAGGAACTGTGTGCTAGTATAATAGGAAACCAAAGCAATTATCGAGATAACTAGGGGACAGAGAAGATGACAATTTTAAATGGGAGGGGGAACAAGACAACCCAGAAAATAACATTTTCCTTGAATTATACAAATAATTAACTCAACCCTTCATCTAACAAGTTATTTTCCTGACCCTGACCACTTTATCTTATATAAGCTTGGACAAGTCCAGTCATTCCTCTGGGTCTCTGTTTTCTCCTCTTTAAAGGGGTAGAGATTATGGAAATTGGTTTGAATTTTTTGTAAGTTGTATACAACTCTTTGTGACCCCATTTAGGGTCTTCTTTTTTTTAAATATAATTTATTTGTTTTCAGTTTTCAACATTCACTTCCACAAAATTTTGAATTCCAAACTTTCTACCCATCTCTCCCCTTCCCCCGACCCCAGGACAGCATTCATTCCAACCCTCCTTTCCCCAGTCTGCCCTCCATTCTGTCACCATTTCCTTCCCCTCTAGGGCAAGATAGATTTCTATACCCCATTGCCTGTACAACTTATTTCCCAGTTGCATGCAAAAACAATTTTTAACACTCATTTTTAAAGTTTTGAGTTCTATATTCTCTCCCTTTCTCCCTCTCCACCCATCCTCATTGAGAAAGCAAGCAATCCAATATAGGCCATGTATGCGTAGCCATGCAGAACACTTCCATAACAGTCATGTTTTGAAAGACTAACCATATTTCCCACAATCCTGTTCTGCCCTCCATTTATTCCATTCTCTTCTTTGTGGTCTGAACTTTAAAGAGTTCTTTGTATTCTCTGATATTTTACTGTATGAAGTTGTCTCTGCCTCATAATGGCTTTGTGATTCTCCAAGGCATTTAACAATTTAATGCTTTAAAATAGTAAATTATATAAAAGGTGCCAACCTGCAATGATACACTAGGAGGATTCTAGAGTAATGAAATAGAAAAGTTCTGTTGCTATTTTTAATCCCATGAACTTGTCACAGTATGCTAACTGTTCTTTAAAAGGCAGTACTGTAGGAATTTTCATTCATACATATGAAATGAAAATCATTAAAGATAAAAGACACTACAGTAAAGTTGCCTTCTACGTTCCTCCCCTGTAAGTAAAAACTTGCCAAGCTGAAAGCTATCAAAACAGGAAATATCTTCGTGCAAATGACAAATAGTCATGTTTCCAAATGTATTTGCACAATGACAGACAATAGACAATTCCCTCTCTTCCAGTGCCAACACAAAAGAAAAATTACTCAAGGAGCATGTGGTTGTGATAAGGTATTTTGTAATTTTTTTCCTTTCTGTCACTGAAGAGAAGTAAAATGATTCACAGTAGAGCCAACTTATGAACGGGATCACTGAAATGTGTGATAATTCAGTAATTAAATAGAAAGCGGACATCCTCAATAATGAGACATCATATACTATTACCACTGGTCAGGTGAAACGAAGTGATCTGACAGAATCCTCCAGGACACAATAAAATTGGTTGGGGAAAAATGAATTTTTTTCCCTAGAAACTGTAAGAAGCAATAAGAGAACTTGTAACAGTTATTTTTCATAAACCTTAATGAACGTAGGCTAAGACCCCTCTGTTCAAAGAGACATCAAGAGGGTAGTATATGATCAGAGAATTAATGTTGTCTGTTTTCCTCACTGTCCATAGAATAAACAGCTAACTCCCCGACTTAGTCACCATAACTCAACTACTTCATCAATTGAGATGTATCAAAGTCTAATCAATGTCATGTGATAACTGAGTTTACAGACATCTCAAGGACCATTTTCAACCTCGGTAGAGTCTAGACCTAAACTATAACTTCCAGGAAGTCCTGAGTATCGGACTAATTTAAAACTGGAAATCAAAATTTTATGCAAGATTTAAAAATCAATTTCATATAGACTTATAAAAAAGGTTTTGACACTATCTAAATTTAATACTGATTCATGTCTAATATATGCATTTTAAGAAGACCTTGCTAAGGTCAGTGTCATAAAGAAATTATTTGATACTTTTATAATATTTATATCAAGAATTATTTATGCACACATACTATATATTCTAAAACTAACATTGTAAATTCTAAATTTCTACTATGGGAGACTTCTTTTAAGTTCTTATACTAATTGCATTGAGCTCTGTAACACTATAAAATCTCCTCTTTGAAATCTAGTCATTCATAACAGTTTGGTCCTGCTGTTTTCTCAATAAAAAAGTATTTAAAATATACATTGCATATATTGTGAAATAGTTAGCCCACTAGGTTCAATGACAATAAAGGCTGTGCTAGAAACGTCCTCAAAGGCATCCAATCTAGCCTTACTACCTTACTAAACAGATGAAGAAATTGAAGCCCAGGGCAAGTGATTTGTCCAAAGATCACATAAGGATTGAGGGACAACTTGAATCCAATTCCTTTTACTCCAGAATCAATGCTCTTTCATACACACACATACACACACACACACAGACATACAATACATATATTATATGTCTATACATACATTATACATACGCACATATTATATGTGTGCGTATGTATGTGAATCTACATAGCTGTTTCCATAGAGCTATACCTCTGCCTCACATCTTCCTCTCTCAGCTATGCTTCAAGGACTAAGGATTGGCAATGAATTGGGTCTGGCACTGGATAAAAGGCATCATGAAAGATAAGAAAGAGGCCTGGCTCTGCAGTCAGAAGGCATGGGTTCAGATACCAATTCTGGCACACTGCTTGTGTGACTTTGGTCAAATTACTTCTTTTCCTGGGTTTTAGTTTCCTGTGAGGTCTCTTTCCGCTTTAGATCCATTGCCTTATTATCTTATGAGAAGTTTAAGAGCCTGGATGATTCCCACCTTCTCACTGCCTTGAAAACCTAGTTTTGCCAATACCAGTGACAAAGGTACATGACTGAGAATCCTGGAACACATGATCTCATCAGCAGCGCTACAAGTGAATACAAAGTAGACCAGAATATCACCAATGACGCCATGTTCACAAGCTCTATTTTCAGTAACACATGGCTAGGAAAGGAGTTACAGCAGTCGTAATGGCTGGAGGTGGGTGGCTTTAGTACTGAAGTGATGCTCATCAAATATTAACAGAACCAGAAGACCTCTGGTGCTCTGGCCATTCCCTCTGCAGACGATTTATGGAAGAACATGAACAGGTATTACAAAGGAAGGGGAAGGTAGGGAAGACTAATCTACACTGGTAGCAGAAGTCTCCACACTCATGAGAGCACGGATCTAAACATTAAAGAAAACACATCTCCGTCAGGTGCAAGACCTAGACTAATGAAATACTTCATAAAAAGTGGAGTAAACTTGAACCCTTAATGTATACCTGCCCTTATCTCTGGAAGCAGGCCTCTTTTCATAGTTTGTAAGAGATGCTGCTGTATTTTTTAACATTAGAATGAAGAACTTATCAGGCCTACATAGAAAAGTCCAGCAGTCAGAGATAAATATGGGTTTTCAATATATGAAGAAATCAATGAATATGAAATATATCTCAAAGGTTCATGCATACAATGTGAAAAGAATGCTAAAGAAAGTATGCCATGTGGACTTAAGGGAAATAAAAAAACATTTTGGGATTTGCATAATGGTACAGAGTGCTCTAAAGCAGTTACTTTCAACATTGTGGCACTGTCCACTTCTAGATAGCATCATTTTTGCAGCTCAAGCCTGTTTGTCAGTCTCCATTGAAATACATCATGTCAAATAATTCTCCACTGAAAAGAGGCTCATTAAATATTCATATTCTTGCCCTGTAGGAGAGCTCTTTCTATTTGCATTTAATTAAATCACACATGCAAGTAAAAAACTCCCTGAGCCAGTAAACGAACATTTTCACCTTTATTTGTTTCTGCAATCCATATAGGGAAAGTTTTAATGTGCAAACACAGAACTCTTGCTTACAGAGACTCGATCTCAGGCCTACTCTTTTGGGGGCATCAGATTCTTTCTGACATGCAAATCCCTAGGGTTAAAATGCTATTTAAAGTTCATATTTTAGTTTACAATGGGTCTACATTCATGCTGATTTAGATTTAATTGAAAATGAAAAATAAAAAGAACACATAACCTTTTACATCCCAAACTGATTACAGAACATTTGTAATTAATAACCATCACTGTGAGTAAATGGCACCGTGAATGACAATTGTATAGATAGTATCATTAATATCAATAAAAAATGTCAAAGTATTCTTCTTTAACTCAGATAGGATGTTTATAACAAATGGTGTAGCACCCATGAATTGATAACAAAGTTATTTTGGGATGGGGGGAGAAAAAAGTAGGCAATGATTTACAGAGGATTCAAAGTGTCCTTGATTTCAGGCAACATTACCATGTGTTTCCATTGGAAAGTTTTATCTTCAGTTGAACCTGGAAACTGAGTTTACAGTGAAACATAATTTGGCTAGCAACTCAGGGGAGATTCAGATCAGTCACCTACCCTGAAAGACTGTTGTTGTGGGCGTTGTTCACAAAGTCCCTGGTTAGGAAAGGGAAGAACGGCATTTATGGAAAATAACTTTTCTTTACGTTTTAGAACAGTGTTAACCATATTATATAATGCCACCAGCATTCAATTTGATTATGTGCCAGAAATCACCTAGATTGCTATTAAATGTGATTTTTTTTATCACTTGCAGGGTACAGAATGAATAAATGAAGGCAATCTCACAAAGAAAATCAATATTTATCTTCTCTTCTGACATGCATCTTATACCAATGAAATGAAATGGATTTGAAATCCAATAGTATATCCATCCTGGTTACTTACAGTCAACAAGAGATGTAGTATTAAGATGCTGGGGAGAACAATGCTGGATTTGTTTCCATAGATGAGACTGAATCTCCTACCGCAGAGCATGTCTGTTGGCTGAATGATGGCACCAGACTGTGACAGTGTGCTGGAGGACCCAAAGAACCTTTGTTCCTTCACACACTCATGCTGGCTTGACTCTTCAGTCTAACTGTGAGAGGGTCATATAACCAAGGACAGAAATAACTGAAATATACACTCGTCCTGCCTCCCGCTTCTCATGAGTATTTCCATATTCACTCCCTCCAGAATCCTGCCAAATATGCTCTTTCCTAATGTTGCCTTTCCCAGTGTTGTTCCTTGAAAAAAACAGAAAACAAAACTTTATTAATAGATGAAGTTCCCTAAATAAAGGAAAGGGATACATGTATTCCCATCTATGTCATTTAAATCCACACAAAAGACCTATAACTAGAAATATTTTGTCAGTGGCAAAAATCACCTAGTAAAAGTTGTTCATTTGTTTCAGCCATGCCCGGGTCTTCATGACTCCAATTTGATGTTTTCTTGGCAAAGATACTGGAGTGGTGTGCCATTTTCTTCTCCAGATCCTTTTACAGATGAAGGAACTGAGAAAAACCGGGGCTGAGTGGCTTGCCCAGGGTCACACAGCTAGTATCTGAGGCCAGAGTTGATTAGAACATGAATCTTCCTGATTCAGATGCAAAGCTCTATCCAATGTGCCACCTGGCTGCCCACCTCCATTAGCGTGGATCTTCAATTCCTATGTAAGTTCAAATCGTACAGAGTTCCCTGGGCCATCCAGAGGCTAATTTATTTGCTGAGGCTCATAGTGATAGTAAGTGTTACAAAAAGGACTTGAACCGTAATCTGCTAGACCACTGCAAAAGTCTCTTATCTGTGCTGCCACACCACTTTGCCTCTAAAAGGCACTACTTAAATATGACTCTTCATGTACATATTAGAGAATTCATGAATAAAATTGGATATTTTTCCCTTCATGACAGAATATTATTTATTCTGCAGAGCACATGGGACCCACTATTACAGGTAGTATTCACTGCTAAATATAAATTACATCTTCCTTTTTGCTCTTTGAACACATATCTAGCAAAACACCAGTAGTCTCAGACCACTGTGAACCACAGATGGTCTCCCTTAATAGCTTTTGCACTGTATATGTGACGCATGCAGTTTTACTGGTACTGGTAGAATGGTCTCAAAAATCAGCATAAATATGTCTTTTTGCGCCATTAGACAGATCACGCTTTGGAATCAGAGAAGTGACATACACACAAGTCAAACAAGAAGAACTTAAGTTTATTTTTAAGGCTGTTTTGTAAGATCCTTTGGCAAAATTAAAATGATAAAGAACAAACCTTTGCACACACTAGGCATTCAATAAATGTTGGCGGAGTTGAATTGGCTGACACAGAAAATAAAGAGACAACACCTCACATAAATGTCAGCTTAACATTATACATGAAAACATTTTACGTAAAACTTTCCCTCTTTCCCTCCTTCCTCTCCTCCTCTTCTTCTTCTCTTCCTTCTCCTCCTCCTCCTTCTTCTTTTCCTTCTTCTCCTCCTTTTTTCCTCCTCCTCCTCTTCTTCTCATTCTTCTCCTCAGTTTTCTCCTCCTCCTCTTCTCCTCCTTTCTTCTTCTCCTTTTTCTCTTCCTCCTCTTCTTCCTCCTCCTCCTCATTCTCTCTCTCTCTATATATATAATATTCAAATACTCAATAAAGAAAATGAAACTTTGAAAGATTAAATGATTTGTTCTGTCATATACCTAGTTACAGAAGTGATATTTGAATTCAAGTTTTGCTGCTACAAGAGAATTTCTTGGCTTGTTTTCCTTGGAGCCCAGGGATAGTATCACTCACCAGCAGGTCTGATAGACTGGAGGTCAGATGAAGTAAGTTATCTAACTGAGAGAAAAAGAATTAGTATAGTAAGGAAGACTGCTTGCTGGTAGCAGCTTCAGTTTCCTAGGTCAAAGATCTTGTTTTATACCACTTTTCCAGGCCTATTTAGAATAGACAGTCAATCAACAACATTCTATGGCATTTGAATGGACCAGTGGGATGTATTCTGCCCCAACAAGCAAGTTGGTCTAGGCCAGAGATTGGCAAACTACGGTCTGTTCGCCAAACCTTGGCTCTTAGCAACTGAGTCACGTTTAGTGTATAGTATTTAATCTTTAGGAAAATGGAGGACAATGAAGTCAAACAGCACATTCTGATAAGGTACCACATCCAAGGCCAGTACTCTAGGCTACATATATATATATATATGTCATGCCAATCATGTAGTGAATAAATACGTATATTCATCATGCTATTGTCCATGTATGTGTTTTCATTTTGTTACTTCATTGGTCAAGAACGTACTGTGATTCATCATTGCCTCAGGTATCAATCCTAACCAGCAAAATGCCTATGGTAGATCTTCTACATGCTCCATAACCAGTTCTTCCCCATCTAACTTTATTTCCCAATATTATATCACTCAACTACAAAGTCTTTCAGGGCAAAGACTGCACTTCTATTCTAATCTCCTGTAATGACCAGCACAAAGCTAGCAGCTGCTCAGTGAAGTACTTGAATTGAATTCTGCTTAATGAACATGGCTCCAACAAGGTGGTTTCATCCAGAAATACCAAATGACTTTATTTCTTACTGTGAACCCAGGACAGGGCCTTCCCCTTGTCCTTTACTATTATCCATATATGTATCTATGTTATGTACACGTATATATCCTAATTACCCCTTGGGAGCCTCACAGCAGCCAACCTGAGAGGAGGTGCTATTATACCCCCATCTTACAGAGAAAAAAACTGAGGCAAACAAGTTAAGTAGCTTGCCCAGGGTCACTCAGTTAACAGTACATTAATTAGGGCTTAATTGTTTCCTTTTTAAAAATCTGCTAAATGTTTTATTCTCATATAGATTATAAAATAAGTCCTTGAGTGTAGTAACCATAGCTTATGTTCCCTTGATCTCCTCCATGATATCCAGCAAAAAGTGCTACGCTCGGAAAGGTACTGGCCTTGAAATCAACAAAGATTGATTCAAACCACACCTCTTTCTTACTGGAACAGAGAAGTCACCCAATCACTCTGAAAACAAACAAACAAGGTAATACTCTTAATCCTTGCCTTACAGCACTATTTGGAGACTCAAGTAATATAGAATACGTAAAGAGCTTTGCAAACCTTAAAAGGTGATAAAACTGCCGGTTAAGAGTTTTGTGCTGCATAAGAGCTTTCTTGTTGATTATCCTGAATCTATAGTATAGCACCACTTGCAAGGTATAAATCTTGTCCTCTTAGAAACCTGATGAATCCCTTAAATTTAGCCACATCATTGCATAGTGAGTCTCTGATGTATAATGAAACATCTCTAACTCTTTTGCTAATTTGAGCTCCTCATATATAAATTAGCCCAAAATTTCTCCACTTTTGCCAGTAGCTTTCTTCAAACTTTGATATAAATATATTTGGGTTTCCTATGCCTTTTTTGATATTTGGTTATAATTAGAATATTTTCAGGTCAGTTTTGAGGACGTGGCAAGTAAAGTCAATTTTGTTCTTAGAAGATAAATAATTAAAACTTCAAAAGTGATGGGGAAATAGTGCTCAAACTATTTCTTGTTCTATACAAGACACAATTTGCCTTCAACATGATAAAACACTGTTTTATACTGTGTTGGATAGATGTGAATGTAGTGTCATGAAAAGATACTAGACTTGAAACCTGGATTCATATGCTGGCTCTGCCATTCAGGATTCCTTGGACATTCTGTGTGTATGTATTTGTACAAACATATATATATATATATATATATATATATATATATATATATATATATATATATATATATATATATACACACAAATATACATAGGTACTTATACGGAAGTGCTGTTTAACTCAAATTTTATATAAATATGTGTGCATACATATATATGAGAGGATATTGAGTGACAAGCACATATTGATATTTCTAATCTTAGCTGTGTCTCATTTGTGTTATTATACATGTTTATAGTATCTATGTTTTTTTTAAGGCATTATAATTTGTCCTTCTCAGTGGTTTAGAAGTTGAAAAAAATTATAAGCTTCCATTGCTCTAAGCTTTGCATATACCTTTCTATATCGGTCTATCATCTCATATATACATAATATATAAATAATACATATTGATCTTCATATATTTACAAGCCCACATATGCATATATTAAGGCCATATCCATTACAGCTGAGCTGTCAGTCATTGTTACTGACCCAGGCTATTCATAAAATTGCTTCAGTCCTCTCTGCACGGGTTTGTCTCAGCTGTCTGCTTTACTTTTGCTATGAAAACCTGACCACAGTGAAACACTTGCCCAGAGAAACAACTTATCTTCTTTTATATAAGCCTTAGGGAATTGCTTTTTATTATTTTATTGGGAAAAGAAAAAAGAATTCTGACAAGATCCTACGGAAGTCAGACCATTTGGCTAATTAGCTAATACACTAAATGACAGCATCATATTGAGCCCATAAATTTACAGTAAATATTCCTTTTAAAGCAAATGATAACATTAAAAAAATCATCAAGTCACCATTAAGAACACTTCACTATACTAGGTACTTTATTTTCTATTTTATACAATTCAGATGTGGTAAGATATGTCTAACCATTATACAATTTAGATGAGATGAAAATTTCTTTCTGAATCATTGTAGAAATTCCCTACTATCATTTGTTAGATCAACTAATATTTATAAGGAATTTCATTATTTCTGGAAAATGAGATAATAAATTAACATTTATTGATTAATAAATTGAACAGAAGACCAGAGTCAAGCTTAGTGCCAGTATTAATAAGAGTCTTCTGGGTACTTTTATTTTCTTGAAAATTTTTTTCCCTGAAATTGATTTGTACCATTTGTTTCATTGGGAAATGGAAGCATGTGAAATTGCAGCCTCATTAACTTTTAGTACATGAAAGTTGATTTTTCTTTTGCACGTCAACAATTTCTTGGGAGGAAACTGAGAGTTAGAATCAGTACAATCATTTATAACAGTTTGAGAATAATGTATGCACCCATGCTGGCCAGGCACCGAAACGTACCAAAACCTCCAGGGCCAGGAAGTTAATGTTTCTGCATGTGTAGTGATCTCTTTTAATTTGTCATAATGGCAGGAACAAATCTGTTAGCATGTGATGCTTCTAATCTATGTAACAAATAATGGTGTGCTAAGCTGACTGGATTCCATCTGTCTATTGAACTGTTCATAGCATCTCATTCATCCTGAGTCCAATCCATTATTTCTCAATGGCACATATTAATTCTCTACTACTAGAAAATGTAGCACATCATTACGGGATCCTTTTAATATTCAAGGTATTCAGCAGGTGCTTAGTATCTAATCATCCAGGTTGTAATTCATTTTCAAAGTTTAAAAACCTTTTCTACATTAATATTAGGAGCAACTGCTAAAGTTCGTATTTCCTTTTTTTTCAATTCCTCTAGCACTATTACTGAAAATTCAATAATAAAAACAATATTAATCCAAATCTACTTGTATTTACTTTATAAAGATTCATGTCTGTACAGTAATGATGTCAAGTTTCCTTCACAAAGCTGAGAGTAGTAATCATTTAGTTAGTAGCCTCAATTTACATTTGGAAAACTTTAAATAGAGCTTTGTTGAGCACCTACTAGATGGAAGGCATCACAGGAAATAAAAAGAGTAGCAACTGCAGCATCTGGGCTAAACTTAAAAAATCAAAACCAAAGTCTGAAAATTCTATCCCTTGTATTTTATTGTCCATAGGAGAAATAGGTTGTCTCTGTAACAGACTCCACTAAGCTAAGGAGTGCAGCATTTTCTGACATTACATTTTCAATTTTAAATAAAAAGTAATATTAAAAGTTATTAGTTGCATATTCATAAGTTCATACCTAGATGGCTGCCTTTGTCTAAACCTAGTTCCAAGCTCTAGTTATGTGCCTTATGATTTGCCATACCTATTACTCATAGGTAAATTCTAAAAAAAAGGAAATTAAATTGAATCTTTGAGTACAACACATGTACTCAGCAATATATTGAAAATGATGGTTAAGTTTTTGTTCAATTATCACTAGAATGTTTGAATAAAATGCTGCAATTTCTGGACCCAATTAAACATGAGTGCCGACAGCTCCCAAACTAAGCCATACCATGAATTCATAGATGCTGTGGGGTATTAGAAAATTTCATGAGAGCTACAGCAATACTTCATTCTATCATACACTACATGTACCAACATGTCAATAGTGGTTCTCAAATGTCTGAAATGTTTTTGTTTACTTATACTTTCGCCTATTCCAGTAATCTGCTTCCCCTCACCCTTCTACCCCCAGTTTTGAAAACCCAGATGTCATCTTCCCTCTCTGATAAATATGGTCAAACAAGTGCCTGTGTGTTGAATTATGGTCCGACAGAGGAAGTCATGTCAGTTGATTACTTTGTGGTTCAGGATGTTGACTCTCCTGAACTAGGTGAATGATATGTATGTGCTTGACTAAAGGATTGATACATGGGCTTGATTAAAGTGATTGTTAACCCCTCAAAAGTTGTCTTTCCTTTTATGAATGCAGATCTGAGAACCCGTGAAAGCAGGCCCTCACCCGTGTATGTTGGGGTGCTTATTGTTACACTTCTCAAACTGTTTTCATTTGCAATGTCATATCACTTTGTGCAGTGTCCTACCACAGGTACACATATCCCATTACCAAGCAATTTTTGTTATTTAAGAACTAAATGAAATATTACCTTTCTTTTAATTTATGTTTTCAAGGACTACTAAGTTGTTGGGACATAAATGCTTATTAAACTATTTGGACCTAATTAGTTAGTAAAAGGTCTTGTTACCTTTTTCTTTTGGTTCAGAAGGCATCACAAAAATGTTACTGAGACACTAAGGATACCATGAATGGAGAAATCTTGGCAACTTCTGGTTTGGGTGAAATTTTAGAATCTGGCTTGGTACTGACTTAAAGTATTAAACATGTCTCTTGATCAAACGCAATTATGACCAAGAGATAATTTAATCATCTGATTTATGTGTCTAGGCAATCACTTCTAATGAGCAGAAAGAGAAAAGTCAAGATTTGTTACTTGTTACTGTTTTCATTTGATCTGATTAGTCAAATAATGGTCCAACATACATACCAATGATGCTGGTGAGAACATAATTCATAGAAAGTCAAAAGTTAATTATTTCTATAACTTACATTCTATAGTTCTTCTAGTTTTACAAAGTTTACAAAGAAAGAAAGGTCACAAGAAGTTAGTGCCCTGCCTAACACCACTTACGACTCTCTCGTCCAGATAACTGTCCTATTGTTCTTCTATGCAAAGGTCCACCTCCTAGCTCCTGGTCTTTTCTTTTCTCTGCTAGTTGACTCCGTGAACTCCTTTCTCACCCCTATCTTTCTGAATCTCCGATGTCCTTCAAAATTCAACTCAAACATTATCTTCAATATTAGACCTTTCCTGGTGCCCCTAGGATCCTCTCTACAAAACTACATGCAGCTATATTAGTACATGCCTAAATCTGTACAAGTTGACTCTCCGTCCTGTGTCCTTGAGAGCAAGGAATGGTTTTGCTTTTGACTTTGTATACCTAGGACCTAACATAGACCCAGGCACATAGTCTACATTTTACAAATGCTTGTTGATTCATTTTATAGATGATACATATTTCAGTCTCTGCTCTACTTAACGTGTTCCACCAGAGCCTTAATTGACAAAATTATTTTCATATTAATACTTAATGAATGATAAAATCTTCTTTATCCAAAGATATTTTAGAATTCCACTGCCTTTATAATCTCATCTAGGAGTGAACTCCTTGCAATAATGAATTTTGGAAGCCATCTATGTATGCCCTTTCACTCTTGAGTTCCACTTTGTGCATTCTTTGCACAAATCCTCAATATTTTGTCTATTTAAAGAGTTTGGGACATTCCTCTTAACTTTAGAGCGACGGTCCATCAATAATTCCTTGTTCTGGCTATGTGAATGGCATTACATCTTTTCTGAACATGCATCTGTCTGATATTATTTATTCCACTTTTCTCCTGTAATTCTTAGTTGGTAACATTTTATAATACCCTATTCACATCTCCTAAATGCCTCCCTATTTCTTTTTGGGTGGCCCTCAGATTTAATCTTTCAAATTTTCTGGTACCCCATGACCTAGTCATTCAAGAAGAACACTGCTGTTTTAAAAATGAGTTTTCACTTCAGAGAAGAAGCTTAGAATCATTAAAAGTTCTACATAACCTCCCAAAGACAGTCAAGTCCTCTCTCTTCCTCTTCTTCAACTCTGGTGTAGTCTATCAAACTTATGATGGACCAAGTCTACGGGTTGTCTATTTAAATGCCATTGATAATCTGAGAAGCAGACATTCTTTATCTACTTTTTTTTCTTCATATATACCAAAAGGTTTAACAAATGAGATTAAACTACTATAGGTTAAACTATGACAGTGCAGCCTGTTAGAGAAATTCTTCAATGTTCTGGGGACTGAAAGAAGCAACACATCATTCACACACATGAGTTTATAGTGGATATCATTTGTAGGGAAACTCTTATCCATTCATAATTCTGTGCCATGAATCTTCCCACAATTGTGGCCAATACCTTTGGTGAGTCACTACCTCTTTGCTGCTTAATACTAGTAATTAGATAGTCAGAGTGACCTATATGTATTGCTACATTTTTTAAATTGTCTTGTATGATTTTGACATATGCTTCACAGACACCTTTTTAAGCCTTAAATCAAATAATTTATAGTCAATTACGAAATATAAAGTGTTCTTTACCTTTCTAAGTCAATTGTGGTCTGTTGAAGAACATTATTTATGAATGTCTTCTTTCAAACCCTCATCAACGCTGCCAATGATGAATGTGTAGATTATTCTCATTTTTTAAAATGTAAGATGGGAAATTAGATACATTGATCATGTGTTGCTAAATAAAGTTGAAGAAAATCATAATCCCATGACGATTCAGTTTCATGTCACTCAGAGACCTCGATAATCTCGTCTCTGACTCCTATTCCACATGAAGGGGTAACCAGTGATCCCATTCCATCCGGTCTTCTCGAACAGATAGTCCCTCTATTATATCTACTCTATCACTAATCTTCCATCTCTCCTTGTCTATTGGCTACTTTCCTATTGCCTACCCACATGTCAACGTCTCTCATATCTTACCCAAATTCTCATTTGATTCTAATTTATAGTTTAGTGCGTAGCTGTTTTTATGTTTTCTCCATTAGACTGTGAAAACACCTTGAAAGCAGACTTTTTTCTTTGTTTATTCATTATTTTGGTTTATGCTTTTCTATCTTCAGTGCTTTTTACTGTGTCTATAACATAGTAGGTACTCAATAAATATTTAACTGCCTAGATATTAATATTCTAAGTCAATGTTTTTGTAACTTTGACATTTGTTACTTTTTAGAGTGTTTGCTATATTGAGACTCAGTCCCTCAATGCTTAGAAAATTGTGTTATCTCTAGTAATCACTTTCTTCATATATTTGTATTTATTTGTTGTACTCTAGGTTCTTTTTGTATTTTTTTTTTAGTGCTGTTTCTACACCCTTATGGAGTAAACACTGGGGTCATGCTTAGCTGGGTCTCGTCAGCATTTTAAAGAACACCTCTTTTTTTCCCCTCCTCTATTTCTATTTTTTTTTTAACAAGGTGATGCCATTTATAATCTCCCACAATTTTCCTCCATAAAGGTTACAAGTTTTTTATATTGTAAAAAAGTGTTGCCCCTGGCTGTCATACCTTTCTGTCATATTATTTATTAAAAGTGTTTTAATTTTATTGCTCATCTTCTTCTTAAAACTAATTTGTATTAGTTAAACATCCTCAGAAAATTATAATAGGATGTGTTCATAGCTAGTCTTTTTTTTTTCCTTTTCCAAATTTCAGAAGTTTATAAAAAGTTATCCTCTAGCATATCCTCTAAGAACCCAGATTCATTTCTAGCCAATGAGTAGGCACTGGAGTAAGACTTTAAAGGAAAACATAGGGCAGAAACTCCAAAAAAATTTATCATCTATTTTTTCCAAACAATCAGTCAACCCATCAATAAGCACTTATTACATGTAGAAGTGCCAACTATGTAGCAGATACTACGCTAGGTTCTA
>CM053771.1:456610299-456643937 GCA_028658325.1 Potorous gilbertii
ATATAGGACGTAGGCTTGCCCTCAATACATTACTGGCTCACTTCTTCCAATCACGTATTTCCTAACAGTAATCGTTTTCCACTTCTTCTGCTTAACCAAATGACATAATGCATGAAAATCATTTCGGCAATCTCAATGTGATGTATAAGTAACAATTATTATTAAATATACGTGTGTGTGTTCATTGGAGTTTGCTGATTCTTAACATGTTTCTTTCCACAGTCCTTCCAGTCACTGAGATTTTGGTCCTTTGAGATTGTGATGTGTACATCCAGGAGTACACTATTTTAATTTATAAATTCTATTCATAACACTATTCTAAATGACAAATACAACAAAAAATATCTAGCACTTGAACATTTACAGGGATAATGATGGACAATTTCAGTTACTTGAACCAGAAGATATTAGCTAGGCATAGATGACTGATAGAGGTAAATAAGCACTAAATAGTACATTCAATTCTTTTTCTTAGGAAAAAAAAGGTTCTATACTTAGTACTGAAATAAAAATACATGCAGATATATATAAAATTTGCACTTTGAAAAAAACTGATATATTCGAGAAAAATGTAAAGAAACACAAATACCTAGGTATAAACTGAACATTGCTCATAAAAATTATCAACCTTTCCTTAAGTAAGCTTTTCTTTCTCTTTTGAGAGCATGGAGAAAATGGAGCTTATTTTACTCTGAATATTTGGTTTAGAGGTAACTCAGAATTCTCAAAGAAATGCCATCAAAGTACAGGCTCAATACTATTCTGTTTAGTTGAAAAAAGCATCAAATATCATCCTGGAAATACCATATTTTCTGTCACCAAACTAATTTAGTTAAGTACAGATAAGAACAAGTGTTAAACAAAGGATTTTTTGGACTATCATGACCCACAAATCTCTGCTTCTCTTGATTCCCTATCAAGTACAAATGACTTCAAGTTCATTCATATAAAAGTCATATTTGACATACATAATTCTGAGCTGATAATTTCTGCATTTTTTTTCCTATCAGATGCTTAAATAAAAAAAAACTCAAATCAGAGTAACACAATATACTTTGACTCCCTTTTGATGGACTTTTCCTATTTAGGAGGATGCTTCAGGAGCATTTTCCTGTCTCATTTAAATCCTCTTCTTTCCTGATTAATGATTTGTTTCCATTTTGTAACATGGATCCTGCTCACCATATGTCACTTTTTGCCAAAGACTTTTTAAAAATTTCAAGTTTTCTTCCTCAACTCTAAGAATTATAAAATACTCTCAAACAAAATAAATCATTTGAGAAACATCCATAAAATGATTCTCTATAGATCCTCGAATAGTACAGGCACTGTTTGGATAATATTAATATCATAAAACATGATGTCTATTCCTTCTCTTTTTGTCAATGTTCTACATAGTTTAAAAAAAACATTTTTTTAAATGAACAGAGTATTTAGATATAAGGTAGAGCTTGTATAACACTGAAATGTAATAGGTATTCAATCAGTAATATATTTTTTCCTGGTAAATTGAAAAGGAAAACAAAATATAAAAAGTAACACAAATTCAGTGCAGCATCTAAACTAGAGGAGCACAAGTGGTTCTTTTACTGTCATCCAATTCTGACTGGTTTCACTGACTTATCTTTGACAGAAAAAAAAAATCAAAACCTTTTACAGAAGAAAGCTGCAGTTGAATTCCAGGTCCTCTAGCACCAAATCCAGAGTTCCTTAATTTATGATCCTCTGAACTGTTATATGTTGAACAGATAAATTCATTTCCTTGTAATTCATTTTATTTAGATATCTCAATGATTTTCTTCAGTTGAAACACCTTAAGAGGTAATGAATGATAACAATGATATCCACAAGGTCGTTTTTGTCATACTTTTTTTTAAAGGTGTGACATTTAACTTGTTACCAAAAAAACCCATATTGAGAGACCTGACAGCTTACATCAGATTTGAAAAAAAGAAAAAAAAAGTTGCTTTTTATTACAAAGGGATGTAGACACTTGTTAATGACTATTATTTCTTTGTGGAACATACCAGATTACCTTGAGCTACATATCAAGCAAGGAAATTAGTGAAAAGACAGAAGTTGAATTAAAAAAGTAGATAATATTATGATTAACTTGACATTCTGTCATAGAAATTATGTGGCATGACAAGGTTTGTTCTATAAAATCTTGTGTAAATTTAACTTTTCTTTCTCTAAATAAATGGTAATTTATTGTATTAAGAATCAATATTCAAAGTAATTAATATTTGAAAAAATCAATTCATTAAAAGCTAGACATGGTATATTTGTGTGCATATGTTTATGTATAAATACATATGAGCATTTGTACATATATAAATACACATATACATATATATCTTTATCACTATCTATATAAATATGTGCTTATAATACTTTTCATTCATTCTCCTCATGCAATATAAAGAATTTATTACATTATTGAACACCATTCACAGATTCACACAATTCCAGGGTTGCAACTGGTCCCAGAGACCACATGATGAAACACATTCTTGAATCAAAGACATCCATTCTTGCTTAAGAGCTTAAGATCTAGAAGGAACCCCGAAGTAACATTCATCTTCAAGATCAATAAGCATGATGCCTCCATGCCAGGCTTATGATATTTCCCAAACTTTTCATCTATTTCTGTCCAGATGGGCTGTAGCACATACTATAATTGTGAGACTGTTTTAGTTTCTCTTTTCACTGATACGCATCCAAATCTCCATCATCTTTCTCCCTTGGACCCTCTTACTAGATTTTACACATATACCTTAACACACTACACAATAATAGTAGCCTCACCCCTTCACCTCTAGCATTCTGCTTCTTTTATAAAAGATACATACATGTAGAGTCATGTGCCAGCCATGAATTTCATCCTATCAAGTTCAGTGATACATGTGAGACTATCTTTGTCTCCCTGTGCCAGAAACTTAATTTATTTGCTCACTGACATTTTAAGCATTTGCATATAAATATTCAAACAATGGCCTCTAATAATGCCTATTTTCTTGGATTTAGTCTCCTGTGAACTTCTCAAGTATTCCTGGAAAGTAGCCAGTTATTCTTATATTTAATAGTCATGGCCCAGGAATAGAAATAACATCCTCAGGATCAGCTTCTTTGGAAGGTTCTTATCTCTCCAGTTTTTGTTCCTAGGCAAAGTTTACTTGAATTAAAATGACTGTCGTGAACAATATATTGTAAAGAATTCCAGACTCATGAGGTTGATCATCTATCCTATCTGATATAGTAGAGTACGTTGCACTTTAGCATCAGGAAGAATTTTGGAGGTCCTCTCTTTTAACCCCTTAATTTAACACATCAGGGAAATTTTCATTACATAACAGCAAGAAATTTCTTTTATGGTATTATTTATGGTTTTAGATCTGGAGAGGTTAACTGTTATACTGAAGGTCACATGACCAGTTTACAGCAAAGCTGAAAGTAAAATGCATTGTCTGCTCCCTCCTAGACAAGTACCAAATCCCCCACATTTGGACTTTACTTCTGAAAGTGGCATAGGTTACTTCTTGGTCTGTAGCGATAATATATGTGCCACCATTAAAAGAAGATTATTTTTTAAAGCTTAGTACTAATTGCTGGACAAGTATTAAGTAAGGTAAAATTAAAAACAAATCCATTTTATGAAGACAACAGAAACATGAGTCTCTCGAATATAATACACATGCAAAAGAGCTTATTAGACAAGGTTGTTCAAGGAAAACCACTGCCAGACAGCTCAAGAAATAATCATTAGGTGGAATAATAAAAGATGAAATACAGGAATAAGAATGCATTTTGACAGATTAAATAGCCTTTGCCCATTTTCCCTCCAAATATTTTGTTCTTACTTATGGCTTTCCCCAGGGAAAACATGTCCTTGTTGAATATTCCTATTTATATGTCCTGTAAAATGGTCATGGCACTTACTGTGGAGTAATTTGACTGGTTTATGGCCACACAAATAGAGCTATGTTGCCATAAATCTAAAAGCTGACAAAAATGTTCATACATACTGAACTGGGATTACCTATGATTGTCTTATATTTGCCTTTACAGCTTTTTTTAACTTTCTTGACACAAATTGAGTAGTGTTTTCACTGTTTAGTGGTACATTTGGCTCTCAAGGTCATTTGTGAAGGTCTAGAGTTCATGACTCAACCTCATAAATAAGAATTGTCTCTAAGATAATACCAGAAGATCAGAGCTGGAAGCGACCTTGGAGGTCACGTAATCCAAACTCCTCATTTTTCAGATGTGGAGACCAAGGCTTGGACTGGAGAAGTGGTTTGTCCAACATCATACAGGTAGATGGTAGATTGGTAGAGCTGGTATTAGAACCAGACCCAAATCCAGGACTCATTCCATTGTGCCTTCCTTCTACCTTATCAGTTATAATACTGAGTAAAGCTAGATTCTTTCTAGAAATGTAATCATAATTTATATTTTAAGAAAATCAAGGAATTTCAGATTTGAAAGGGAAATCAATGGCCCTACAGTAATACCCAAACCTGAGAAATGAGACTCACTATAACAAACTTCACAATTAGTCACCTAGGTAGCATAGTGGATAGAGTGTCAGGCCTGGAGTCAAGAAGAATCATCTTTCTGAGTTCAAACCTGGCCTCAGACATGTACTAGCTGTGTGACCCTGAGCTAGGGGTAGGGAACCTGTGGCTTCAAGGTCACATGTGGCCCTCTAGGGGGGATTTGTTCTATGAAGTTTGGATTCAGTGAAAGGGCCGCACTTGAGGACCTAGAGGGCCACATGTGGCTTTGAGGCTACAGGTTCTCTACGTGGACAATTCACTTGCCTCAGTTTCCTCATATGTAAAATGAACTGGAGAAGTAAATGGCAAATCACTCTAGTATCTTTGCTCCAAATGAAGCAAACCCCAAAAGGGCTTAAAAAGAATCAGACAGAACTGAAAAAACAACAACAACCACCTCTCTTTGAAGAACTTCAATTACAGTGAATATAATACCGACTAGGGAAGCTCGCCCCATCCTATCTTCCCACCAAAAATAAAAATCTGGTCCCTTAACACATGACACACCTTCAAATAACAGAAGAGAGACAGGATGTTCCTCCTAAATCTTTTTCTAATCCAGATTAAACATCTCTAACATCTTCACCTGTACCCCAGATCCTTCACCATTCTGGCTGGCTTTTCTAGATGTTTTCTGGCTTATCAGTATCCTTCCTAAACTGCGGAACACAGAACTGAACACAATATTCAACATATGGCCTGAACAAGGCAGGGTAAAATGTGAGTATCACCTTCTGAATCATGGAAGCTATGCTTCTCTTAATGATGCAGCTGGGTGGTGTAATGGTTAGAGTTCTGGACCTGGAATAAGGAATATCTTGAGTTCAATCAAATACAGCTTTAGACATATACTAATTGTGTGATCCCAGGCAAGTCACTTAAACTTCCCTCAGACTATTTTCTTATCTGTAAAATGGAGATAATGATTTATTATCCTTTAAGGATTACTGGGGAGGTAACCTAAGAAAATATCTATAACACTATTTGAAAACACTAAACTATATAAATAGTAGCTATTACTTTTAAGGTATCATTTATTTATTTATTTATTTTGGTGTATGCCACTCACTTAATATATTGAAACATCACTCTGATAAAACCTTAAGATCCTTTTTCATAGAATTAGTTTTTCACCAAGACTTAATTTCTCTTGTACTTGTGAAGTTGATTTTTTTGAATCCAAGTTTAGAACTTTATATTTATCCCTGTTGGATTTTATCTAATTAGATTTAGCTCAATAATTCTAGTCTGTCAAAGTCTTCTTGTATTCTTACTCTGTTATCTAGGGTGTTAATTATCTCGTAGTTGAATGTCATCTACAAATTTGATAAACATGTCATGCATATACCTTTATTTAACTCAGTGATTAAAAATATTAAACAGATCCTATAAAGACAGATCCCTGGGACACTCTACTGGATACCTCTTGCCAGGCTGACACTGAATCATGAATGAATACACTGTAAGTCGGGTCATTCAACATATTGTGAATCTGGTTACCTGAATTATCATCTAGCCTATATCTCTCTATCTTTTCCCACAAGAACTGTATAAGACACTTGCAGTAACTAGTCACCATATTCATGAGTATTGAAATTATCCACTCTACATAATTCATAATTAACAGTAGGAGATGAGGTCCAGCTTTGCTTTTCCTCAAGTCTTCTCTCCAGGAAACCAGGTCAAATAATTTAGGTCCTTTCAAAAATTATTTTTTTTTCATTCTCCATGAAGAAGAGTCCAGGACCATTTTCTCCACTGGGTCTTAACACTGAGCTGTTGCTTTCTCTTGGACCACATGGTTGTCTCCCTCCATGAACACTTTGGTCACTGAAGCTGTCTTTGCACAACTGCCCTATCTTGACCTATGAGACTCTTTGGGAAATTATCTAGAGTAAGATGGCTGTTCCACCCGTGTGTGTGTGTGTGTGTGTGTGTGTGTGTGTGTGTGTGTGTGTGTGTGTCTGTGTGTGTCTGTGTGTGTGTTTGTGTGTGTGTGTGTGTGTTCTGGAATTCTCTCTCCAGCCCCTTCCCCACTCATTGACAAGGCAAGAAATATAATGTCACTTATACACATGAAATCATGCAAAATATATTTCCATATTAGCCATGTTGCCAAAAAAAGCAAGAAAAATAAAGTGGAAAAATATACCTCATTCTGTGCTCAGATTTCATCAACTCTCTTTAGAGGCAGCATTTTTCATCAACAGTCCTTTGGAATTATTTTGTATCACTGTATTAATCGGAATGCCTAAGTCATCATTCACAGTTGACCATGGTATAATATAGCTATTTCTGTGTATGCTGTCTCCCAATTCAGTTCATTTCAATTTGCATCACTTCATAAATGTCTTCCTAGGTTTTTCTGAAATCAATCTGTTCATCATTTCTTATAATGCAATGCTATTCTACTACAATCAAACATTCCCCAATTGATGGGTATCCCCTGAAATTCCAATTCTTTGCCATCACAAAAATAGTTATTATAGATATTATTGTAAATATAGGTCTTTTTCCTAAATTTCCTGTTCTTTACAAGGCTTTAACAAGGTCCTTCCCAACATCCACCCAATCTTTCCTCTGGGATTCACTTTAATGTACCCTGTACATATCTTGTATGTGTACAAATCTGTTTGCATCTTGTTTCCCCTATGAGAACGTGACCTGTTGGAGGGTACAGATTGTATTTTTGCTTTCTTTGTATCTCCAGTGCTTATCATGTTGCCTCTCACATAATAAGCACTTAAATGCTTGTTGACTGATTATGAACAGCATAGAGTCCAGAACTAAAATTTTTTTAAAAATTCATCAAATAGAAGAAGGTAATGAAGAAAAGAGTAGATCTGTGCCAAAAACACTCCCAGTGGAAAGACTTGACTTTGCAATGTAATAATATTACCTCTCCGTCTGTTTTAGTTTCACAGTGTAATGTGTTTTATTGCCCCATAACCTTTCATAACTTTTTAGTGTGCTTTAAATTTAATAGATCTCTATACAATAAACAAACATTGAGAATAGGGTTTACAAATTCTTAGTGTAATAGCTATTGAAATTCCTTATTAAAAATGAATTCAGAGTATAACACTTTAATGGGAATTTTCTAAATATATATTGAAGATACCTTTGTTTCTTCTTCCAGTTACTTCACACACACACACACACACACACACACACACACACACACACACACACACACATTGAACCATTCCTTAAATTCAGTTGGCTGGGGAGACTAAAAGCTTAGAATAGTGATATCATTTACTCACTGTTTGAGTATAAAGAAGGCTGGTGGACTTAGGGAGGGATGCTTAGAAGTTTGGCTGATATAATGCCATGGGAGCATCATTCACCTCAATTAACTCAAGAGGCTTTTACTGTCTATCCTTGTTAAATGTCTTTCACTTGATCTGGCGAAGTAAATTTATTTTTTGTTGATTTTAATGGTTCTCATTTTGTTCCCACATCAAAACTAAAGTGCCAAGAATTGGAAGATAAGTTTTTGGAAGTGATATTTTGCAATAAACTATACTCTTGCAATCACATAAAGGACTGAAAAAAGTTTCCAGAATATTCATTTATCTCTGATTCACACAATAAAATGTTTAGATACTACTTCAGGTCGCTCCAAGTAGACCACTTAGGTATAGTTAGTTGCAAGGGTATTATGATGGTCTCCTCACAACAGCTATTCCTTTGAACAGGCAGATGCAAGCAATCAAATGAAAAGTGATATGAGACCCACTGAAGCCCCTCATCACCTAAAGAAGGCTGAAAACCTGGACCAGCCAATCAGAGCTGAGTCTTTCTGGACAGAGATATCAATAATGTTTCACAATACTCTGTGAGTGAACCCAAAAAACTTCTGCTATGTCAGTCATCACAAGATCAAATAAAGCTGGCACAGATATCCTGAGTCAGGGGCATTTCCTTGCTTATTGGTAACTATAATCTTGGCTGACATCCTGATTCAGGGGCTCTTTCTTGCTTCATGGCTTTATAATCTGTGTAGCCTAACCCCAAAAAAGCTTAGTTCCAATGGCAGCTCCCATACATGCATACCAATCCACTGACAGAAATAAACACACATACAGCCTAATTTTGTTTATCTTTCTTAGACTGAACTCTGAAGGTTGACAGTACCATCTGTGCCTTACAGTTTTCAGGTTTCCTTTGGGTATTCTTCAGATGCCTATCTATTCTTTAGCTATCCTGACAACATTCCTTCCTATAGTGATCATGGATGTTTTAAAAATATGGACATTTTCCATTGTTTAAGAGATGCTAGAGTTTTCAAAAAAGGTCACAACTTAGCAACAGTTCTGGGAGGACTGAAAAATCAGAATTGTTTTAGAATACTTAACACTAATTATCTTGGAGTTATCTCTTTTTTCTTGGAGGGGAAGAAAGGAGAAATACTTGTCACTCCTTTAGCACCCACCTTTCTCCCTTACATTTCTTCCTTTATTCCATGTCACCTCTTGTCACACACACATAAAAAGTTATCTACATTTTTTATGATCCAGTTCCTCCTACAAGTGTCACTATATTGGTTAATTTAGTAAAATAATAAGAGGTAAAGTCATTTTACTTTCAAGCCAGAACAATTTTTCTTTTATACTGCTAACATTGAATTAAATTATTTTTGATGTTAATAAATGCTAGAACAACTCGACCATTTGAATTGACCGTTAACATGCTAAATTGATTTAAGAGAGACTGGTTAAAATGAATGATTCTCTTCCCCTCCTCTTGGCTTCAGGGGGAGAGTTGACTATTGAGAAGCAAGAAGGATGGAAGGTAGAAAATATGAAACAAACACTTATTGTTCACTCTTCTTACTTTCACAGAATCCCTGAACCATACAATATTATAATCTAAAGGGACCTTAAAGATCACAGTCAAACAGCCTCATTTCCATTTCCCAGAGTCAACAAGAAAACTGAAGAGCCTGGTTGCTAAATTTATCTTTCCAAGAAACAATGCATTTCACATTCTTCCTTCAGTATCATTTTCTTTCCCTATCACTAGATGTGATAAACTACCTATTCATTTATAGGCCTCCACAGAAATTCTTCAGCAGCTCAAAGAGAAGTGGCATAATTATTGATGCCTCTTGACTTCCTAAAAAGTAGTGTAGTAAAAGGTTTATTATCTTGTCAATTACTTCTAAAGACTGACTACAGTTGAAGTTTTTTGTAAAGCACAGATATATAACCATTACAACACTTTTAATACAACTTGACACTAAATTCAACCAAGTGACAGTATAAACTAATATCAGAAAAGAAGAGCATGTTACTTTTGGTCTATACATTTTAACTAGCTCACAAATAAAATGAAGTGAATACAATTCCTCCTCCATTTACTCTGTATGTATTTCAATTACCACTCTGAAGGGAGGGGAGGATAGTTTACCATGAGCTACTGTGAGCCAAATGATGCATGAGATGAGCAATGCTACTTATGTATGCATCCTACTTAAAATGAATGTCATAAACTACCGTATTTAAAAAAGCCTTTCCAATGTCTCTGTGTTATATTGTTTGCTAAGAATGCAAGCTTTATGAGCCTTGTAGGTATTCTATACTATGTCTGGCATTTCCTGGACAGATTGTTATGGAAAAAGAGGGAAAGAAAGCAAAGCAAAAGGGAATTATAATTAGTTTAATTAAAGAGCAAAACCCCACATCAGCCTTTTTTATGTACCACGCTTTGTGTGGTTAATTAACAAATCTCAAATGCTAAGCATTACAAAAACACTCTGCAAATCCACATGTTTGGTATTGTGGTAGGATGATGAAATGTTAGGACCTAGAGAATCTGAAATTCCCTAAAATACCCCCAGTAAAGCTCTTAACATGCACCAGAAGGAATGATGATAAAGAAAACTAATGATAAAGAAAATCATTCTACAAACTCCATCATCCTATCCAGGAGTAAGGGAAAAAAACCAACCCAGATTCCATCAAATATCCTGAATAGAAGGTAGATGGAAGATGCAATTGAAAACAGTCCAGTCACAGAGTACGGGACTGAACCAAAGACAGTCTCAGAGACCCTTAAGAGATAGATCTTGAGTGAGGCACAATAACAGGGCAGTCATGATGCCCCAGCAATACTAGGAAAAAGTCCCAGAGCTCTGGTCAGGCATTCTATGACCTGCCCAGCATTCCAACATCGCTCACTCAATATAAATTACAGGCAGATACAAAGCAATCTCAGCACCATCTAAGCCTCAGGCCAAATCTAGAGTTCAGGAAGCCTTGACTAGAATCAAAGTAAGAGACAATACCAAACAATTGTGACAGAAAGTGAAGTCTGGTCTTTTTCCCCATAAAAAGGATCAATCAGGTGATACCCACATTATCAAGGGATATAAGAGTAGAGTGTGTCCCAAGCACAAGCACTCAACTTAGAAACTTAGCGAGGAGATATGAGGAAATAGGAAAAGAAATGCTAGACTCAAAATGAAAATATCTTGGACTTTGCAAAGGATAAACTCCAAAAAAGAGAATTAATCTACAACAAACTGAAAAAGAGCTTCAGCTGGTCACTAGCACTATAAGAGTCCCTGGGGGAAAAATGAAACAAGAGATAAAAAAATTAAATATCTAAAGAGAAAAGGCGGTCAAAGGAAATTAATATCTTAGAATAGTTTTACATATCACAAAAGAAAAAAATTCCTTGAAAATTAGAATGGACCAATCAGAAAATGACTTCATGAGTCAATAAGCAATATTAAAAAAGATTAAAAGAGTAAAAAACAAGGAAAATGTAAGGAATACACACACATACACACACACACACACACACACACATGTATAAAATAAATGACCTGGAAAACAAGTTCAGTAGAGATCATTTAAGAACCACTGGACTACTTGAAAAACATGACCAAAAAGAAGTCTGCATATCGTATTTCAAGAAATAATAAATGAAACTACCCAAATATTTTAAAAGCAGAAGGAAAAGTGAAATAAAAGTATTCTTTTGTCATCTTTTGAAAGAAACCCCGAAGTGAACACATCCAATAATATCATAGCTAAAATCTAGACCTTTCACGTCAAAGGAAAAATATATTTCAAGCTGTCAAAAAGAAAAAGAGTTAAGTACCAAGGAGTCACCATTGAAATCACACAAAGTTTGGCAGTTGCAACTTTAAAAGAGAAGAGAGATTAAAAATGATATTCCAAACAGCCAAAAGGATAAAGGCTTACAGAGAAGAAGAGCCTATTCAGCAAAACAGAATAATTCTATAGGAGGAAAAAAAATTGGATCTTTAATGAAATGGTAGATTTTCAAGCAGACCTGAGAATGGGGTAAGAATGAGGACACATGTTGAACAACAGGAAAATATAGAAAGAAATGTGTCTGATCAATGTAAAAGGACTGTGTGAGGATGAATTGTTCAGATACACACAGAATGAAGAAACAAAAGTCTCCTAAAACCCTAATATCCTTCATAGCCATAGAGAAAGGTAAATATAGGGCATAAGGACTGGAGTTAGCTTGGTTCTGCTTCGGTATTTTTAGTAGAAGACAGATACAGGAGGGCTAGAGAACTATGAGGTGAAGAAAAGGATGAGGATGGGGAGAGAATTCACCATCTTACACAATAAGGTTACAGCATTCAAAAGTGAAGAAAATAGTGTGGGGGTGTGGGAAGGAATATATATATATACCATATGATTTCACCTGAATCACATACAGGTAACATATAAAAACACACACACACACATATATACTCCCACAAAGAATGTTCTATAACTGCAATTAAATTAAATAGGGAAAGAGTTGAAGACTAGAATGTATAGCGATAAGATGGAGGGAAAAGTATATGCGGGAAATAGCTACAAGAAAAACATTTGAACATAAAGGAGAAAAAACATGAGGCAGGGATTAAAGGAAAAAATATAATCAAGGAAAGGATAAGGGATAGATAAGATTGGCTAAGGAGCAGACACAAATTACAAATATCACTTTTTAAAAGAAGCACTGATTAGCCAAGGAAGAAAAATATATAAAGTATAAGGCAGAAGAAAACATATATTTAATGGTCAGAAATGTGACTGAGATGAAGTCACTCATGAAGTGGAAGGAGATAGAATAAAGGAATTGAAAAGTAGAATTCAATAATAGGTTGTACTAAAATTTAAAAATTTAAAATGAGAGTTTAGAGCAAGATCTATTATGTCTTCAGTGAAATAAAAAACACAGGGATAACAGTCATGATTGTGGATAAGGCTACAATAAATATAGACAAAAGATAAACACAAATCAAGAGAGAAATTACATTATACTTAAAATACCATAAATAACAAGTAAATATTAATAGTTAATTTAACTTCATTGAATATCATAGCATTTAGATACTTAAAGGAAAAGGTAATCACATTTCAGGGGGGAACATTATAAGAGTTGGAGAGTGGAACCTCAATATACCTCTTTCAGAACTAGAAAAATTCAACAAAATGATACATAATAAAGGAGCAAATCAATGAAAAGGGCATGCAACTTAAAAGTAAAACAAAAAAAATACCCCCAAAAAACTTGATACCAAGAAGTTAATTCTCAAATTCAAAGAACAGATTAACAAAAGTTAAAAAAAAATAAAATCCAATTGGATTGATAATTTAAAATGGAAACTTTTAAACAATATATAAAAATCAAACTAGCCACTTCATAGGCATGAATATATTTGAACACCAAATTATTTTCTTACAATTACTTAACTACTCAGTGATATTTGTATTTAATTTTGGATGGAAATGTTATTTTCCCTTCTTTCCCTATTAGCCATATAGCTTTGTCTATCATTCTCAGAACCTCATATCTTATAGCTAAAATATGCTCCTTCAGATATAACCTCAAATTATTTTTGTTAATTTTGTCCATCATTATAACATTTGTGATTTGACTATCTAAATACACAGAAATGTAAATTCAACACATCTATTAAAATAGTATTATTGACTTTATGGTAAGAATAACTTAAGGTGAGCATAACATTTGAATACATACATTTGATCACCATGTCAATGCTTAAAAATTATAATTAGCTCACCACTGACTATATAATAGATACAATATAATATACATAATGTAATGTGAAACTATTTTAGGCTGCTATTCAAGACCTAAGCATAGACCGCTTTTTCTCTGTGGATAACTCTCCAAACTTAGAAACATTAATTTCTCCACCGTAAACCCAATGACATTTTCTAACACCTTACTCTGTCTAAGTCTTCCATGGCACCCTGTTAAGCATCAGAGATGCAACAAAAAATTAAATGAAGCCACTTATGGCCACTCAATGTCTAGAACAAGGGCCGGCAAAATCTTTTAGAAAGTAAAACAAACAGAAAACAAAAACAAAAACCTTCACACTTAGAATGATGACAGCGTCTATTTTCTTCCTAGATCTAGTTATGAATGTTAACACTTTTTGCAATCTACTAACATATATTTCCCCATCATTCTGTAATTGAGAAAAAAAGTATTTGACTTCTATTATCTTCTCCCTCCATATGGAAGAGTCACAAACCCAGTCAACTACCAGGAAAAATCACAACAACAAAATGCCAAGTCCTAACCTTTGTGAAGTTCTTAAACAGTTTATTGATGTGGCCAACTAAAATAAGATTTAAATAAAAAAAACAAAACTGACTTCACATTAAAGTGATTACTCAATGTGTGTTACAATCTTGTATTGATCTTAAAGTTGCATTGAAGCTAGAGAATTTTTAACTTAAATGAAGCCAGGAAATCTAAAAGAAACTTTTCAAAAGCAAACATTAGATTCGTTATCTGAGGTTCTTTAAGCAATCATGAGTAATCTCCTACACATCAGTATTACAAATGGAATGTAGACAAACTCTTTAAGACATTAACCTTTCTTTTGCTCTGGTTCTTTTTTAGGAGAACAACATTATCTATCATTGGGCTGCCCAAGAGAACAGGCCAAATTTCCAGGCAACTTGCCTTGAATAAGTGACTGAACCAAATCCCTTACTTGTCAACTCCTAGACTAGAGGGTTGCTAGCTAAGAGCTTCTCAGAACCCTGCGCATCTGGTTTGCTGCTGAGGAACCTGTCAGAAAAGGCAGCATAAAGACAGAAATAGCTGCCAAGGGGAATATCAAGAAAATTACCACTCACACTTTAAAAAAAAAAATTAAAAAAACCCGATTTTTCCCCAATTACAAACAGTTTAATCACAATTTAGCACTCCAGTCTATACTAAAACTTTTTTAAGCTGATTGCTTAATTCCCATAACATGGTTTTTTCCTAAAATATTATCAGTTTCATGATTTAGAGGTTAAATTCATCATGATTCCCATTTTTTTTTCCAATGTGAGGCGGTGGTTTTTATTTTTAGTTTTTATGAAAATTCTTAATTTTCTTACCTAGGTTAATGCCTTTCAAATGCGAAGGCATTGGTCACTCTCATCTGCAGAAGTGGGTTCAACACTGGATCCAAACTCACTTTCATACAAGTGGAAAGGACGTCTATTTTCTGAAAAGTGGGCAGGTTTCCTTTTACAGATGACGTCATTCGTGCCCATTCTGCGACACTGTGGAGAAACCCTGACATAAGTCGTTCGTGTCGGGACCCGCCAGCCGGTGGTCATCCCTTGTAGCGAAGAGGCTGACTCGAATCACTGATCTAGCCACTTTCTTCTCCCACGCTGTCAGAGGGAGAAGGCCCAAGGGTGTCATTTTGTTGTCCCTGAGTAAAACGACGAACGAACCAAAGTAGGGCTCGGGAGTCACGGGACAGCTGTGGCCACAGCATCAGGGATGGCGCCATCTTGGCTGCATGTCATCCTGGAGCCCCGCCCCCGATCACGTGACCGCCGGCGAACCCCGCCCCCACCTTAGTCTCCCGAAGGAGGAGAGGCGGGGCTTGGTCCGCTAGCTATAAGCAGGTGGCCCGGACTGAATCTCGTGGCACGTGTGCCCTTTGTGAGCTCCCAAAGCTTCCGCCGGAGCGGTGAGTTTTTATTGCATCTCTGCCAGAAGAGCAGCTCCCAGACCCAAAGCCACCCTTAGAGCTTTCCCAATTTTCTGCTTATTGGGGTAAAGGGCAGGTGCAGGAGTCAGAAAAAAACGTGGAATAAATGGTATAAGCTAAAAGAAAACAGCTGCTCCAACGAGAAAAGAGAGCAATTTTGTCCACCTCTCCATAGCAGCGGCTGTCATCCACGCCAGTAGGATGAATGTCACCACAGGGGGTGAGTATAAGTCAAAACCAAGAGCTTGAAGCTGTATTATGGTGTCCATCAACTTGTTGACGTTGTCGGGGGCGTGAGGAAACAGAATAGATTCTCTCTCCGTTCCCAAGTCCTAGCTTGTGTTCCACATGAACTTCAGACACGCCGCAGAGCCCCCGCCAAGTAGGGTCATTGACAAAAAAATGTCACAGATTAAACTGAAACTGACACGGACTCGCTGTCTGTCAGTAAGGTGTAATGAAGCCCAAGCAGAAGTCACTCCTGCCGGTGGTGGATGTTTGTGGCACAGATCTGCAGTATATGAGCTTCTGTACTGGGAGTGTGTCAGCTAGCAGGCATAAACTGGTTTCTTTGGGGACAGGGATGGGAATGAGGGAAGCTAAGACAAAGATAGGCAGACTAGAAACTGGAGAAATACTAAATAAGATGTGGAGAAAGTAAAAAATAAACCACAGGGATTTCCCTTGGCTGAATCTTACTTATGGTGGGGCTAGTAATTAGCTTCCTGTTCACTTTTCCTCATGACAAAGGTGATACTTTGGGACCTTGAATCATCATCACTTCCTTGTGAAAAAAAAAAAGACTTTTCCATGCCTCTGCTGAGAGACGATGAAGTCCTAGGTAATTAGTCTTTAAAGTTATTCAATATACAAGTCATAAACATGTTTTGTGTCTCTGAACTGATTCGTGTTCATCCTTCATTGCCGAAGAAGACCATACCATCAGAGAAATGATGACATGACTTGCAGTTGACTTTGTTTTGAGTGAAGGAGGACTGTGCAGGTCAACAGCCTCACTTCTCCTCCAGGGCCATTTCTGGGATAAGGGAAAGTTTGGCAGTCAGAGAGTAAGGCATTTTCAAGTGTGGGGAGGGAAGAGATGGGGAGAAAATTTGGAACTCAAAATTTTTTTGCGGAAATGAATGTTGAAAACTTAAAATAAGTAAGAAAATAAATTCTAGTGCTAAGAGATTGAATAGAAAAATGGGAATTTTAAACAATTCCTTTGAAAAGCTGATAGATTCAAGTTGAATGTGGCAGTAGGGTATGATCCTCTTCAAGAACAAAGGAGAAGCACACAAGGGTACTACCAAGTATATGTGTTTAGACATATATAAATGCATACATATGTACATATATTCACAACACAAGTATAAATGAATATGTATAAATGAATATACATGTATATGTATACACCCATACATACACTTCTTATTAACTGAACTCAAGTTGCTTTTATTTTAGCTGGTTTATGTATAAACACAGACTGGCCGTTTTTCCCTTAGTACAGAAACAAAGCGCAAGTTTTAAGTATTCAACTGACATGGACATTTAATGATTTATTGAGTACATACAGAATAAGATTCCATATATTTTCTTTTAAAATTGCTTGGGATTTTGAACTCCAAACTTTACTGCATATAAGAATTACAGCTGAAATAAATGATGAAAAATAGGTAAATGGACTGTAAATGATCTCCATACAGTTTTTTGCTTCATTGGTGTTCTTTCTGTCTGAAATGGTCTACTTAACCTTTCATTGTCATCAAAATCTTTCTTTACTTGAATTCATTCTCAAATTTAAAACTAAGGTGACAGACTTCCTTCTCCATGAAGCTTTACTTGAATGATATCCTCCTTTCCCCTCTTCTTGCTCCCCTACCCCCCATTAATGACTTTTTCCCTAGACTTCATTTAGAACTTCACTTAGCATTTGACAGGAGGAAGTTTAAACATACTGGATAGAGTGCAAGGCCTGAAGTCAGGAAGATTTGTCTTCCAGAGTTCAAATCTAGCCTCAGACACTTACTAGCTGTGTGACTCTTGGCAAGTTATGTAACTTTGCCACAGTCTCCTCATCCATAAAATGGACTGGAGAAAGAAATGGCAAACGACTCCAGTGTCTTTGCCAAGAAAATCACAAATGAGGTGAAGAAGAGTTGGACACTACTCAACAAAAACAACGGAGCAAGTTTGATGTGTCTAGAGAGTGGTCTTATCTGTGAATTTACCAGGTATATTACCTCTAGAAAGTCTTAACATCTCAGTCTCTCTGACAACTCTACATATACAAGTTGCAGTACAGTTAATAACAATGGTAGTAATACTAATAATTTTTAAATGGCTAGTATTTATACTGTGCTAAGCACTTTAAAAATGTTATCTCATTTTATCCTCACAACCCTGGGAGGAAGATGCTATTTTTATGTTCATTTTATACTTTAGGAAACTGTGGCAAACAACAGCTCGTTGGGATGGCTAGCCTCTCCTTCCAAGGACTGGATTTTCCAAATAATCTGTGAATCAGGCTAGAAGCAGATTGGTGAGGTTGCTGCCACTCCCTGGGCTCCTATACTATATGTATATGGATATAGATATAAAAATATGCATAGTACTGTTATACTCTATATTACTTCATGTAAACTCCTCAGAATGAAGGATAACACAGTTAGAAAATTATATAAGACAAAAATATAATCTCATAATCAAAATAAATTATAATTATAGACACCAAGTCAGATACTATAGAATGAATTAAGCGAGTCTCTCTGTAATATTGAGGTCCAAACATAATATAATCCAAAGATGAGGCAGCTAGGTGGTACAGCGGGGACAGTAATAGGCTTGGAGTCAAGAATGCCTGAGTTCAAATGCAGTATCAGATACCCACTAGCTGTGTGACGTTTGTCCACGCTGAGATGTACAGTTCTTGGACACTTCACCTCTCTTCCATGGCACCTCCCCTGTGCTAGCTCCTTCCCTCTCCCCCTATCTTGACCCTTAGTGACCCAATTCAGCTATAAACTGTCTTCTCTTTAGTCCTTAGCCCCTTTATCATTTCATCAATTGTACTGTTCCAAGTCTCAGCTTTTGATCACTCCCATCATCTTCATTTCTACACACATGCTACTGAATGAAAATGAAAAAAAATGATGCAAAAGTGACAGCATCCACTACAATTTTATGTTACACAGCCTCAATTAGGCCCTCACTGCTGCTGGGCAATCCTTCTATACCTCCCTCACTTAACTTACTGTCCCACTCTCCACAGCAGCTTTTCAAAATCTTTTTCTCTCTCCTCAAACCTGCCACGGCTCCCCTGATCCCACTCTCTCGGCTGAGAACTTTGTCACATATTTTACAGAAACAAAATGATGTCATTTGCCATGAGCTTCCTCTTCTCCTTTCTCTTCATCTCATATCACTCAACTGCTTTCTGTCAGTAGTAATTCTTTTTTCACCCCTGTGGTGAGTGGACTTATTCCTTACCAAGCATAACCTCTCTATCAGATCAAGTGATTCCATTCCATTCAGTTTCCTCCACCCGATTATTCTCTGTCATTCTCCTTTTTTTTTTTTTGAGTTGAATTTGTGAATTAAAAAAAAATACCTTCTTTTATGTGCAGCAAGGACTGGAAAAAACACATTTAAATATGAGACAGTTCCTGTCTTGGAGAAGCTTACATTCTGAAAGGGGAAGACAACATATACAGGGAAAGTGCTGTGTAAGAAAGGGAGTTGATGTGAAATTAACAAAAAAAAAAAAGCTTTGCATGTGTGCACATATCCACCCACAATCAATGGTTTCAGAATTAGGAGTGACGGGTAGAGTAAATGGAGACATACCACAGTCTACTGTCATATAGTTTTCAGACCTGATTTGAATACTTTTGCGAGTGCAAGAAGCAGAATGTGGCGATTAGAAATGGTGGCAGGATGAGGATAGGATGGCAAGATGTCCAGATATCACTTGTGTGCTCTGTCTGTATGTGGGTGGAGGGGAAGAATTAGGGGAATGGGAATGGGGGACAGAGAGTTAGGTAGCTGAGTTGACTCTAGATCAGCTCTGGATGGAATTCCAAAGCTAAATGGATTGTTTGCTCCAGGGAAGAGTATAGATTTTGAAGGTATGTTTTAAAAGATACTGTTGCAGAATGTGGGGAAGTGGGCAACATTAGTGCAAATGACAAAATGCCCAGGACAGGTTAGGATTTGATTTTGAATAGTCCAGAGATCGCTTTTTCTTTTTTTTTTTTAATGTGTTACTAAAACATCAAGCCCTAAATGTAGTTCTGACCTTTTGGTCAGTAGCCAACTCATGTTGAATTTAATTAGGTCTTAAGTGCTATTTATAGTAGAAATTAATGGAATACTTAGATTTCCATCTTTTCTCAGTAGACTGTAATCTCCTTGAGACAAAGTCTCTGTCCCATTTTTTGAATACCTGTTACTATCATTTTTGCATATTGTGGCTGTGTAATGAGTTAAATTGAATTTGAAAATAGATATCAATTGTTAGATTTTACTCTTGTTTGGGTCATTCTGAAGTCTCAAAATTTCTTTTGGGAGGAGAAGTGGTGCACAACAAATATCTTCTTCTGCTATCTCCTCTCTCCAAACCTTTACCTTTGCCTAATCTTAATTACTCAGTTAAGATATTAATGGGTTGCAATGTGTTTGGCACTATTACTTCTGTAGGTCTCAGTCATAGTGGTGGGGGCTCAATTTCAGAACTATAGAAGGTGATTTAACCCAAAGAATTTTTACGTAACTTTGTTTCTTAAAGAAAATGGATTTGAATTTGTTGTGATTGTTATTAATATTTTGATTAACATCCTCATCATTGTTATGCTTATTTTTTCTGACAGATACTTTGTGTCCCAACTGAGGGAAATTATGTTTCAAAAATAGAATGAGTTGTCTTACTTTGAAGAAGAGTCTTTAAAAATGCTTTTTTTTTGTGCTGACATGACTCAAGGATGACTCGCACAAGAATTATTGTGTATTGTAGTGCTTAGCTTCAGTAACTTAAGAATCTCTTGTGTTTCTAATAACTACAAGAACAATGTAAAACTCCTTTATGCCTAACTAAATAGTTCATTTCTTTTCTATCCAAAAAAAGCTAAAAGTCATTTCTCAAAAAAATAAAATGTTAGTACATTTCTGGATCTTATATGAATAATGCCATAACCCTCTACTTGAAAATGTACAAACAGATAATATTTCCTCAGAGGCTTTAAAATACTTATTAAATTTATATCAAAATCATTCCCTCAGTAACAACAACAACAAAAACAAAATTATCAAGGAAAGTGACTTTCTTTTGAATGGGGAATGGTTGGACAGACTGTCACATATTGAAATGGACAGATTGAGAATAATTCACAGGCAAAAATCAATTAGGAATTTCGAGAGCCTCATTTGTTAGCCAGGCTGGTGACTGCCTCATGTAGAGACCCAGAGGAGACAGCCCTGAACTGAAGTGGGTGTGTGCATTTTAAGCATTTCGGGGCTACTCGGTACAGCCTTGTGGTTTCCACAACAAACTGAGTTCTGATAGAATGGGGGGGCTTGTTGTTAGGCAGGAGCCCCCCAAACAGAAGGGGTTGTCAGGGTACTGCTTAGGCAAAAACCCTGGCAGAAGAGATGCCAGGAGAGGGACCCAATCAAAGACTGGTTGTCATTCAACAAAAAGTAGTTGTCAGGAAGCGGAGAACTAGTTGCCTGGCAAAACAGGTCTAACATTACGGGGGCACAGGTGGTTACCATGCAAAGGGATTAAACAGAAAATGACTGTTAACAGTTCATCAGATATTTCACAACTCAAAGGGGAATAACGTTTTCACAGGGGCCCAACGAAAACCTGTTACTAGGCAAGTTATCCAAATCTGCCCAGTAACCTAACAGATATCTCTCAACCTAGGGGCCCAGGGAGGAATAATGTCCACTTCAATATAATGGATCAGCTGTCAGAAAATACCAATATAAAGAATTTCTAAAACATGGAAAAACTTTTATGAAAAACATGAAGTGTAATGAGAACCATGTGCACGATGACTAGAATAATGCAAAAAAATTAAAAAAACTAAAATAGGAATAATTTTAAGAACATTTTGTGACCTTAGAGAAAAGGATAACTTTTTAAAAAGAGAAATAGGGTACAACAGGAGCACAATATTTTACTTTCTGTTAGGTATATTTATTCTATCTGTTAGTTTTGCTTAACTTGTTCTTTGTTGAAAGAAAAGTATATGTGAATATATGTTTGTTGCAAGCAGAGGTGAGTATTAAAATACATATTTATGATGTAAAAAAAGACAAGATACTAATGCCATCTAATCTATTTTGCATAAACCAAAAACCCAATGGAAAATAATTGATAAGTAATGTGAGAAACAAAAGAAGGTAAACATAAGAAACAATTAAAACCAATAGCCCAGTGTTTGAAAAGTCTTATGATGTAAACTAATTGGAGAATGGATCTCATTCAGACAAAACCTTATGTGCACCTGGAAAGGAAATTTGGCATAAATTAGGTATGGATCAACCTACCTATGTTTATATAGATAGACAATGAAGTAGAAATGAACAGTAAACCTGAATATAAAATTTCATATCATAACAAAAGAAAGAAAAGAAAAAAAGACAATAATGACTAAGGGAAAATTCTTAGTCTAATAAGAGCTACAGAATGTCATAAAAAAGATAAAAGGCAATTTTGATGGTTGTGCATTTAAAAAGAAAAAAGCTTTGGCATGTGTCCACATATCCACATGCAATCAGTGGATCTAGATTTAGAAGATTCTTTCTCAGGCAATTTAACCCGACTTCACTCTTCTCCTTGCCGTCTTGGTCCCTTGGTTAAACAATTCGATTTTGTACTGTCCTCTTTCTTAAGGTTCCTCTGTTATCCTATACTGCTCTTTATAGCCACAGTCTTGCATTATTCCCACCATCCACTAGCTTTGTTCCCACTCAAGTGCTACCGACTGAAGCTGCAGAAAATTATGCAACTATGCTGACTGGGTCCAAAACATATTTATGCATCACAAGCTAAACTGGGCTGCTATTGGGCAATCATTTTAAACCTCATTAATCAAATTATTATTTCTATCACTACAACTCATTTTTCAAATATTTTCATTCTTCCTCAAACTTCTCATGGCTCCTTCTCCTCCAATTCTCTCAGCTGAGCATCTTGCCTTTCTCTCCAAAGTTATTAAATAAACATCTCTTACTTTCCAAATCCAGTAGCCTTTTCTCAATCCCCATTCTTTTTTACTCTTTCTGCAGCTTTTTTATACTATCATTTACCTCCTTCTACTTAATGTTCTCTTCTCTCTAGGTTTTCCTGACTCTCCTTTCTTGGTTCTCCTCCAACATGCAGGAACACTCCTGGATTTTCATCCTATCTATAAATGTTAAAAAGAAGTGTCCCCCAAGACTTTGTTTTTGGGCCCTTTTATTTTCCCTCTCTTGGACCAGTTTTCAAAGTACAGTCCAAGATTTGATGACTAGGGTTAATCAACTATATTCTGATTCTCACATCTACTTATTCAGATCCAGCTTTTCTCCTGACCTAAAACTATATTAGACACCTCAAAATGGATATCTTATACACATCTTAAACTCAATATGTCTGAAACTGAACTCTTCCCCTCACCCAAGCTTACCCCTCTTCCTAATTTTCCTATTACCATTGAAGGCACAAATATCATCCCAATCACGTTGGCAACCTAGGTATCATCCTTGACTCATTACTCTCTCTCAACCACTTCCTTCACATCCCATCAGTTGCCAAGTCCTGCCAATTCTAACTTCATAACAGATATCTTATATTCTCCCTTCTCTCCTCTCCTGGCACAGACCCTCAACACCACATGCATGAACTATTATAATAACCTGATTGCCTCAGATTTCTCCCTTTTCCAGTCCACTTACCACTACCTTCGTAAAGTGTAAGTCTGGCCATGCTACTTCCCTTTTCAACAATCTACAGTGGTTCCCTAATATTTCCAGACCAAATACAAAATTCTTTATTTGGGTTTTAATCCTAGACTCTTCCAACTTTTCCATTGTTTTCCCATCTTACATTTTTACGTATATATTCTATGATCTAGTGACATTAGCCTCCTTATTACTCCCTAAACAAATCTTCCACCTCTCCACTCCCCAATTACATGCATTTTCATCGACTGTCCCTCAGGCCTGGAATGTTCATTCTTTTCATCTCCATCTCCTGGCCTACCTGGATTCCTTCACATTTCAGCTAAAGTCCCACTTTCACTAGGGAGCCATGCATCCTTGTGAGGTTAATTTCCATTTATCTAATATGTCTTTTTTGGGGTACATAGTGGTTTGTATATCATCTTCCTTATTAGACTGAATGAGAACAGGGACTCCTCTCCAACTTTTTTTTATATCACAAGTGCTTAGTACAGGGCATACCATGGTGTAGGTGCTTAATAAATGCTTTTTGCTGACTTGTTAAGTAGAGAAAGTTTCATCAAATATAGCTAATAAATTTGATATCAAAGGGACAACTTCATATATAAGACCAAGAACCATTTCTTAATATATAAATGGTAAAGGTATAATGGTGATTATCAAAATGTAACCAAGGGTTGATGAGGGCATGTGAAGAACTGTCCAATCTATTTTTCGTCAATTATATATACGAAGTGAACACCTGTGTTGTTTGGAGATGTCTAAGCAACCCCTTGCTTGGCCTTTGAGGAAGAAGAACCAGTGAATGAGTGGATGTTTTGAAAACACTGTCCATCTTTGTCTCTTTTCTTTTGACCTTCTGTTACTGGAGATTTCCCATGAGAGTTAGAGGGATGGGCAATTTATACTTTTCTCCCACCCCACTGACATTTGACTTTGAGATGGCTCAGAAGTAGGAGGGGAGGCTGGTGACCTGCACAGCCCTCCCTCACTCAAAACAAAGTCAAGTACAAGTCATGTCATCATTGCTCTGATGGCAAGGTGCTCTTTGAAAATGAAGGCAGAACACGATGTAGTAACTTGAAGTTCCTGTCTTGCCTAGGCAAGCCTAAGTCTGAATATCAGAGTATTGACTGCCCTTTCTGTTTTTTTGTTTCTTTCTTCAATATACGTGTCCAAACATCAAATTTGAAACAGACATTTTCATGTTTGGAGGTTGCTTTGTGAATCTGACATTTTCAGAAGTTCTGATATGTTGGATCTGGCTTATTTCAAGGGGAAATTTTTATACACACATATACCAAAACAAACAAACAAAATCCCTCAGTAGGGCGTAAGCTTTGGCCTTCTGGCAGTTCAGAAGATGTTGGCTTTGATCTCAATGAAGAGCTCAAGTAAAATGTCACAATACCTATTCAGCAGTGCTGCAAACTACTTCATGTTCTGATATTGTTTAAGTCTCAATTTCTTAGTAAAATGTAGTAGTCCCTTATCCCGTCATTGGAGCATAGAGATATTCTCCGCCTGCCCTCAAGGAACTGTGTAGAAACTTGAGAATCCCAGATATGCTCTGCTTTCCTTCAGCTATGTGTGACTCAGTGGATGCTCCTCATTTACAACTGAGAAGGCAGGATACCAAATAATTGCTTGGTATTTTGTTTTCTCTGTGGAATCAAATTGCCTATTCCATACCTGGTTTATGTTTGTACATTAGGTATATTCCTAATTTCATTTCTTGCTTGGAAAAACCCTACCCTTCCAAACCATAACTGTTGCTACAGTTAGAAACTCTGTAAGTAGCAAATTTTTCTTAGGAATTTGAGGAGGGGGAGGGGTTGATGATGGACTGCGATACTGTGGAGCCTAATTGTCTGATTAGGAAGCCAGGCTATTCCAAATAATATTGCTAGATCAAACCACAATGGCAAATGAAGGACACATTTTGGTGCAAGTCTCCAGGCCATCCAGCCTCAGCTAAGTAGTGCATATAATAATAGCTATAGGTTATTTTATAGTTTCTTTGGTGCATAGGAAATAACTATCTCTTGCATACCTGCTTCATAATCTATTTTGAGTCCTGGTCTACTCTCCACTTTTGGAGATACCTAGACATGAAGCAGAAATTGAGCATTAAATAAATCATTCCTAGGGTGCCAAAATAGAGGTGTAATGAAAAAAGGAACGTGAAAAAAAGCATATCTGATCAGCTTTCATATAGTACAAGCAACTCCAGGATCGAATGCAGTCTGCTGTACATATATGCGTCCAATGAACGATCCTATAGTGGAGATGAAGAGAAGGAGAAAACAGGTTCATTAGTGACAGTAGAGAGTGCATGGCCCCAGCCCCTTATACTGAGCCACAGTTTCATTGCCAGAAAAGTAATAGCAAACTTTAACTCATTATCTGAATACTTCCTCCAAATCACTGATATTGAGAAATAAAATGAAAACTGAAGTTTTCCTTTATGCAAATTGCCAAGGATGATTAATGGTGGTAGTGACAATAATGCTAAATACAATAATATAAGTATGTATACCACTTTAAGGCTTGCAAAGTGCTTTACATTCATCATTGACACAACAATCCTGAGAGTTAGAATCTGTTATTTTTCTCATTTTATAGATAACAAATGGAACCTGACAAATCAATGATTTGCACAAGGGGACGATCTAGCAAGATTCTGACATAGGATTTGAATTCAGATCTTCTTGGCTACAATTCCAGTGTTCACAGATGCTCTGTGCCATCTGGCTTTCTCAAAAATGAGAAAAGTAAGTGTTGGAAGATCTGTCAGGAAGCCGATATGTGAATACATTGTTCAAACTTTGAATTTGTTCAATGGTTCAATTTGGAGTTATGAAAGAAAACAAAACTCTCCTTAATTGTCCTTACCATTTGACCCACTGATTCTACTCATGGGCATATGGCACAAGGAAGTCAAAGATAGGAAAATATAATTATACGCCAAATATTCATATTCAAAATATTGAGCTAGTAGAGAGCTGGAAAGAAAGAGGTTGCCCATCAATTGAGTAATGTTTTTTAATTATGGCATAAAATTATAGTGAACATCAATGTGGAAGAAATGAGATATAAGAAAGAATTTAGAGAAACATGGAGTGATGTATATGAACTGGTGTAGATTTAAATAAAAAGAACAGGACAGCAGTATAAACCCTGACTCTAATAATGTAATTTGGATTACCGTAAAGAAGCTGAACTAATTCTGAGCAAATGATAAAACAGTGAAGTTGTTTTGCTGAGGAGATAATGAAACGCAACTTTTCTCACAACAGAATGGCACAAGTATTTACATTGTCAGCTATGGTCACTTTGCTGAGTTTTTGCTTTATTTATTTTTTTTTTTGCTTTGTTATAAGGGAGAATTCAAGACATGGAGAAAGGGAAAAGGTGAATGGGGGAGGAGGTTCTAACATAGTACTGGGATGTAAAGACAAAAAGGTAATGTTTCAATTTATTTCAGATTAACACAAAATAAAGTGGATTGACTCAATCCTCTTTGATGTTTTATGTGACAGATTCAAATGAAACTATTATTTCTACCAAATACATTCATTATATGTAGAGGTCATTATAATATCATCTAGAATTTTTAAATAGATATGAAATTTAAGAAAATATGTGATTCATAGTTTTAATTATTTTTACAGTAAAAAATTTACTAGTATTGATTGGTTCATATTTATTATGCCTCATGATTAATCAAGCCTAATTTTTATGTTAAATTTAACACATTTTTTCCTTTAATTATTTTTTATGATTCATCAAGTCATACCTTTCTGTTCTTTCTATCAATTATCAGATTTCATGGTTTCAGTTAATACTTTTATGCATAAGACTTTAAGATCTGTAGCTACAGGTCCTGAGCTCCATTCTCATATCATTAACGGCCTATTGGACATCTCTATCTAGCAGTTCCTTAAGCATTTAAATATGACATGTCTAAAACATAATTCATTATCTCTCCCCTCAACATGGTCATTTGGTCTTTTTTTTTCTTACTGTCAAGGGGACCACCAGGCTTCCAGTAACCCAGGCTTGCAACTCTGATGTCATCTTTAGCTTTTCATCTCACTCTCATTCATTCCACATGTCCAGCCAGCTCCTCATTCTTTATTGCTTTCCCTCTCCCTCTCTTTCTTTTCCTTTACTGAACCTCTGCCTGGATGTGCAGCTCAGACCTCCATGCCACTCTTTATCAACACAGGAGTTTTAAGGTGTCCCATTCTTTGCAATATCCTATTCCTGGGGACTTAAAATTTTGGGGCCAGAAGCCAGACTTAGTGCAGATATTGATTGACTTTTAGCCTTCCTATATATCATAATTCCTGAACCCAAGCAGATCTAATTAAACTATCAAACTACTTCTCTCACAGCACCATCTGGGCTTATGTACATCTCCTCTTCTAAATTCTATTATGTTAATCTATATACTTGTCTCTTCTTACTTGTTGTTGCCAATACACTGGTGGATTTGAGGAGATGTGAGTTTATTCCCTATATTCTGACGGTACCAGGTGGGATTATTGTGAGCAAAGAAGTTATTGGGCAGGCCTAGAAAAGTTTTAGTTAACTTTACCTCTGGGTGGATGATCTTGGACCTAGATATGGATGCTCTGGGCAAAAAGAATATAAAGGCAGTTTGGGAGACTTTGATATAGAGCTTCTGAAATCCCAAGGAACCTCTTTGCTTATTTCTTTTACCACCCTTTTGAGGATTTTATCTTCATGAAGTGCCTTTAGCTACCTCAGGAATTGCTTTTATGTGGAAAGTATTTGAATATATTTTTAATAAAAAGACTGTTGGAGCCCTTGGTTTCTGAGTGATGCATTAAACCAGACATGGAATGAAGAGCATCATCATTTCTCATACTTCTTTAGTGTAGAGACCCTCTCTTATTTATTTCCAAATCAACTAGCAAAGTGTATATTGTAATGTCCTGAGTCATATTTTCTGAATAACTAGAATGTAGCAACTGTCTGACATTTGAACCTGCTAGTGATAAAACATTTCTGAATTCTTATTTGATGTGAAAAAAAAGTACTCCATACATGTCTTCTAAGACATTGACATTTGCTCAATTTTTTATTTATTTCTCTTACTTTTCTTTTCTTTAAAAATCCTGGATATCTCAGATTCTTACAAATCAAATCAATTGATAAACTAAGGTTTACAACTGAAAAACAAAATCCTATACTGTTGAAGTCATTCTGCAAAGAAACTTACCTAAAGTGTAAAGTGAGGCAGGCCTGAGACTCTAATTAGCATCGTAAAACATTCTGTGTCCCAAGGCATTGGTCTGAAAAAGGTAATTAGCCAATAGGACTAGGCAGTCATCTCTTATTTTTATGAGTTATTGTGCTTTGTGTAGCCTTATCTCAAAGAAAGGACTAGAGAAAGCATTCAATACCGTCAAAAAATAAATCTGAGGTTATTATAGATCTGTGTTAGGCTATGATGATGTGTCTTCTAAGTAAACTGCACTTTTAAAATGTCTGCATGTGAAGCGAAAAAGTATAACAATGTACAAATTGTATCTACAACCAAGAATAGGTAATAGCTATCTTTACTTACAGGGTGGTCTTTCCACTAAGTTGAAGATGAACGTTGTGGAGAAGCCTTTCTTTCCTATCCAGGTTTTCAGGGAGAGATGTGTTCTTTTAACAAATGGAAGAAATAAAATTACTCCAAACAAAACAAATTTAAAAAGAATGAAACAAAGGAAAAGATAAATTTCTGTTTCTGAAGGTTGAAAGAATGTGACATGAAAAACGATCAGAACAAGTATCATTGAGTATTTGGAGCTATGAATAAGCAGCATGGGGTTTGGTTTTTCTGTGAGTTAGTTAATTTTTGTTTTTTTCTGTTTCTATGTCTGTCTTCAAGGTGTGTGCTTCACACTCTTTTTTAAACTTGTTTTCTTGGACTTTTTTTTTTTGGTCTATGTTTTCTTTCACAACAAGACTAATATGGAAGTTTGTTTGGCATGACTACACAGCTACAGCCTATATCAAATTGCTTGCCTTTTCAGTGAAGGAGGCCTGGGACAGGAGGGGAAGAATTTGAAACTCAAAATTTTAAAAACAAATATTAAATATTATTTTTACATATAATTGGGGAAAAATAAAATACTAAACATTTTTTTTAAAAGAAAGCATGTGCTTCAGTTCCCTGCTCAAAACTACTCAGTGGTTAAAACTGCTCTCCTTTAAAGACACCGTGGCTTATGAGGATGATAATGACATATATCATTCTTTAGGAGACTTTGCATCCATTAGTCAAACAATGTAGAGAACTGAGCAGTTCATGACAGACAGGAGAGACTTATACTTTCCATATAAACACAGGAACAGGGTTGCAGCATTCAGGTTGAGAAGAAGCCTCAAGAAAAATGTCTTCAGGTGCCAGAGAAGAAAGCCAACCATAGATTTAAGGAAAGACCCCTGGAAATTGATGACTGAGTCATACAGCACATCCAAGTTACCAAAATGAGCAACCTGCCCACCAGAGGCTTTGTAGGCAGGTAAAGTGTCATGAAAACACGAAGAGGGAGGAAAAGACCTTCATTGACTTCCAGTACAAAAGGCCATTTCCCTTCTTTATGTATGCCTCATTACCAAAGTATTCTGAGTTGTGCCCACTCTTCCCTTGAACAATACCTGTGTTTGTAGAAAAGTGTACCTCAGGTTTATGGGAGCTGATGTTTTATAGCTACAAATTACTTTGACTATTTTGCCATCTTAGTAATATAGTAGATATGAGTTAATTGTGTCTATTGGCTTGACTATTGAAGTTCATTGTAGTTTTAGGGGTGTAGACCCACAGAAGTATATGTGGGGTAAAATTAGCAGTGGTTAATGACCAACTTATAAACCTATGAATGGCAAGTGTTGGAGAAGAATAGATGCCTGAGGAGATAATATATAGGTCATAGTGAATCCTTTCTTACTATAGATAAAATGGATCTTCTGAGAAGGAAGCAGTTTCTTGAATTCCAAGAAATCGTGATTCATTTATTTAGGTACTATAAAAACAGAGGTCATACAGTAATGATAAGAGGAAGAAAAGTTGAGTGACACCTACTGAGGAATACTGAGGCAGCCATGTGTATTTTTAAAAATATATTCTCATAAAATGTAGTATAACATACTGGATAGAGAACCCTCTTCTTAGATTTACAATCTCACATTCTCTTCCTTCTCCTGGACTCCTTTAAAAATTCTTGTGAAGATAGAGAGGTTGGTTTATGCTTTATTGTACTGGCCTCCATTAAAGAGATCCTCTCACTCACATACACATATTGGAGTCATTGGGTTCTGGTCAGAAGCTATGAATCCCTTGTCTGTGTCTTCAATTAGGGTTGGATTAGCCAGGTATTCATTTCACCCTGGAGAAAGGGAGCTAAGCCAGGACTGGGAAAAGTGGGGTTGGAATTCCCCTCCCCTACCACACACAATGTACAGATACTGTTCTTCGAAAATAAATGGAACTTTAACATGGAAATGAAAAAAAAATAAAGGAGATGTTCTGAAGTTCCTGAAGACGTCCACTTCCTTTTCCTTTTCCTTCTCCTATTCTCTCTACATGTCTATAATCTATATACATATGTCTGCATGTATATGTTTGTACATGCACATGTTCATTGCAAAATATTTTAAAATTTGAACTTTAACGCTGGAAAGTACTTTATAGAACACGTAGTCTGATTCCCTTCTTTTATGGATTAAAGAACATAAGGTTCAAGTATATTAAGTAGCTTCTTCAAGGGCAGTGCTAATAAGTATAACATGTGAAAGTTTTTAGTTTAATAATTTTGAATAATTTAATACGTAGTTTTAAGTGTATCATAGGAAGTAGTTTAAAGTATGAAGTATATTTTTAGTGCCATTTCCTCAATTTTGGAAACTGAGATAAAATGAGACTTTCGTATTTCATAAAATAAATAATTATACATGTACTGCAGCCTTGTAATTATATACTTACAATTATTATAACTTTCCTCAAATTTTGCTTGTTCCCAGCGACCTGTTTCCCAGTCCTTCACATTTATTAACACAAAAGCCTCCTCCTGGCCAGATTTAACTTCAGTATTTTTTTTCTCCTGAAATATTTCCATGAGAGAATATTGCACATGCATCTGTTCCCAGAGAAACAGCTTGAAGGAACTAGAGAAAAGAAGTGTAACATATGCATTTTTCATTAGACGTTTTCCTTGATTGTATTTGTACCTGCTTTTACTATTTGTTCTAGGCAGAAGAACCTGCTGCTTTATAATATGATTGTTTCTTTGAATATCAAGACAGTGTGTTAAGCCTGATTATCATATCACTGAATGCTGTAGACTAGATGCAATCTCGAAAGTTCTTCTGGAAAATTTTTTTAAAAAAATCTTTTCCTGGAATTCAGTTCCTTTTCATTTTCTCTTAATAGAGTTTCTCACATCTTTCAAGATGCCACTTAAATATCTCCTTCCACATGAAACCTTTACTGCCCAGCTGCTTTTGCCCTCCCCCAGTAACTACTTTGTATTTAATCTGTGTATTCTTCTGTATAGACATATATGTAGGAATTGGGGCTCCCCTTCCATTAGTCTGCAGATCCTTGAGAACAGAGACTGTTTTTCATTTTTGTTTTTTGTCTTTGTATGCCTAGTGTCTGTTGGCACTCAACACACATAGTACGCACTTAATAAATGCACTTGAACAGATTGATTGTTAAGTATTACACGTAATGTAAAGAAATCCCAAATTATAATACTGGAGTAGTCTAGTCCTGAATTTTAAAACCCATGAACAACTGTGATAATACCCTTCTGTGTTTAAGGGGGACACAAACAGAGGGAGAAAGTTCTATTTGTAGTTGAAAGATTATGTTGCTTCTAAATGGTAAATGTGCTCACATTTCCCCCTGTTTTTTATTACACACACACGCCAGTGTGATAGATCATATCACACAGTTCCTGAAATTTCTCTTTCGTTGTTATTTTGTTTATGTTAGTATTGACTCATGAGCTATATTTCCCAGGAAGCAAAATGTAGTGTGCATTTCAATGATCTATATAGCTTAACCTTAAAAGGCATAGCCTATGTAATTTCACAGAGACATAGCATTCTGTGTCATTTAGATTTATGTGTGGCTTTGAAATGTTTTCTCAATGGGAAAATATTATTTTCTTTTCTTCAAAAAAGGCAATAGTCATCTTGTCAGCTAAGCTGTAGTAAAGGTCTCATCCGATAAATGCCTAGCATCATAAATGTTGTGCATTTCTTTCCTTCTGTCTCTCTTTGGTTCAATTTCATTTTCAAATTCACCAATAGAAACTAATAGGTAAAGCTGTTACAATTTGGAAACTTTGTTTCATTACTTAATTATGTATAAACTTTAAAATCCCTCATTCCATCTACTTACATTTAGACTCCAGTAGTCTTTCTCTTCTAATGAAATAATATTGCATTTTCTAGTTCTGTACTGTGTTCTTCTATGTCATACTTTGTTTCTCTTTGACTTTCTGACTCACTGCCTGTTTTTATCAGTTCAGCACTTGATATAGCCCAACAACTCTGACATTTGAAGTAGAAGAGCTTGAATACCATACACTTAGCATTCAGAATTTCATTTTCCAGTTGGAAATTTCCAACACTGGAATCTTTCTAAACTCTAAACCTTTTATATAGAAAATCATAAAGAAGCATGACACTACTCTTGTGCTACTTGTCATCTGAATCCTGAAGCTATCGACGTTTTGCTTCATGAAATTAAGTACACTAACGCTATAGATCTAGTGGGCTAAAATATTAAATGAAAAAAATCAATTCTAGACTATAAAAACCATAGAAATTACTGTTAACCCAAATATTCATAAGTTTTATCTCATTTTACTTTTCACATCAATTGTACCATTAAACCTATACTATTCAATTTTATTTAAAAGAATAATCTTTCCTAATTGTAGTATATACACATAAATTACATATTTATTTATATATTGCACATATAAAATATATTACCTGTATTATATATTCATAGATTACACTTAGAATTATCATTCTTCATTTAAATAAGCATGAACATACATATATATTTGTATATATAT
>CM053771.1:456644437-456675415 GCA_028658325.1 Potorous gilbertii
ATGTACACAACACATATGCAACTAAAGAGTTGGTTGGTTGTTGTCCTTCCACAAATAGGACCAAAGCGATATCACTATTCTAGAGGCAAGTTACAGTGTATCCAACTGTGGCTGATCAGACCAATATGAACTCAGAACACTCAATCACAGATAATGCACAAATAATCCATGTGAACATTTGGGATGGAAAACTAAGCAATTATTAAAGAATATGTATGTTTCACATCACCAAATGTAAGTTTTACAAACACTGACCATATGTTAGAGAAGAGAGATATTGCAAATAAATATAAAACAACAGAACAATTATGCATCCTTCATAAACCATAATGCAATAAAAATAGTAATCCATTCAGATCACACAAACAAAAAACACACCCAAATAGAGACTTAACAATTAAATCATACATAACAAATAGGCAAAAGAGAGTCATAGAAACAATATTTTTAAAAATTTATAATGATGAATTATACTTATCAAAATTTCTGAAATGCAGTGAGATAAATATTTATTAATATATTAATTAACATACTAACAAAATAGAAAAAGAAAATACTACTAAACTGAATATATATTTTGAAACAGAAAGCCAAGAAATAAGTCTAAAATAAACACAAGTGAATATATGAAAAATTAGAGGATAAACTAAAAAGCAACAGGACTATAGAAATGATGCTATAAACTGGTTCTTTGAAAATACTTTTAAAGTTGATAGACTTTTAGCCAAAATTATCATAACTAACACAGGAAATAAAATCAACAAAATAACTAATGAACAAATTTGAATCACAATAAAACTAGATTTTTTTAAATTATAAGAATCTGCTATATATACACAATTACATGCTAACAATACTGAAGATGCTATAGAATTGAATGAATTCCTTCAAAAATATAAAATACTCAAACTACAAGAGACCAAATGGAGACTAAATCACCTGAGCTTAGAAAATGGAATATCAGATAACTATTTATATGATTGTATACATGATTAAAAAGTTGATCATATAATTAAGTTAAGGAATAATGCATATACAGTCAGACATAACCCACTGATAGACATATAATGTCAAAATGTCTAGGAGAAAGTCCCTAACAAGTTGGAAGAGCTATGGATAAGTATTAATGAAATGCTCATAACAATTTCTAAGTGTGAATAAATAATTGCTTGTTGACTCCCTTACTACACCAAATCCATTAAAATAGCTTTCTGAAATGTTACACCTCACATTTCCTTGCTTTTAAATTCTTGCCCTTAGGGCTAAGTTGTATTAATTGCTGAGTGAATGAGTGAGTGGAATCTCAGCTCATTTTACTGATCATTTTCTAGTCCTATCCAACTGTGAACTCTCTCTGTTCTGACATCACCTCTGTCCTCCACTTCTATCTTGCACTTCATGCCAAGAAACATGGTGATCCAAATAATGCTAACATTGCTTCTTGAAAAGGGGCAGCCAATCAATTTCCCTATGGATGAGCTAATAATCCCAATGACACTCAAGGCCTCAAACTTCCTGATGGCCATACCCCCCATTTACCTTCTCATATCACATCAAGAAGACAAGCTTCTTGAAGGCAGTAACTTATGTTTGTTCCTCAAATCCTTTAAGCAATACCTAGCATTTGCAGAACATGCAAATTTAGGATATCCACCCCAAATATTCACATGAACTGTCTATGCCTAACCTGTGGTACAGCATTCTGAGCTCATATTTGTCTCATCAGGCCCAGTGACACAATGAAATGTCACTTTATCATGATTATGTCATTTTGGTCCCTTTCGTAGACAAAGAACAACCACCAAGCATATAGTAATTTGTAATGAATGACCTTTAATTAAGTACTTATTTTAGTGACTAACATTTCTCTAAATTTAGCTGTGATTTTCTTGTTTCAAACTCATCTTCCTTTAAAAAACAAAACAAGACCAAGATGGTGACTTGTGGGGTTCCATTATTTGCAGTCATAAATCATCAGTGAAAGAGTCCTTGTGTTTATAAAGTTACTTTTCATGTCATATCACTGCTTGTGATCACTTAAAACTCCATCATTTCCAACTTCAAATTTTCAAAGTGCCATCAAACTTGAATGTTGATCCAAAAGGCCACACAGAAGAACATGACGGGCCTAGGGTGATGTAGTCATATTACAGATGGTTATTATGCCCCCAAAATGCCATAAAAATGGTATTCAGGAAACAGAAAATCAAAGAGGGGAACCTTTCATGAGGCATAAGCAAGAGATATGAAATAAAAGAATGCACTGGGCACTAGTATCTCAAGAACATTCTAAGACTTGAAATGAAGATTGGATTCTCAATGCAGGATAGAAGGGAGATATGGACAAGAGTCAAAGCTGTGAGATGTATAAGGTGTAGTAGATGGGTTGCTATCTGTACCACTAAAAAAAGTACTCACATAAATCCAATATAGTATTAATTTAGGGTTGTTAAGTGTTATACAATAAATAGCTTTATAATTTCTCTTGGAGTTCTACACAATGCAAAATTTTGATCTACATTAACTTTCATAAGTTTTAAAATTCATTAACAAAGTATTGTTGACAAACACATTACATTAAAGTAAATAATTTAGATCTAAATTTTGTTTCTTTAGGGAGGTAAATGTATCAAGCTATTGCTATTGTTAAGGCTTTATTGGTTAAAGATTGGTGCAAGATTTTCTTGAATATTTTTTTTAATTCTTTCTATCCAGAATAGAGCACAGGATTGACACTTCTCTCCATTTAAACTAAGATGACTACAATTGCGTATAATAGTATTACTGATAATTAATGTAACAATTCTAATAGTTCAACAAAACTTTCTTGAAATTAAGTAAAATGCAGTGTCATTAAAAAATAAGAATAATATCATTGTGTCGGTTATTTGTCCCTTGTTTTATTTATATGTTTGGGTTATATAAAAATAGAGTAAGAACTAGGAACAATGAGTGAACTTTTTACTTGTCTCATCCCATTCCCTACTGTATTAAAATGTTTTCCCCCAGAAGTGCTTTTAGGAAGTAATTGTTTTTTTCACTGAGAAGAAAAAAGAGAAAGAAACATTAAACCATTAGTCTGCATATGTTTTCATTAATAAATTAAGACCTCTGTTTCTAATTCAATGTATCCTTTGGTTGCTAATTGGTTTTATTCAAATTCTTAACTATACTCATAACTACAAAGTAAGGAGACTGTCATTAAAAATGTATCTTTTTACGTTAAACACAAAACTTGGCTACAAGTTAGTGTGGACTTATATAATAAGATGAAATAGTTTTATTGAGGAGAGAACAGATGAACACATATACATACACACCAGGAAGCCTCAACATCCTGTATTATGGTTTATGAGAATTTTTTTTTAGTGCCAACAGAATTCATTTTACAATTCTAAAATGTCATTCATATCTTTGAATTGTAAAAAAACAACACTGGTCATGAGACTCAAACAATATCATTAAAAATTATTAATAAAGGTAGCTGGATACAGAGTAAAATCGTTCCTCATATACGCTAATAGATGAAGAAAGCTAAACAGAGGCATTAAGTCCTAGGAATCACAACACATTTTCAAAAAGCGAGGACATTTTTTTTATAATAGGAGCTGATATCTAGAGCTACAGAGACCTTCAGATGCCACATATCTTAACATCCACTACATTTTACATATTAAGAAGCTGATTATCAAGAGAATGCCTAAACCACTTTTTTTTCTTATATCCTATTAGAGAACTGACCATTATATGATGGATTGCTTCAACTCATAAAGTCATGTGAAACCTCTGGTTGAACTGTCACTGCTCTGCTTCTGTCAAAAGGAAAGTGAGTCAGAACAGAAACCGCAAACCCCCATAAAATTGATCCCTAATGCTCATAAAGATGAATTCTTTCTTATAAGTTATGCAGGTCTTTTCATTTTCATTTCCCAGTTAGTATGTACGTGTATGCATAGCTATCTATGTTGGAGTGTATATATGCAACATGTATCCAAACCAAAAAGAAATTAACTAAGAATCTAGCAAGGGAACGTGTTTCCTAAAAAGAGGTTTATCCAACCCTGGAACTGATGACTTGGAGGAATTGTAGAATTACTTTCAAGGAAATATTTCAAGGTAGCATAGGGAATAATACCTTCCCTTCTTTTGAATAGACCTTTCTATGACAGTGTTTTCTGAGGCTGTTTGTTGCAGGATTGTGAATCTCTTTCAGAGTACAGAAGGGCTGTCTAAAGTGTACACTCAGCATTCATTGTGAATTTATAGTCTCCTGTCAGTTTGAATCACAGAGCTTCCATTTTCACGGTCATCACCCTTTGTATCTCAATGAGTTTCCAATTTTATTAGCTGTATGACTTTTCTAGGCTCATATGAATCTCACAAACTCTTGACAATTGTTACATATGTGAAGAAACTAAGCAATTTCTCTATTTGTAAGATTTAGGGTAGGCATAAATTCTCACCTATTCTTCTGAACCTTAATATATCTACTGTCAAGAAAGGAGTCAGCTTTGAAAGTTGAAATAGAGAGAGGTTTTGTTTTCAATCCTTGTGGCTATCTGTTCTTTTATCAACTCAAAAAAACCCCCAATAACCCCAAAACTTTTATTTTAACCCAAAGTACCAATGATACATTGCATACAATAAATGGACAGAAAGATATTTTGTAATGTATTCTTGACAATTAATACTATAAAAGAGGGTCCATTACTCACATAGTGTGAACCTAAGACAGCAGACAAATGATCTGAGCAATATATTTGTAAACTTGAGATATGAAAAGAATAGGAAGATAGAACTTATGAGAAAATTTGAGAATACAAAGGTATGGAAGCATGGTACGGGCCTAGAGACTAACCCAATCCCTTTATTTTACAGGGAGGGAAACAAAGGTTCGTAAAAATTACGTGATTTCCTGAAAATTACACATGTAGTAAGCATTAGAAGTCAGACTGGAATACAAGTCCTCTGACTTAAGCCTCAGGGCTCTTTCCCCCAGTTGTGATCTGAGTCAGTTAAGTAGGTATGCGCAATGAAAACAAAAGAAATATCTCAAAGTGTCGTAGTATCAAGGTCTTCCCCTCTCAGATGGATTCTTTTATGAGAAAAAATTAGGACATCTTTTGCCTCAATTCTCAGCCAGCCTTTAGTTACTGAATGAGTGTTGTCTCAAACTGTCCCTGCCTGCCTCTGGGGCCACGACCAGTCCTTTTGGCCTACGTTTTGCCACAGACTGTTATTACCTGTCACAAAGCTTTTGTGAAATGTACATTTTGCCTTTTATTTTCCGTGTTTCCCAAATAGTATTTTATTCTTATTTGATTATTCCTTCAATTCCAATCTATAATGTTTGTATTAATTTATAATAGTTATTGGATATACCATAATGAATTAATCATGAGGAGGCTAAAAAGGATGTCTTCGTACTCCCTCCTCCATCAGCTCAGATCGTGTTCCTTCCCCTCGTACCTTAGTAATTGATTCAATTAGTTCTGTGTAGGTGTGTATATATATATATATATATATATATGTACATATATACATGTGTGTATGTATGCATGCATAGATATATGTGCATATGTATATTTTATATGTACATATATAAAATATATGCATGTGTATATGCACGTGTGTATATGGGTGAACATATATGCACATATATACACAGGTGCGGTGTATGTCTGTATACATATACACACTTGCACATGCACACACATGTAATACCATATGTGATGTGTATGTGTGTATATGGATATGTGTATTTATGTACTCGGTACATATACATATACATATACACTTATGTAAATATATAAATATACACATATTCACACACACTGAGTTGTCTGTTGATACACTTTGCAGATGTACCTAAACTAACTGAGACAAGTGATAGTCAATTAAGGGATCAAGACCTGAAACTTTTGACTTCCTGTTCTAAGAATTCAGGTACATCTCTATTATGCTGATGAGCAAGAGTAAGACTTTAGAAGAATAGTCAACTAATCACTTAATATTTACTGTGATTCTACTTAGAACAGAACATTGTACTAGGTGCCGTAAGACATACAGGGCCTCAGCTGCATATTATTTTGTTTAACAGATTATAATTCATTAATGACTTTATTATGAAATGGCAAAGGTTAAAGCAGTGATAGGCAAGGATGTCTAAATAACCTTTGCTTGAAGTCTGTTGGTAAAACTGCTTTACAAAGGTTAAACATGCACAGATCACTTTAAATACCATATAATGGAAAGCTATAATCCTACTCCCTAGGATGTCTTTGTTTTATGTTAAATATCAAAAATATCATATTTAATAAGAATCTAATTTAAATCTCAGCTTTAAAGAAAAGCACTGAATTTTCATCTAACATTATGAAATGCTCTCACTGACATTTAATTCCTTTTCTTCTTTCTGGAACCTCTATTAATAAAATAGAAAGTAATTAACCTGGGTCCTCATATCTGTTCATATACTAAAAAAATTCAGTAGGAATAAAGTAACTCCTTAATTTAGGGGTTTGCGAGTAAATGATAAATAATCAGTTCTCCAAAAAGAAAAATTCACAGGACATATTCCTAAATTTAATCTGCACTATTAAAATTTTCTCATTCATTCCTAGACAATCAACAAAATAATAAATCAAGTGTTGATTTGTAGCATTCTCTAATTTCTATGGTGTAAGTGATCACAATGAACATTTAATACTTACCCTTTATGAGCTGGTTCGAGCTGGACACATAAACCCCCTAAATGATCTTTTCTTTGCTTTCATTAGAATGAATCCTAGAACCTCAGAAGTGGAAGGGATATTAGCAGGATTATAGTCTAACCAATAGCCTGTGATTTCCTATAATATACCAAATGGTCACATGGCCTTCCGTTCTAGCTTTGGATAGCCCTGTAATAAAGTTTTTTTTTTCATATTTTAGCCTCAATTCACCTCTATATGACTCCTACTTTTTAAGTATTTTCTTTCTAAAGCATTTAATGCATTTAAATTAATTTATCATATTCAAAGCTACCTTATTTTTTAATAATCTATGAACTAAAATATTACTAATAAAATGCTATCGTGTCATTTAAACAAAACTATATGCTATTTGTAGAATGAATTATAGAGAGCTAATGATTTACAGCTATTGGATCACAATTCTATCTTTTATTTATGAGTCCATGGTCACTCAGTCTGTGGAAGACCATAGGACTTGGCACAAAATACTGTCTTTCTCATTAACTGATCATTAATAAGTTACTGAATTTCTTGGTGCTTCCACATCCTTACCAATAAAATGAAAGAGATAGGACTAGTTGGACTCTTTATTATTTTCCAGTTCTTAACTTATGCTAAAGTAAATTACTTAATAAATTAGGGGAAAATTTGGAAATTATTTGATAAATATAGGAAGTTGACAAATAAATAAGAAATGCTCATACCAAAAGTCCACCTAAATCAAAAGTACATTTTCCCAAATTTCTTGTTTAATTTATCTTCAATGACCAAATAATTATCACCTCTGTATTTCACATTGTGCAGTGAAAAACTTTCAGCAGTAACACAGTACTACAAAGAATTTTACCCACAAGGGATAGTTTTATCAGATGACATAAGCAATTTTTCTTCCAAGAAAGAAAACCACTGGTTTGACAACTATCAGAAGACATAGTTTCACAGGTAGAAATCAGCTAGGTAGAACTAAAAAGGAAGAAACATTTTCAAGGATACCCATGCCTATAAATTTTTTACATCTTAAACAATACCATTTCTGGGCTCAGCACTAGAAATATCTGTCCAAAGTGTATAGCATTGAGTTTTTGACCTTCTTTTCTGAACATCCAGAGAATGGCTACAAAATTTTGATGTATATTGCCAATTTCAGGTGGGTCCATTGTTTTCTTTTTATTATCTTAAATTTTAAAATGTTGACTCTTCCTCTGGACTTGTATTATTTTCCATAAGAATATAAAAGCATTTTATGGGTTTTATGTCATAAATCCTCACCAGATCCTTATGAGGTAGCTAGACTTATAAATTCCATTTTATAGAATGGGAATCGTTTGCATCCAATAGCAAAATTCAACATCTTACAGTAATGCCAAAGAAGTATATTGACTAGAACCTGAAGCAAATACAAAAAAAAATCCTAAAACATATAAGCAAATAAGCAAGGTTTCAGGCTGAGAATATAGAATTCAGAAATAGAAAGATTAGAAAAATAAGGCTATAAATATCTAGGCATGCTATCTCAGAAGAGAGTGTGCTATTGAGAAATTTGTACTGCAGGGAAAGTCAGGAGAGCTATGTCTTAGTTTTGGTTCTTCCTCTAAATAGACATATGGTGAGATAAAAAAAATGTTCTTTGGTTTCTCTAAAGTGAAGATGGTAAACAAAATAATATGTGTGGTCCTTTCTAGACCAAAATTTCTATACATCTTTAATTTTTCAAAATTTTAATAAAAATATTTCTGAGTATTTTGTGTGGATTTGTGTGCGTCAAGGTTTTTCTAGGTGGAAGAGAAGTGAAATATTCAGATAAATATTTTATTTTAAGATTTATATTACAATATATAACATATTTAATATGAAAATTTATTGGGTATATATACATAAAACAAGGGAGAAAAGGAAATTTTACAAAAACAATCACTTGACTATTTCTAATAATATATACAATATTACATGTCTGTGGTTATTTCTTGATGGTTGTATGCATTTTGCAGCTAATTGGAAAGGCATTTCTTTTTCTAGAATATACTTTTGTGTTTTGTTATGATATTAAAATGCTATTGTTATTTGAAGATTTATTCTGTAGCCTAAAACTTTGCTAAATATATTATTTGGTTTAGTATTTTTTCAGCTTCCTTAGTATTTTGCAAATATAATATTTCAATAGCAAATGAGGATTGTTGTATATCTTCTTTATTTATCTTTATGTCTTTAATTGCTTTTTTCTTGTCCTGTTCTTTTTACTAGAATCTCCTAAACAATGTCAAATAGCGCTAGGGACACTGATTATCCTTAGTCTGTTCCTGTACTCAGAAGGTTTCCTTTGTACTTCTATGCAGAAGTTAGTAAAGATAAAAGTATTGCCCCAGGGTAGGAATTGTTCCTACGTCCCAGGATTGTGCAGTTCATGCAGTTCATTATTATACACTTGTTTTCTTAATGATCATTTTCCCACCATTTGCTATGAAATCTCTTCCTGGATATAATAAGAACCTCCACACTTTTTCTGCAAAATGCCTTTCCCCTTCTCCCTTCTCCCCCTCCCAGGAGCTTTGACTCCCTTTCACCTGAGAAAAGATGCAATTCTTGGAGACGGCACTCTCTCGGAGACTGAGATTTTTCTAAGCAACAAATTCTTGCCAATTATACCACTGTCATTATAGAATCTCTCCCCAATACCATCATTGCCCATTAGGATCCCCTGCAACTGCTGAATCAAGATTTCCCTCATTTTCTGTTTTAATCCTTCCCTCTGCCATCTCATCAATTTTCCAGCAGGTTCTCTTCTTGAGACTACAGGAGATATTTTCACTTCATTATTAAACACGGACTTCATTAGAAACATCATGTAGTTTTTTCTTTCCTCTTCTCTTTTATGAACCAAATCATCTTTTAATATAGTCTCTCAAAAAAAGATACAAAAAGAACATGAATTGGCGAAGGGTACCATGAGGTTAAGTCCATTCTTTTCAGATTTATTCCTCCACCATCTCTTCTACTTGATTTCTGCTTTCACCTACATCTCCTTGCAAACTTGTAGAATGAAATCTCTTACTGATTGTTCTACTGATATTTTATTATTTTAAAATATATAGGTATTATTTTCTTCTTAGTTTTTTATTTCCTTTTTCTAGTGTAATTTATTTTATTACATATATTTCTTCACTGCTGTATCTGTTTACATTTCTTGTATTTCAGATGCATTAGGGTATTTGCAAAGCAAAGAGTCTGCTCATGTCTGTGGCATTCTTCGCTCCCCTATCCCCCACCCCTGAAATGCTTCAAAGGTCTGTTTTCACTGAATGTTCTTCTTTCGTTGATGATTAGGCTCAATTTTTTACTGTAGATTATATCTTGAGTACCAACACTTTTTGGGAAAAGATACCCAATTCCTTCCTTCAGTTTCTGGTGATTATAGAACATTCCTGCAGTACTTTTCTTATATTTTAAGGCCTTTTCTTAGTCACTTGCAAAATTTGCTATTTGTCTTTGGAACTGTTAAATTTAAACACTGTCTTGGAGTTTGCAACATTTAATTTAGTTTTTGTTGTTATTTCTTTGTTTTGTTTTTGTTTTTCTGGAGGTCACCTGCTGATTCTATGGACTGGTACTTAGTTTTGTAGATGAGGTGTTCAGGGAGGACTAGCCATTCTGCTGTGAAGACTTGCCAAGCTCTTTTCAGGGCTGCTCATACACCTTTGGTATCCTCCTGGCAGTCCACTCTCATCTGTGGCTCCAAGAAGCTACAGAATACAAAATGCTACACTCCAGTAAACCATATTCACAGATCAACTAAATCAAACTGATTATAAAAGAAAGGTTTCAAAATTGTTGGTGAATTTGGGGGGCCTTACCCCAAGCATGTGAAGATTTCCCCTGGTGGTATGGACAAATGAGAACAATTTGTTCCAGTGGCTGTGAAGGCAGCTGAAACAGGCTCCGCAGAGCACTTAATACTTGGTTACACATTGAAGAAGGCAAGCTCATGCACTATGATCCTGTCTTGTCTTGCCTTTGGAGTTAATGACTCTGGAAGAGAGAGTGAGGCTGACAGCTTTCTGCAACTCTGCCTCACTTAAATCCAATTCATTCAAGAGTCAAGACATCACATAGTGATGTCATTGATCCTCTTTGAAAATGAAGGACAAACAAAAGAGCTTTCTATGTTCAAAAGTTCTGAGGTTTATTATATTATTTATTGCACTGTGGTGTAATGTAACTTAGTTTGTTCTTCTAGGAGACCCATGATTGTTAAGCTGTTTCTATATAACGTTTCTATTTGATCAAAGTTTTACTTGTATAGAAATCTTCCTTGTTTGTTTGGTTTTGTTTTCAAATGGTATTGCTTATCTCATTCTTTTCTTCCAGCTTATCTTCTATATTTTTGTATATGCATACCCAATCAGTTTTTCTCTCTTTTGCTTCTTTGGTCCAATTTGTAACTGTGGATTTGATGGAATCCTAATAAAGATGTTCCCAGACCAAATATTGTAACTTCCTTATAGACTCCACTGAACAGCAGGCCAATGCCCCTACCTAGCCATTCACAAAGCAATTCAATATCCTAACTTCATGCATGCCTCACTGCTCACTAGAACAACAGGTGCATGCATGAACTCATATTTCTCACAGAAACAGTAGGCATGGCCATGTGATGGGATCCCAGCCATTGCCCCTAATTAGGCACTGACCTCAGACCCATTCCTTGTATTTCCCAAGGAAACAGCAGGTGTGTCCGTGTACTCAACTACAAACACAACCATCTAGACTTAGACAGGACCACAATACTCAGCCAATCAGAAAGCAGCACCACCAGGATGCCCAAGCAGAATGTGGACCCCCAAACAATAGAAGGGACTTTCTCTAAGTAGATACCTGTATAGTAATAGTAAAGAACTGACCTAGAATGAACTTATGATGTAGAGAGCCTTATTACAACATCATTGTCATAGATACAAACCCCTCTAAATGGGATTTTCTGTGGGTAATTGTGGGTAATCGCATGCGCAGTTTCAATGAGGTTCGGACACCTCTACTACTTAATCCCTTAACAAACTCCTCCTTATTTAATATTCATAATTTCCATTACATAATTGCATCTTTACCCTATAAAATCCATCCTGCTTTCCTTGAAGTAGCTGTTTCCTCTTGGAACTTAGACCACTTCTGAGAGGCATCAATCTCAATAAATGCCCATATTTAGATTAGAGGTGGTCTGACTCTGAATTCTTTGAGATGGTACAACCACAACATATCATGTAACCCCAATAGTTTTTAGCATCCCTGGATAGGCAGAGTTGAAAACATATTCCTGGGTGGGCAGAGTCTAAACCTCAACAGATTCATGATATTTTTTTCTTTTTTGCAGATTATTTCTGTTGTTCTGGCCATAAATTCTGTTTTCAGTATTGTTAATTTTCTCTTTAGCCATTAAGGAACTTCTTGCTGTGGTTCCATGTTCTCTATTTATTTTAAATGGAATTTCTTTTTTTATGACTTTCTACTGGGTTTTGTTGGTAATCTAGTGAAATGCTGGTTATTTATGTGGTTTTATTTTCTTTCCTGCCACTTTGCTGAAGTTATTGTTTCAATTAATTTTAGATGACTCTCTAGCTTCTCTAGGTAAGATGTCATATTTTATACAAATCACAATTTTGTTTCATTTTGCCTAGGTTTATTCACTTAATTTTTGTCTTATTACAGTATCCAGCATTTCTAACTCAATAACAAAAAAAAAACAGTGATGGAGGGAGGAGCCACAATGGTGGAGTAGAAAGACACACATATGCTAGCTCCAAACCCACAGCCTAAAAAATACCTATAAAGAACTCCCAAGAAATTCTGGAGCAGCGAAAGCCACAGAACAATGGAGTGGACGAGATTTCTGTTCTAGAGAGACCAGAAAAACCAACACCAAAGGTCTGTCGTGCACCAGACCTGGAGCAGAGCCCAGTCCTTCCTTGGCCACACAACACCGAGAGGAGCAGATCAGAGCAGGCTTCAGGGGTGGAATCTCCAACAGCCGTGCAGGTCCACCCACCCACAGACACCAAATGTCAGTATGGTCGAAAGGGGAGAGGGGTGTCTCCATAACTCAGGCCCCCTCGGGAGGCAGCAGCAGACAGGGGCTACCAAAGCAGGCAGGAGCACAGATCCATTGTTGAAGGTCTCCACATATACCTCCTGAGGGAACTGAGCCCTGTGGGGCCACATTGCCACCACCCAAGCAGCTGAACTTAATCTCACATTGAATAGCAGCCCTGCCCCTACCTGAGCACCTGAATTTGATCTCACAATGAATAGCAGTCCCAACCCCACTAAAAGCCTTGAGGCTGGGGAGCAGCATTTGAATCTCAGACCCTAAGCACTAGCTGAGTGGATCTGGAGGCAAGGAGGGGGTGGAGAGGAATCTCAGAAGTCAAGTAACTGGCTGGGAAAATGCCCAGAAAAGGGAAAAAAAATAAGACCATAGAAGGTTACTTTTTGGTGACCAGATATTTCCTCTCTTCCTTTCTGATGAGGAAGAACAATGCTTACCATCAGGGAAAGACACAGAAGTCAAGGCTTCTGTATCCCAAACATCGAAAATAGATATTCAATGGGCTCAGGCCATGGACGAGCTCAGAAAGGATATTGAAAATTAAGTTAGACAGGTGGAGGAAAACCTGGAAAGAGAAATGAGACGCAAGAAAAGCAAAAAAAGCAAGTCAACATCTTGTTAAAGGAGACCCCCAAAAAATGCTGAAGAAAATAACACCTTGAAAAATAGGCTAACCCAATTGGCAAAAGAGGTTCAAAAAGCCAATGAGGAGAAGAATGCTTTCAAAAGCAGAATTCACCAAATGGAAAAGGAGGTTCAAAAGCTCACTGAAGAAAATAGTTCTCTCAAAACTAGAATGTTTTGTGTACTGGGATGGGGAGAGGGGACAAATGGGGAGAAAATTTGGAACCCAAAATTTTTTGAAAATGATTGTAAAAAGTTAAATAAATAAATTTATTAAACAACAAAAACAACAACAACAAAAAACAGTGATGCTAATCAGTATACTTGTTTTATCCCTTATCCTGTTGAAAGGGTTCTAGTCTATCCTCATTTCAATGCTGGCTCTTCATTTTAGATAGAGTATGTTCACCATATTAATGAAAGATTCATTCAGTCAGACAAATTGGTGGAAATCTCCATCATTCTCACTTTGTCCTTTGTGTAAATTTGGATTTTGAAAGAGTTTTTTTTCTCAGTACATTAGACACTTACCTTATGCTTGCAATGTTATACTAGGAACTTCCTCCAAAAACCTACTCTGATGCCTCATTATCATTTACCCTAATGACCACTGAAGTTGTTTTTAACCCTAGAATTGGCAGCTACTACCTCTGTCAATTTTTGTGCCACCTCAGACTGTATTTTTAAATTTCTAGTAATGTCATAATTAGTGTACATTTAGCTTAAGAAAAAGCAGATTCAGTTAGAAAAATACCTCATGAAATTTACAGACATAATCTAATTTGATTTAACAGTCAGTCAACAAGCATTTATTAACTATCTCCTACCTGGTAGGCACTGTGCCAAGTATTAGGAATTTAAAGAAAGACAAGACCACTTTCTGCTCTCAAGGAATTCACAATCTATGCTGGAAATAAGATGAAAATTATGCACAATAGATAGGAACAGATATAGATTCTATGTGATAAAATGGAAATAATCTCAGAGGGAAAGTCCTAAATGTAAGAGAGATTAGGAAAGACTTTTTTGTAGAATACAGGATCTGAATGAAGTCAGGAAGCAGAAGTGAGGGAGGTCAAAGCTCCAGACAAAAGGAATAACCGATGAAAATGTTCAGACAAGAAGACAGAAGGATTTATGTGAGGAACAGAGAAGAGGCCGGCGTTACTGAATTTCAGGAAATATGGAGAGTAACAAGGTATGATAAGACTGGAAAAGTAGGAAGTGACCAGATTATAAAGTGCTTTAAAAGTCCCCTGGAAGATTTTATATTTGATTCTGAGTACCCTAAGGAGCCACTGGAATTTATTAAATCATGTTACAGTAAAACCTGGTCATACCTGTGCTTAGGTTGCAAGCGTTATTGAGTGGGAGCATAATGGAACTCTTAACAGTCATATGGATGTCTGGAAGAGAGGAAGATGTTGCAGGGAAAGAATAATTTTAGTCTGGAGTATCTTCTTATTACTATTATGAATTTTAGAATTAAAAAAGGGAATATGAGTGTGTGTGTGTGTGTGTGTATGTGGAGGGCAGAGTGTATAGTTAGGCAGCACAATGACTAGTGTACTGGCCCTGGAGTCAAGAGGACTCATCTTCCTGAGTTCAAATCTGACCTCAGATACCTATTAGTTCTGTGACCCAAGGCAAAAACACTTAATCCGATTTACCCACCTCAGTTTCCTCATGTGTAAAATGAGCTTGAGAAGGAAAAGGCAAACCATTCCATTATCTTTGCCATGAAAATCTCAAATGGGTTTATGAAGAATTAGGCACAACTGAAAACAACTAAACAATATACTTATATATTTTTCCTTTTTCCATCTTTTAAGCTTTTTCATTTACATTATTTGTTGAATGCTGATTATAAGACATAGAAAGAGCAAATTGTATGTATAATCATACCAATATTATGTTGCATAATTTCCCTTCCCTATAACTTGATGTTAGGCATCACTACTGCAAATGGCTTAAAAAAAAACTGGCTTTAAAAAATTTTCTCAAAAATTTTTTGTTTACAAAACTTACACACACACACACACACACACACACACACACACACACACACACACACACACACATCAAGGGTATGTTGTGCGCTTGATTAATGGTGATAGACCTCTTTACTTCTCATCTATTCCCCATTTTTTTCAGAAGACAACCAAAATAGGTTTGAGACAACAGGGATCTGAATTATCTGTTATCTCTCTGTACTGCACAAATCGAACATGGCAGTCACAAGCTGATGAACAGGCCTTTGTGTCCTTCACAGAAAGTGGTGTGTATTGAAAGAAAGATATATTTGCCCTATTAGTGTGAGCAATTTGTATTGAAGTAAGAAGAATGCAATGTTGAGCTACAGGCATATTTAAGGGACTTTGATGTGCTCACCTGTTGGGAAATGATACTGTTACAATTGCCATAAGGTTAGAGAAATAAAATCCAATATGATTCATTATAATAGCTAGCAAACATGGCAAAAAAAAGTCCTTCCACTAGAGCAGAGTTCTAAGAAAGGAGGTGGAGGTCTCTTTAGCTGTGTTTACTTCCCATTCAAGGAGCTTAAGCCTAGAAATCTTTCCAAGAAAAATATACATTTAAGGAAATGGACAAGGAAGGAAAAAAATTCATAAGAGAAGAGTTCTACTTTAAGAGCCTAGAAACTAATAAAAAGAGGAACTATTAGAAATTAACATTTTTTCCATGACTGCTATGTAAGTATCAATGTGGTACTGACTGCTTGACTGCTTTTACCCAATGAGTTTGACAGTTTCTAAAATGAGAAAAGGTAAAGATTCCGATACTTTGCTAGCAGCATCTCCTCTCATGTTCCCTCTCATTTGAGGGTGAAAATTATGCTCTCAGTATACTCTCTTCATGAAATCTACTTGATTTTGTTTTTGATAAGATTTCATTTTTCCATCAATATAAGGCAACCATCAGATATTCTATAATTAACTCAAGAATGTTTTTCAGGCCACTCCATATAACCTGTAATTTCATTGTGTGGATAATCTTTTTCTATAATACAAAGAGGAAAAACACACATGTGTATACAGAAATATATTCATGTGTACATGTATGTACCTATATACGCACATGTGTATACACATGTAAATATACACACATATATAATCACCTTTCCCATTACTACATAAGCCCCTTTTTGGATCTCCAGCACTTACAATACCACTTGGCATGTAGTATACATTTAGGTATTTATTATATGTTTATTCATTGACTGAAATAAAATACCACCTTCTACAATTAACCTTGCCAGGTCCTCCCTCCTCCTTAATGCTAGTATCTTTCCCCTTTTGGTTATTTCCCATTATACATGCATACACATACACACTTACACATATATGTTATGTAGGTATATATATATATATATATCTATATATGAACAAACACATATACACATAAATGTGTCATCTCCAATTTATATGTGTGTTTGTGTGTTGTTTGTACATTGTTGTTCACATTCAGTCTCCCCCAATAGACGAAGGGCTTCCTGAGAACACAGATTGACTGAAAGACTAAGAAAGACGGCATGAGTATGCAAAACAATATTATATGAAGACTGGTTGAAGAAACTGCGGGAATTTTGTCTAGAGAAGACTTATGAAAAGCATGATGGCTATCTTAAAATATTAAATATATGAATGGTTATCATATAAAATAAGAATGAGACTTGTTCAATTTGTTTCATTCTTCTCTGGAAGCAAAACTATTACCAATGTCAGTAAACTATGGGGAAATGTATTTCATACAAATATGAGGAAAACCATAAGAATTTAAACTGTTCTTCAAAAGTAAAATATACTGCCTTTCCTCCAAGATGGCACCGAAGGTGAAGAAGGAAGCCATTGTTCTCTCCTAGACAGAAGTCAAGTCCAAAGCCTTGAAGGCCAAGAAGGTGGTGTTGCAGGGTATCCATAGCCACAAAAAAAGAAGATCCAAACATCCCCCACCTTTCAGCAACCCAAGACACTAAGACTAAGAAGGCAGCCCAAATACCCTCAGAAAAGTGCCCTTCGAAGAAACATGCTTGATCACTACGCCATCATTAAGTTTCCCTTGACCACTGAATCTGCTATGAAGAAGACTGAAGACAACAACATCCTCGTCTTCACTGCAGACGTCAAGGCCAACAAGCATCAGATCAAGCAGGTGGTGAAGAAGCTGTGTGATATTGACGTGGCCAAGGTCAACACACTGATCCGGCCTGATGGAGAGAAGAAAGCCTACATCCATCTTGCTCCAGACTATGATGCTTTGAATGTTGCCAACAAAATGGGAATCATCTGAATTGTGTCCAGATGTCCCACTGCACCTAAAATAAAAAAGTTTTTCCAGGAAAAAAGGTAGAATATACTTTATCATGAAGCAGTATATTCACCCTCTATGAAGGTCTTCTAGTGGATCCTGAATGATCATTTGTGAAATATGGAGTACATCTTTGTGCTTCAGGTAGTGGCTAAAACATGGTAAGCTTTGTTTCCTTCCAATGCTAGGATTCTAGAATTCTAGGAAGAAATAGCTATATGTCTGTCTAAATTGTATCTGTTCTTTGGGTTCCCCCAACAATGGAAAAACAAACAAACAAGTACGTCATTGCTCTGTTCCTGTTCCTAGAATGATGAACCTTTACTGAGTAGCTTTTTTACAAACTCATGATATTTCAACTCGTTAGAGCCCTAGTTGCTATTCTGTGGCTTTTGTCCACATTTTGATTCCCTGTTACGTGCATGAAAGTGGTTGTTTTAACCTTTCACCACTCTGTTTGTCTATATATCTACTTCTGTCCCTTACATTCTCTGGAAATGATTTCACTTCCTACATGTCTGAGTAGACCAAGACTAACTGATGGGAGATCTTTCAACTCTCCTTCTACATCACTTACCATTTTATTATATCAGAGGAAGGGTAAGTCCCTTTTCTTTTCAAAGATAACTCTTCTTTCTGTATACCATCCAATCTCATCCTACTTGTCCTAGGACCTTGCTACATAAGTCTCTCTCTCTCTCTTTCCTTCCCTCTCTCTCTTTCTCTCACTCTCAGCTTCAATAAATTCCTCTCTTTTTTTCTCTATCTCCAAGTCTACAATCAGGCTCAGGTTTCTCCTATCCTGAAAACTCCTTCCCACATTCCTTCCACCAACTTAAGCTTTCATTTCAACCTTTATCTCCCATTTAAAATTATACTTTTTAAAAGGTTTAAGGTCTCTGCTTCTACCTTCTCATTAATAATTGTCTGCTGCAAATACTTGCATTATTGCCTTCTCTTATCATTGAACTAAAATTGTTCTCTCCAAGCTCACGAAAGGTAGTCTTTTCTTAGTCCATTTACCTCTGTGCCTATTTGAAATCCTTGATCGGTCCCTACATTTGTATAGTCTGTCCTCCCTCAGCTTCTATCACATTTATATTTATAAGACCTTTATTTTTTAATGCTCTTTCTTTCACATTCAATCATTTTCCTCATCCTTTAAATATTGATATCACCCTCTTCTCTCCTTTATATTTTTTTCCTCAGTACATTCACCCACTCTTACGGTTTTAATTATCACATCTAGATCAATGACTCCCTAGTATGCATTTGTAGCACCAGCATGATATTCACAGCACCTACAGTGGCCATGAATATGCCAGTACAATTCTGAATCACAAAATGCAACAGACTCTCCCCATGGAAGATAGAACCATAACATTTATCCAGAAAGCCAAACCCATCATAATGTATGCACAATAACAATGCAAAGGACAACACTATCCCAAAGCTTTCTCCTTGCTAGGCTTCCCACAAACTAGCTCCATTAAACAAAATCACAAATAAGCTTTTTCACTCATGCTAGTCAGCTGCCTGCTTGCTTGCATCCTTTCTAGCTCTGACTGTGCTCAGGTCTGCTCTAGTTCTGCCTCTGTTCCACCATTCAGCAAGCTCCTCCCACCCCAGGGTCCATATGACTCAGAGGTTTCATGGGCCTATTAATGAATAGGAAAGATCCTACCATTTAAATAATCATTAATCATATCATTCTTGATCTTCTTTGAGACTTCATGTCCACTGGCCCAAGGGATATGGCTATACAGTCATTCCATGATCTTCTAATATTCAGCATATCACAAACTATATTCGTCACCATCTGATTTAAACCAATCCCTCTTCCTAATTTCCCTATTTCAATTATTCTAGTTAGTCATGACCAAAACGTTGTCATCATTTGGAATCTTAAGATTCTTTATCTAGTCATTTTCTAAGGGTATCTACTTCCCTGTTACCATTTTTCTATCAGCCGCTAACCTTTAGCTTGGAATATTAAAATAGCTTCCTAACTTTCCTCCTTCTTGGTAGTGATTACACATTCTAAGACATGCTACTAAGTCCTGCCTGAATAAGTTCTCCTAATACATGGATCTAATCACGTGATTAATCTCCTTAAAAATCAGTCAATGGTTTTTTACCAGCTGCTAAGGAAAGTTTATTTATTTCATTATGGTATTGTGAACTCTACATTATGATAATCTACTTTTCTAAAGCCAGCTGGGCGGAAGAGCAGAAAGAGTGCTGGAGTTGAAGTCAAGAATATCTGACTTTAAATCAGGCCTTAGAAACTTACCACTTATGTACCTCTATCCAAGTAATTTAACTTCTGCTGTCTCAATTGTCTCAACTCTAAAATGAGGAAAATAATGATACCTACCTCCCATGGTTGTTGTGAGAGTCAAATGAGATAGTTGTGAAGTGTCATGAGCATAGACACACAACAAACGTTACCTTCTCCTAATTACCTTCTAGGCTTAATTCATAATTCCCCTTCATGTACTCTATATCTATAACTTTTTTCCCTTCTTTTCCACATCTCCTCATGGTCATTCTACTCTTTCAACTAGAATGTCCATGATCCCTTTTGCATTTCCAACTATCAAATTCATTTGTACCCTTTAAAACCTGAATCAGCTTCATGAAATGTGACCCAATATAAATTATAAATATTATAAATTATAAAAATTATAAATTATAAATATTATAAATAATAATTGATTCCTCAGATATCTAATAGTACTTTCTATGAATATCTTCTAGGAAGTTATCTTCCAATTAATAAAATTTGTGGTCCTTTCATATTGCCTCTGCTAGATTATAAATTTGAATGCAGGGATTCCTTATTGTATCCCAAGAGTATACCACTTGTCTTGAAAATAGTAGAAATCTAAAAATATGTGTTGAATCATATAGAAAAGTCTAATACTGAAATGACCTTATGGATTTGAACATAGTGAATAGTGGTTGTTAAAGCATGCTAATTTATTACTTCCTGACATAACTATTTCCCCCTGTTTCAAAGTAAAAAGGTATGCATAGTCATTTCTAAAAACTAAATAAAATGAACAAAAAGCAAATATTTATGTAACATCTCTCAATATGAGTATTTGAACTCTAAAATAACACATGTAGTAGTTGATGTGCATGAAACCTGGAGCTAAATTTGTATTATGAATTATGTATCTTTGCATTTTTTACATTTAGAAGAAAAGAATATTTTATGTACCTTGATTTACTTACCCTTCAATATGTTAAAATGTCTTCTAATTTAGTTTTTCTTATTTATAATAACTTACTAGATAAATAACATTTTTTGCCAAATTTATATTGTGCAGGAAAACAACCATAGATAAAACTATTCTGTTAATAATAAGAATTATTCTAGTCTGATCATTTGAATGCCTACCATTCAGTAACAGGGAGCTATTTTAATTCTTAAAATAACACAGCTCAACAACAATAATAAAAGAACTACTTTTAAATTATGTTCCATATACTATTTGCAAGAACATTTAATATCTTATCAAAACACTAAATTTCCATTTTAAAATGCCTCAGGAAATATACTTGTATAAGAGGTAGCTGAAGAGTTTTGTTAAAACAATTTTTTAACAGGAAGAAGCAACTGGAAGCCTCTGAAAAATTACCTTAATAAATGATTTCGGGGGAGGAATCACTTAAAATTCTACTTTATTTTTCTCAGAAAATATTCTTAGTTAAGTCTTTTATTCATTTACATAGCAATATCCTACTTAGATGGGGAAAAGATTATGCTATGGACTATATCTGTAAAAGAAATGCAGATTTTATAAAAAAATAAACTATCAATTGATCTTACATGTTTTTAAGACTAATATAAATTGTATGCTCACATGATTAGATGAACCTAAATAAATCAAAATGATATCCTAAATTCTCTGTTATTATACAAAATATTTGAGTCCTGATCAGCATGCTTAAGTACTGGGGTGCATTTTCTTAGAAATTATTAATGAACATTAAATTAAGAGGTTTTGCACAAACAAAACCAATACCACCAAGTTTAGGAGAAAAGCAAAAAGCTGTGAAACATTTTACAGCCAGTGTTACTAAGACCTTTGAGAAAGAAAGTTCTCCTTTCTCAAATATATAGAGAACTAAGTCAAATTTATAACAATATAAGTAATTCCTTCATTGATAAATGGTCAAAGGATGTGAACAGGCAGTTTTCAAAGAAAGACACTAAAGCTATCTATAACCATATAAAAATGCGCTGAATCACTATTGATTAGATACATGCAAATTAACACAACTCTGAGGTAAAACCTGACACTTATCAGATTGACCAATATGACAGAAAAAGAAAATGATCAATGTTGGAGATGTGGGGAAAATGTAACACTGAGGCACTGTTGGTGGAGTTGTGAACTGATCTAACCATTCTGGAAAGCAATTTCAAACCATGTCCAACCAAACTATGCATACCCTTTGATCCAGCATTATTAGACCACCATTAATTCCGTATCCCAAAGAGATCATAAAAAAGGAGGATAGCACCCACATGTACAAAAATATTTATAGCAGCTCTTTGTGTGGTGGCAAAGAATTGGAAATTGATGAGCTGCCCGTCAACTGAGGAATGGCTACACAAGTTGTGGCACATGAATATAATGAATACTATTGTACTATAAGAAATGATGAGCAGGAAGATTTCAGAGAAACCTAGAAAGACTTCCATGAACTTTTGCTGAATGAAGTGATCAGAACCAGGACAACACTGTACACAGCAACAGCAACATTGGGTGATGACTGACTATGATAGATTTAGCTCTTAGAATACAAAGACGCGAGACAATTCCAAAACAGTGCTGATGGAAAATGGTAACCACAGCTAGAGAAAGAAATATGGCATCTGAATGCAGATCAAAGATAATATTTTCACTTTTTTTCTTTCTTTCTTTCTCATGGTTTTTCCCTTTTGCTCTGATTTTTCTTTCACATGACTAAAGTGAAAATATGTTTAACATAATTGTATGTATATAACTATATCAGATTGCTTGCTGTCTTGTGGAGAGGGGAGGAAAGGGAAGAAGGGAGAAAAATGTGGAGCTCAAAATTTTAGAAAACTAAATTTTGAAAAATATGTTTACATGTAATGAAAAATACTACTAAGAAAAAAAGAAATTCTTAATAAGTAAAATATTTCACTCTAAAGCTAACAAAGTACTTTTCTCACAACAAAGGTAAAGCTAATCTTATTATTCCCATTTTACAGAACGGAAAAATGAAATTGAGATATCAAGTGAGTGACTGGCTTGAAGATCTTCCTTGATGTCATCCAACTGCATTTTCCACATTGGATATAACCTTTGTTTCTGTTTATCAATTCCAACTCTGCTGTTGGGTCCTCCCAATCTTCCCTGTTAGGAGAAAAAATACATATTAAAATACATTCTCATTTACATATTAGTCTGTCATATCTCCTGTTATAGACTGACTAAAGAAAAGGAAATTCAGATGTCAGAGTAGAAGTTATTTTTTGTTGGAGTAACAGAATTATTATGTTCCTTGCCATTGATTTTATCCAAGTAGAGTTTCAAGCAGGAAACATACCCCTATATTTTTGATTTGCTCTCATGCTTAATGACAGAATAGTTTTAAAAACTGTCAACCGAATTGGCACAATTTAACTAGAGCAGGGCCTTGAGGCCACATGTGGTCTTTTAGGTCTTGGGGGCAGCCTTTTAACTGAGTTTAAGTTTTGGAAAACAAACACTTTTATTAAGGGGATTTGTTCTGTGTAGTTGGGATTCAATCAAAGGGTCTAAGTGGAGGGCCTACAGGGCCACAATATGACCTTAAGGCCCTAGGTTCCCCACCCCCGAATTAGACAAATAACTAGTAACTTGGACCGCTTTGTCTATGATGAGCAGATCACGATGTCTACAGATTGTGCTTATTACTTTGAAGATTGTGTTTATAGCTTTTACTGAAATAATATGGACACCATAAGTGGAAAATTATGCTGTCTCCAATTAGAATTTTGGTGGCCAAATTATTCTTTTGAGGCTATTTCTATGGGTGATTTTCTAACTGTGATGAGAAAGTAGCATAGTGTTGACTTGTGGGTTTGTTTAGAGTAGACAGGATTCACGAACTGAGAATGTCTATAAAATTTGGCACAACCAATGAAAGACTTTCCAAAATACTTGAATATCTATCTACTAAGTGATTAAATTGAGAATGATCGATCTGAGCAAACACTACTCAAATCTGTCACATTCTCTTTAAGAATTATAAAGGGGGCAATTTAGACAATTCTTCTTGAGAATAATTGGGTTCTGTCTGTGGTCTTGATTTGTGGTAATTGATGATGCACTACTCAGGGTGATTAAACATAAAATAATAGAAAGTTATTTTTGCAATCATCTTTTCCAATACTCTCTTTTTCTAGACTCAGTCATAGGTGACAACGAGTTCAGCCAGTAGTACATTTCCAAGTTCAATATAATTTCCATTATACAGCACACTGCTTCCTACAAGTGAATTCAACATTATTTCCATTATATAGCACACTGTTTCCTACAAGTGAAGTCACTTTCATGTAGCCATAGAGCCATCATTTCATGTCTATACGTCATAAGCGTTATATTGTGCCATAAATTCTATAAATTCCTAACAAGGAGTTCAAATCCTTTTGGTTATCTTGCTACTGGTCAAGATTCAAGATTTCTTATTCTGACTATTTATACTATGACTATCTTCTCAGCAGAAGCATATTTCCTAGGAATGCTAACCTTATTCTTTTGATAATTAAGCATTTCTCTCTTCATGTTTTGAATATACTCGGACTTTTTACAGGATTCGTGTACTTCATGTATTCCCAGGAAAGCAGACTAAGCAAAGTATCCTGCCTCCCCTTGCTCCCTATCACTTCAACAACCAACCATAAACTCTTCTTTCTGACACTGAGGACACTTACCAGGCACCTCTTGTATGACTTCTAAATTCCTATTTAATTTCTCAGAAAAATACTTAACTGCCCATCAGAAAGACCTGGAAGCTAAAGAGGTTGTATTGCTTGCCTTTCAGTGAAGCATAGGCATCTTGAAATTGAAAGAACAGTGAAAAGACCAATTCCAAAACAAAATAAAACAAAAAGCCAGTAACCATTGTTGAGGTGGAGGAAGAAAACTAAAATGAGGAGGAGAAGGAGAACTATTCTTGTTAAGGCAAGACAGTCCACTCACTAGAGTATTGAAAGTTGAGGGGAAACATAATTTTATTGATTATATTCCCTCTTTTCTCATCCAGGCTATAGCAAAGCCCTTGGCTTTGCCAAGATGTACCATAACTAGGATGAGGGGGGCCAAGATTTGACACTGATGTGATTACAGAAAAACTATTTGCTAGATTGAACAAAGGAGGCAGATAATTAGATTATTAGTCTAAGAAGTGTCAAGGAGGTAGGAGAGTAGGAAATAAACAAGGGGATACAAAAAATATACAATCAGGATTTTTATATGTCAAAAAACTTTAATGGAGCTTGGTACTAGGAGTCTCCATGACCTAATACTGACCACTAAGTAAATTCACCTTGAGAGAAAGATGACTGATGATTCCTAGAGATGTAATTTCATCTTAGAGAATGAAATTTAGGAGTTAAGTAAACATGAAATTTTTTTTATGATCCAGACTACACTAAGTCAGAATCTGAAAAGAGTTATTCTTCTCTGATTCCTAAAGGTACTGAAGATCTGGGGAACCTTCTTATGTGACAGTTACCAGGACAAATGAGTTCAGAAGTGAAAGAACTTTGAGCTTTTCGGGGGACAGTTATTATATGAATTAAAAGGCCCTTTACTGTCCTAGAACATACTCTAAAATAGTGACAGTGAACTTTTTTGGGCCTAATAACAGCAATCTAGCATTTATATAGTGCTAATTTAATATCTGCAAAGCACCTTATAAAGAGTGTCTTATTTTACCCTCACAACAACCCTGGAAAGCAAGCTCCATCATGATCCCAATTTCATAGGTAAGGAAAGTGAGGCACATAGAGGTCAAGAGACTTGCCCATGGTCATACCGTTCCTAAGTATCTGAGGCTAGATTTCAGTGAAGGCACATCTTCCTTTCTCCATATTTAGTGCTCTCTCCAATCCCGCCACCTAGCTGGGTGACTTTGGTCAAATCACTTAACCCCTATTCCGCTAGTTTCTTCCTCTGTCAAATGAGCTAAAGATGGAAAGAACAAACCACTCCAGTGTCTTTGCCAAGAAAACCCCAAATTGAGTCACAAAGAGTCAGACGTGACTGAAAAACAGTGATAGCAACAAGTGTTATTGCTGCTATTGCCTTATTCTAAGTCATTACAAAAAGGCTGGGCACCAACCTGGTTTTGGTCCCATCTTCTACAATTTAATAATATGATTTCTAGCAGAGTACTCACAATAATGAAAATCCCCTACAGCAAAACACTTTGGAAGTCTCATGGAGTGTCTTTTAATGATATTTCACCTGTTATTGGAACTGTTAAAATTGGTACATCCCTTAAAAAACTAGGTCAGAGACCTTGTAGTATACTAACTGAAAATAAAACACAGAAATAAAATTACCAACACTGCAAAAAATTAGTTTGTCATTTTTAATCACTAGGTGAGTCCTCTTCCTTGGTCTGGTGATCACTGGTAGAGAGGCACTGCCACTGGCATTAAAGGATAATCTAATTAAGAACGAGAGGACGTGGATGAGTATTCAGGAAAGCCTTCTGCTTAGCTCTACGTACCTTCCATTTGGATAAAATACTGCATTACTTAAACAAAATGATCAATAAGCTATAAGGGTTTCTTATTTGGAATTATTAAGAAAAGTTATCTTTTTCACCTATATAAAAGAAATTTACTAAGTCTCCCACATATTCTATGTATTTAAATTAAACTAATCCTTATAATTTTATTCCTAACAAGAAGCATTCATTTTTAGACTGTTCAAAATGCCAGCGAAAGAAGTCACAGAATTAGAGAAGCGAAAAACATATATAGTGAAACCAAGACTAATTAAAAAAACAAAAATACTAATTAGAAAAGTAAGTTTTGAACTGACAGCAAATATTCTGTTTTACAGACTACAGCTGATATTGCCTAGGGACGAGAAAAATAGAAGGAAACAAGATTTTCCTTTAGAGAACACTCTGAATTAATCCCAAGAGATTAGGAAACACTCTGCTCACTCATCCACAGATGGCCCTCAATGTGTGACCTGAGAAATCAATATGTTGATTAGCACAAAATGACATGTCCAAATGATTAGATGGGAGACAATGCAAAGACTGACATGGGGAGACAGAGTAGATACCAATGCAGAAAGGAAAAGCAACAGGATTAAGGTTCCTGAAAGGGAAAATGTACATCCACAATGAAAGAAAATCAGGAGCAGAAGTGGAAGCTGAAAGTTACAAGGAAAGCATTAAAAACAGAACAGCCAATATGCCTTTCCTGACCTCTCCTTGGAACATTTCTGTTGAATAATTTGAAACTCCAAAGTAAGGACAGGGAGAGATTACTTTCCAAGAATATTCTTCTGCCTTTACCAACAATGAATAAGTTGACACATACATATACACAATACACACTTCCATATATAGGAATAATTACATAATTATAAAGAGAAAAAATATAAAGTAGTGGAATCCATAAAGAGAGAGAGAGAGAAAGAGAGAGCACACACACTAGCATTTTAGGTAGAAAAGAATCACGAAATAAAAGGGTTTATGTAGGAGGTGGCAATTAACGATGGGAAAGATAACCTTTGGGGTAGAAGTGTTGAAGTTCATTCTAGTCATAGGGGATGTCTATGCCAAGGCACATTTATGGAAGACGGAGTATTTTTGTGAGGAACAGTGTGAAAGGCATTTGGCTGGAGAGCATATTAAAGTATGGGAATAACGTACAAGGTCACAAAATTTGAGCAGGCCAAAGTTTTTAAAGACTAAAATCTAAACAGATAAGTTTGCACTTTATCCTAGCGACAAATAGGAGCCATTAGAGTTTAATAAATAAGGAGAGTAAAGCAGACAGACTTCTGCTTAATAATTACTTTGACACCTGTGAGAAGGAAGGACTATTGCAGGAAGAGAACTGAGGCAGAGACAGTAATTAGGCCAATGCAATATTCTGGGTGCGAGGTGATGATGAAGGCCTAAAGGCTGTGAGGAGAAAGAAGGGAATGGATGGAGGAGATACTGCAAAGGTGCAAACGTGATTGTGAGCACTGCCAAATACAGCAGGGAGGTCAAGGACAAAGACTGAGAAATGACCAACAGAGTTGTCAACCACTAGGTTATGCGCAACTTTGGAGAGAGAAATTTCAGTTGAATGGTAAGGATGGAAACTAGACTGAAAAGGCAGAGAAGTATATGAAAGGAAAGGAACTGGAAACAATGAGTGTAGGCATTTTTTTGTGGCAAATTTATTTAAGGGAGGCTGCGTAGGACAACGGGCTGAGGGGAAGATAGGATGTAGTAAACATTCTTCCCCTGGGGCAGAGCTGGGGAAAATAGGTTATGATTAAAGGTAGAAGGGAAGGAATCAAAGTGAGCAAATATTAGAGGGGGGGTAATTCAGGAGACAGTAACTACTAAAAATAGGAGGGGAATCAAGAGAAAGGTAAAGATTGAGGTAAACTGACAGCGATTTATTAATTATAAATTTTGTGCCAGGAACAGAAAAATTGTGTCAACATAGATGTGAATGACCTGACCAAAAGTTAATCAAGTCATATAAAATAAGGGATAATAAATGAATAGCCCACTGCTATTCACATGATTATGAGGTGTAAAGAAAGACTGTGGCACATTGCCTACATCCCTAACCTCACTATATAAGTAGACAGAAAGAAATATAAAACTTTGAAGAAATCCTAGTAATTAACTAGGATTATACAATAATATGCAATACATGTTTAAGGGTAACTTGAAATAAATAGATAGGATTAGCTTTGCTCTGATTTTGAGAACACAAGGAGTTTCATTTTCTTGGTGATAATGCAAGTCAGATAAAGTTTAATTTGTACAATCTTTGTATCAAATGGCATGAGGCTAATGATTTATATTTTATTAGGTTACTCGGGGGCAGCTATCTTTGTTTTGCCTTGTCTCTTGTCTTTCTATTACTGCCATTTCAAAATTTACATGCTAATTAGAACTAGTATATGCTAATTAGTTTTCTTTTATATCTCTTTGTGAGAGAAAGTATTTTGTGCTTGCCTAATCGTTACAGTAGGATTAATGGATGAAATGATGACAGTATGAGATCATCCATTCTCTGCTCAATAATCCCCATGTTTACATTGATACTACATAGTATATCATTTTCAACATAAGAACAGTAATTTTCCACAACACAGTTCTTATATCTTGCAGGAGACTGTATTCTAAGAATAGTTTAACTATAATTATTTGTTACATCATTCCTGGTAGACAATTAACTTGGGAAATAAACATACGATAGGTCTTATAAATCATTTTTATAAGACTCCCCAAAGCAGTTGCTTAGGGCGCTGTATGCTAAACTGGTCACTGCAGTTTGTCAGATTGCCAAGGACTTTAAATTCTAGGATTTTTGAATTTTATTCTAGTGTAATAATGAAACAGTGAGGAATCTGGTTGGAGAGAAGTAAAATCACTCAATCTCAAAATTCTTATGGAAAAAAATGCTTTTATTTTTCTTCTGGAGTGATCCAGGCCAGACACTGTCTCATTGAAAATAAACTGAAAGTACTGTAATTTTATCTTGCTTAAGGAGGCTGATGCTAAGGTACTTCATCATGTGAGGATAATGAGAAGTTCTTACTGGTATCAACAAGAATAATGAGTCCAGGAAGAGAACGGTCCAAAAGGGGTGTGTGACTGTCCATGTCTAATTAGTAGTCACTCAATTGTACTCAGTGATTATGAATCATGTCCAACATATTTACCAATGTGGTATTTACCAACGATGGTATCAACCATCAAAGATTACAGTCTTTCAGTGAACGTCATTAGTAAATAAGACCATCCAAATATATGGATTCATTCAGTACACACTGGTTTAATGACTGGCATGTGGTGAAGTACCAAACAAGGACTTGCTTTGGAATTAAAAGTACAATATTCCTGCACTTCTGTTTCTTACTAATAAAAATAGCTATGATGCACTATGCTCATATAATTTATGAAAACTAACTTCTTTTAGTTTTCAGTGAGATGCTTTTATAAGTACTTCATAATTCCATTTAAATAGCATTGAAATATGCTCATTTCCATAATTCCCAAACTCATAATTAAGAATGGTTTAATGTAAGGCACATGGTCTCTTCACCTTCTCTAAGCAGGTGGCATTCCAAGAGGGGAGACTTACAGGAAGAGAGAAGAGAAGGTATCAACCATGTGCATAGTATAATTGTAGCTTTCTTCTCATAGCACTGGATGATGCATTTTCCTTTGTTCCATACTACTTATGTTGCTCAGTATATACACACTTTGAAGACTCCAAGCATCAGGCAAAACCTCATCTAATGGCTACCAAGATGAGTATCTTGTGCCACCTCTGTCAGAATGAGAAATGTACACAGTAAAAAATCAAAACTTGTTAAAGTCAACTAGGTAGATAGAGTAGAATGAGTGATGCATTTGAAGTTACGAAGACTTGAATATGAATCATGACTTAGACATTGCAAATGTCTTAGGCAAATAATTTAACTTCTTAGAGCACCCAGGACAGTTGTGTGAAACTCTAAAAGACAGAGGAGCCACTATCCCATATATAAGAATCCATGCAGGTCGCATATTGACTTTGTTTTACATTAAAATATTATCTATAAATCTATTTTTATTTATTTTATTTTAATCTGGTTTGTGCCTCCACTAGAGATTACTCAGGGATTCATGTGCTGACTTGACACATCCAATGCTTGACTGTAAAAATAAATGTCAATCTGCATTGGTAGAAAGACTATTGTCACCTGAGAGTCCCCCATACCAACTGAGCCATGGATCTAGTCTCTATTTCCTGTATGTAGTACACTATGAGATCCTTTGTAATTAATAATCTATATCATTTGGGCAATTTATTTGAGATAACCTCAAATTTTAAAGCTGAAACTATAACTCTTACACATTTTAGCAAATAGATACCTTCTGTTTATGTCTGGCATCTTGAAGGATCCTGCCTCATTTTGG
>CM053771.1:456675915-456691227 GCA_028658325.1 Potorous gilbertii
CCTATTTGAGACAAGTATATTTCATAATCCGCAAAAATTATAATCTGTTTATATCCCTCCATCCCAGTCTGTCCACTTCACATAACTATTGAAAAACTTATTAAAAACTTAATTACTTGAATACAATCAATTCACCAGCCACAGGGGAGAAAAGTGGCCTAAGACTTTTCAGTGCAAATTTACTCCCACATATCATCTGAAACCCCAAACAAACAATCTTTTTGAAAGCCATAAGAATTAATTGATGAAAAACAAAGGAAAGGAAAGAGATTTTATACAGGACACCAACCTCCCTGAGTCTCAGTTTTCTCATTTAGAAAGTGATGGGACTATGTTAGATGGACAACTGAGATTCTGCTCAGCTCTCACCAGCTGATCTTGTGGAGAAAGAAGAGAAATTCCATCCCAAAGAGTAGGGTTATGTGAATTATCAAAGTTATACAAGGCTTAAATAAACAGAACTATAAACCACTTTATAAAAACAAAAGGAAAATAATTAAGGCTATATATTCACTGCTCAGGGTTAGGTTCTGCCAATATAATAACACATATTAATTTCAAGATTTAATGGTATAACAATTACCAAGACAATATTTTGTAGAACTGGGCAAATCAAAACCAAAACTTTTTGGGAGAACATAATGTCCCTAATCTCAAGGAAAATCAGAAAACAATTAAGGGGATATGGCATTACCGGATCTCAAATTGTATTTTAAGGCAATGATTTTAGATCTATTTTGTATTGATGAAAATAATTTTTAAAAATCTATCAGTGGGACACACTGGATGAACAACACATAATAAATAGAAAACAGAGGCCTAATATTCACTCCAAAACATAGATTATTAAGGGAAGGATTCCCTATTTCAGAAGAACTACTGGGGTGGTCATTCAGATAGAAATTTGGCAAATGTTGAATTTAGATCAATATCTTCTATCATATATCACAATTATACTGAAAGCAGACAATTAGTCTCAATAAAACAGTGACATCATGAGTAAAATAGAACTCAACCAAAAATGGTTACAAATTTCTTTTTAAGGACAAATTAGACAATTTTCAATATATACATGTTAAAAGCTTTTTAATGAATAAATTAATCAATAAATAATATAAGAAACTGTAGGGTGAGGATAAGTATTTGCATCTAATTTTACTGTTAATGTGTGACATGAAAACTCACAGGAAAAAAGATTATAGGAAAGAGATTACAAATCTAACCATTCACAGACTTTATATTTTATATATTTATAGCCCGTCTTTTAATCTTATATACAAGAAAACTAGCCTGAGAGTGGTTAAGTGACTTGCCCAAGTTCACAGAGCTCAGAAATAGGAGAGCTGAGATTTAAATCCAGCTCCTCTGGCTCCAAATTCAGCATTACACATGGATGGAAATTTATAAAACCAAGAGCAATTATCAAATAGATGTTTTCAAAGAGCATAAACAGTTTTCAAAAGAGCAATCTGCAAACTCTAAAGGACTATTTACAAATACGCTCCTAATCACAAATCATAAGAAGAATACTATCAAAAATAATTGTTTTCATTTCAGAATTCTCAAATCTGCAAAGAAGACAAAAAATGAAATATAGTAATTCTAAGTGCTGGAGCAGCTACGATAGGACAGACACACTTATACATTATGGAGCTGAAAAATAGTCCAATCATTCTCAGTTTCACTTGGAATTATGCAAAAATATAAGACTGTTCCGACTTGTTGATTCAGTGATCCTACTAATGGACACACCTTGCTAAGTAAAATACTGAAGCAAAGTCATATATATCCGAAGTGCTTGATAAAAGTACTATTTGTGATAGCAAAAGACTGGGTGGGGGGAGAATGAATGACTATATGAAATTTATTGCCAAAAATCTATGATATATGAACGTAATTGAATATTATTATTCAGTAATAAACGTGGGGAACAACCTGCTGTATGTTAGACATAGTGTGAAATGCTCTGCAAATGTTAAGTTATTTGATCCTTTCAACACTCCTGTGGGGTACATAGTTGCTATTTTTTATCTCTACTTTATAATTAAGTAAATTGAGGCAGACAGGTTAAGTGACTTTTCCAGCATCATGTAGCTAGTAAGTGTCTGGGGCTGGATTTGAACTTGGATTTTCCCTCCTTCACAGAGAGCATTCTGTTTCCTGTGTTATCTAATTGCCTCTAGGCAGAACACATACATCTGAGGAATATGAGAAAAATCATAAAATGGCACCACTATGGGGTGAAATAAGTAGAACCACAAGAAAAATATATACAATGATTACAGCAATGGAAAAAACAAAACCAAAGAAGTAAAAAGAAATCAGAACAATTGAAAATGCAATGGTAGTACCAGAAAACAGATAATGAAGCACACCTCTTATTCTTCTTGTCGTTTCTTCATTCTCTAAAAGGAACAATGACATCTGGAGGGTGATGTTTTGACTTACACATGAATTTGACTTAAGTAAGGCAGAGCTGTGCTTTACTCTGTCCTACAGAGTTATGGATGGTCCCATATAGTAGATGACCTTGGTCTTTTCTAAATTAAGGTCTTTCTCATGTCTCAGTTTGTCTGAGGCCACACCCATTAAATGACTAAAGGCTAGTCAGAGTTGAGACAAAGGATAGTTTATCACCCATTTACCACCACATAGACATTTTTTTTTTCCGGAAGAGGAAGACCCTCAGAATTTCTAGCCAAAAAAGAGAACAATTGCTATTTACACTTATTCTAAACTATAATAATAATCTTCCTCAAAACAGGTGGAGGAACAGTAGGACAGTATGTTGTATACATCATCGAAAGTGGTTAGTACATTGTGTCCACACACGCAACACACACACACACACAAAAACACACACACCAATGATTCTAATCAGAATACCAAGGGTCTAGTCTTAACTCTTGTTCTTATCAGCTGAATAAACTTGGAGAAGTCAGTTAACATCTCTGAACCTCATTCCCTCCCTTTGTAAATGATATAGATAATTATATCTGCCAAACAACCACAGGCAGTTCTTTTGAAAACTATATTTAATGGAATCTAATTTGTGTAAATGATGACTCAACTAGAGTAGTTTGCAAACCATCTGTTAAAATTGTTTGGATCTTTCTATAAATTATCCATAAAGTTTCCTGGTACCCAGAAGGCTTTATTTTTGTTATTTTAAAATGAGGATAAGATACACTAATGCACACCAAAAAAAAGTTGCAAACTGTAATTCCATATATAATAAAGTAAGGTAGTATTTCCATTGCAGGCACACTGTAAAGACTTGTTGATTTGCTGCCACATGCCCATGAATAATACCCGTGCCTTCCTGGTGCTCTGTTCCTTCTCTATTTCTCAGAGACCTTTCTTGCTATTCTCTGCTGACAAACTGTCCAGAAATAAACTCTAGCAGTCCAGCCTCTTTGTAGAACCTGGATTCACAAGGCATTTCAAAAGCCATAAAGAAAGGTATATTGAACAAATATGTTTACAGCACCTTTCAGAGAAGGAATTTTATAGCCTTTGAGACAAATTTATCACCCTTTCTTTATCTAGAGAACTAGTAGGGACAGGTTCAACCTAGTCTGAAAAAGAAAACAGAAAAGTTACAGATGCAAGGATAGGAACTATTAAAATGATTAGGTTAGTTTTGTTTATTAAAAGCATATTGGCTTAATATATTACAGATTTATGTTTTGAAAATACATAATTAACCTTAACAACTTGTAAAGCATTTGAATATATCCTTCATTATAAATCTTTTTTCTAGCTTATTCCACTAAATGATCCCATTACTGAAAATTCTGCCACTCTCTAATTTTTATGTGCTGTTTCAAGATAAAGTCTCCTTTTTCTGTTACATCATAAGCAAAGTTCTAGGTAGATGACTAAGTGTCATTCATTTCATTATGATTTCTATTTTCTCACTCCCCAACTTGTTCAGGCTTATCCCTGGAGAAGAAAAGGCTGGAAATTATTTCTCCAATTTATTATTGCATTTGTCTAGGGGCAATTTTCTGATTGAAATGGCATTAAATCCTCTGGGATGTCAAGATGATGGACTTCATGAATGTGCAGTCTACATGCATCTGATCAAGTTTTTGACTCCATTACTTTGGCTGTCATGATAAACTGATTGAAATGGGAAAAGAAAAGTTTTCATTTTTAAATACTTTGATGTATTCCTGCAACTCTACCAAAAATATTTCCCATTGTATATGAATAATTTAGAATGCACATGCAAATATTCTACTTTGTGCATATACCATGTACTTCCATTATACACATGTCAAAAGTGTCTTTATCATGTACTTATATTTTTACATTTACATTCACATAAATGGGTCTCCTTCTGGTCCTATGCCTAAAGTCAAATGAAATTCCTACACTCACACTTGCCAGGTAATGTCAATTTTTTCCCCATAATCTTATGCAGAATGTCAGAGTTGATATTTTAGGGTTTTTTTCAACTCTCTCTGCATAAGCTATTTTTTCTTACACTAGGGCCAAGAAGGATGCTACCTACTTGCCCTTTGAGAAACAAAGGAAAGGCACATCACTTTACCTCATTCAGAGTATCTTTCACATCCTCAGGAATACCAAATTAATGAATGTTGCATATTTATAGTAACCTGAGATCTTCCCACAGCCAAAAAAAAAAGGGTTTATTCCCTTAGATATGAGGAATCATTTGTAAATTGGTAATGAAATTATCAAATTGATACAACATTGGTTTCTTAATTTGGAGAAGCAATGGATTTAGAAACAGAGAGAGTGGTTCAGTGGAAAATATGCTGCATTTTGAATCAGGGTTTAAATCTTGATTCATCTATTTATAATTCTGTAATCTTAGAGAAGAGCAAGCTGATCCTCAGTTTGCCTATCTACAAAGTGAGGGAGTTATGGTATAGCTTCCCTATATGTTCTTTCCACCTATGAACATGCATTTATAATAATGTGTACATTACTTCATTGGTTGCATGATATTGGACAAATTGCTACACCTTTCTGAGCCTTAGCTTCCTAATCCACAAAATAGGGATTTAAAAATATATATATATATATTTCAAAAAGTTGTAAGACTTAATGGAATGATGAGTCAAATAATAATTTGAAGCCTTCTGACAGCACAATATGAATGATATAAATAATATCTCTCTATCATACATCAGAGATGTACACAGGATGGGGGTGATGATGGCAGATTTCTCCTTCCCCTTAAAATTACTCCCATGAGTTTATGTGCCCATACACAAAAACCACATTCACAAACATGTTTTTTTCTAACATGTCTATATTCCAGCCTACATTCTTGCAAGTGAGTAAGACTGACTGATAATGTTAACCGAAGTGATTTATTCTATTGATTTTGCTCTGCTGCTTATTGAGTTTTCCTGAAATTCTCCAGTCTTCTACTTGTTTCATCACTTCAAAATAGTACACTTAAAAAATGAGAAGCTGAACACATAAAACTACTTTCTGCTCATAGTAAGATCATTTTTAGATTATAAGCTGCCTAGTTTTCATTTTGGTATGAAAAGCACACACCCCAACCCCCATACTCAAAATATACAACTCTTCAGACTACAAATAGCATATTGCCCCTTTCTCATTGGTATAGAGACTGGAGGGCAGTCATTCTCACTCTAACTTCAGTTAATGAGGATGAACTTACATAATAAAGTCAACTACCAATCCCTAATCATAGAAAATAAAATTGTTCCTTTTCTATCAATGAGAAAATTAGAAGAAAATACATTTCATCATCATGAAAAATATCATTATAAGTCTCTAGACTCTTACAATCACTAATAAAGGCAAGTCCAAGAGAAGAGAGGAAAGCTGAAAAATAATGTACAAATGGGCTTGTGTGCATGCATGCATATACATGCATATACACACAATAGAAGAAATTATATAAAGATAGACACAGACTATCATATATGCCCACAGAATGCCCACAAGTTGCACTATGCTGTTCAAAAGAGGTCTTTCCCAGTTTTCTTCTCCCTGCAGTCAAGAAGAATAATTCCATGGCCAGAGAGAAGACACTGACTGCTTTAGAAGGACCAGTCTAGAAGAACTGGGTCTGTCTTATTTCTTTAAATTTATGATATAAAGCCATCCTTAGAGTGAGAGAGAGGCTAATGCTATTCTCCAGCTTCTCAGTACCTGATCCACAGCTCAACTCTCTTGTCCCTCCCATTATGATCATATCAGAGGATGAGTTATTCCTATTTAAAATATATATTTGTTTCCCACAGAGGGGTGACCCTGATCATTTTAGAATACCAACGCTCATTTTGTCACCTGGAAATTTTGGAGAAGGAAACCTCTCATTTGTTGAATAAATGAATGACATAAAGATAGTGAGCTTCACATCATCCCTGTAAAATAGATATTAATATTGTCCCCATTTTAAAGTTGAGGAAATTGAGGCTGAGAAAGCTTAAATAATTTGCTAAGCAACAGATGTAAGATTTAATCTCAAGTCTTTTTACTCCAAATTTTACACTGTATCTGCTGCTTCTTCAAACAAGTAATCTGTAGGATCTCAGATTTTTTAACAAAAACTATTTTAATAAATTAAATAAAATTTTAATAATATTTCTCTTTCATTTGGATACTAGACTGACTGTGGAATACACCTGAAAGGTGTATGTTTCTCCGTGACTTGTATTTTCTTTGAGGTTGCTAATCAATTCATGAATAGATCATTTAAGGAAGCTTGTATCATCTTAATAAATACATGGTATTGATTAAAAAAACTCAGGAGACTCTCAGTTGGGAGAAAGCCTATGAGAAGGAAATTTCTCTTACATGTGTGCAGGCATGTATGTGTGCATGTGCGTGTGTGTGCACACCTGCTAATTTTTCGACTGTCCAATTTCATCTATAAGTATATGTAAGCATCTTTCACTTAGTTGGGTTCCATGAGAAACTTTTTATAGGCCTATCTTCCCCCTCTCCTACCTCATAATACTTCAGTGTTTTGTGAGAAAGTTTTGCTTAAAGTTTTTATCGACATTTCTTTTTGAATATTTTGTGAGTAAAATTACGCACTGAACCTTTGTGGCCCTCATTTTTCATCTTTTGTTAAGAAAAGAACATCAAGTCATTGATCATATGTTCAAGCATAAGAAGATTCAAAGGAATGTAAAAGCAAGCACTCCAACATACACAGGAGGGCCTGCTATCACAGGTTCTTTGATCTTTTCTAAAAGGAAAGGCAACTTTCCAGGGATTAACAATGACTTTAATCAAGCACTTGTATCATTCACTTAGTTCTGGGGAAAAAGTCAGCACTTTGAACTTCAGAGAAAACAGAGAAATCAAAATTAATGGACATGATTCCAAATGTCTGACATAAGGAATACATTCATCATAGATCAACAGACAGATCCAGCTGTCTAACCATTACGTACATACATATGTATCACTTTGGTAAAAGGGGAGCACATCCTACCAGAGAGAGAAGTACAACAACTGGGTTTTCAAAGTCAGGGGCTCCTTAGGGGCTTCCCAGAGTATAGCCTGGCCCATAAAGCTTCTTCCAAAAACTTGGCCCCAAAGAAAAACCACACCTCAGAGTCTTTATGCACTTTTTAGAGTCAGAAGACATGACAACCCTTGAGAACCTGTGCCTCATTAAAAAAAGGTATGGGCTTTCCTACCAATCTTCCCAGGCCCATTAATGGGTGGGGAAGATCTTCTTTAATCACATTCAGTTGGAGGCATTTGACTATACTAAAACTAAAACAGCAAAAGATCCTACTTTGCTTGCCTTTACAGGGAACCAAAGAGAATATTGAGCACAATTAAGATTTATTTTGGGCCATAGAGAAAATTGATGTCTGAGTCATGATTTGAATCCATTTCTTTGTGATTCCAGGTAATTACCCATACTAATGCACAATACCTTACTTTTATGGCTAAATTGATTTTTAGTACATTATGCCTAAATAATAGCTAGCATTTAATTATTTAAGATTTGCAAAGTATATTATAAATACTATCTCATTTATCTTCACCACCCTCGATGTAGGGGGTATTGTTTTCATTATTTTACAGATGAGGAAACTGAGGTAGATAGATGTTAGGGCATTTGTCCAGGATTCTCATAGAGGCAGTTCCTTTACATTGGTTAAACTAGAAAGAAAATGGTGATATCAGAATCAATGTCTTTCTTTCTATATGTTTTTCATTTTCAGTAGATTGGTTGTTCTAATGTGTTCTAATTTTCCTTTCTTTCTTCTAATCCTGCATTTTGATCTTTTGTCTTTTCTACCTAGTGATCAAATTCCATACTGATAGTTGATTTGGAAATGACTCATATCAATTTCCAGTCATTTCTTGTTTAAGATTGACTCAATTTTGGGGGATTTTATTCCATGTAAAGCACCTTCTGAAATTCTTGGCAAAAAAATAACACTCATGATATACATCATGCATAAAATTACATACATGCATAAAATTATTAATTAATTTACCACAGTTAATTAATTTATTCACATTTCACATTGGAATCATGAAGGATTATGTCATATGATAACTTGTTCAAAGGAGCATGTTCAATTCTTCACAGATTTCTTTTTTTAACCTTTCGATCCTCTCTAAGAGTTGCTGTATATATACCTCAATTTAAACCATTATTTTTTTTCTTCTTGCTGCCTTTTAGGGAATGATCATGTTTGTAAGTCAAATTTTGTATTCAGTTCTGGTCTTTTCATCATGAATACTTGAAAGTTCTCTATTTCATTGAATGACTATTTATTCCCCTGACGTATTATACTCAGCTTTGCTGGGTTGGTGATTCTTGTTTTAATCCTAGTTCCTTTGACTTCTGGAATATCATATTAAAAGCCCTTTGATCCATTAATGTAGACATTGCTAGATCTTTTGTTATCCTGATTGTATTTCCATAATACATGAATTCTTTCTTTCTAGCTACTTGCAATAGTTTCTCCTTGACCTGGGAACTCTGGAATTTGGCTATAATATTCCTAGGAGTTTCTCTTTTCAGCTCTCTTTCAGGAGGTGCTTGGTGCATTCTTTCAATATTTATTTTGCTCTCTGGTTCTAGAACATCAGGGCAGTTTCCTAGATAATTTCATAAAAGATGATTTCTAGGCTCTTTTTTTTGATCATGACTTTCAGGTAGTCCCATAAGTTTTAAATTGTCTCTCCTGGATCTATTTTCCAGGTCAGTCATTTTTCCCATGAGATATTTCATATTATCTTCTATTTTTTCATTCTTTTGGTTTTGTTTTGTAATTTCTTGGTTTCTCATAAAGTCTTTAGTTTCCATCTGCTTCATTCTCATTTTTAAAAAGCAATTTTCTTCAGTGAGCTTTTGGAACTCCTTTTCCATTTGGTTAATTCTACCTTTTAAAGCATTCTTCTCCTCATTTGTTTTTTGAACCTCTTTTGCCAATTGAGTTAGCCTATTTTTCAAGGTGTTATTTTCTTTATCATTTTTTGGGTCTCCTTTAGCAAGCTGTTGACTGACTTTTCATGATTTTTTTGCATTGCTCTCATTTCTCTTCTCAATTTTTCTTCCACTTCTCTTACTTGATTTTTAAAATCCTTTTTGAACTCTTCGATGATCTGAGACCAATGCATATTTATTTTGGAAGTCTTGGAAGCCTTGACTTCCTCTGATGGTATGCATTGTTCTTTCTCATCTGAAAGGATGGAAGAAAATACCTGTTCACCAAGAAAGTACCCTTCTATAGTCTTAATTTTTCCCCCTTTTTGGGCATTTTTCCAGCCAGTTACTTGACTTTTGTGTTCTTTGTCAAATGGAGGGTATACTCTGGGGACCTGTCAGTTCTTAATTCTTCTAAGGTGGCATAATCGAAGTGCTTGTGCACTGATCTGGGAGCAACTAAAAATTTTTTTTGCCCAGAATCTGTGAGTAGTAGAATTCCCTTCCTACCACAGCCTCCATACTGGCATTCCTCCTCACCCCAGAGTCATGCTCAGAGTTGAGATCCAGATCAGATGCTCAATTCTCCCATGGGATTTAGGTGGAGGGCTCCAAAAATAGATGTTGCTATTGCAGTGGCTGCTGTAGGTGGTCCAGACCATGTTCCCTTCTCTTGGGTGACCATGTTCTTTTATCCTGGGTGAAGGAGATTTCTCACTGACCTCTGAAGGTGTCTGTGGTGTTTGTGGGTTGAGCAATCTGGGAATTGCTGCTGATGCTGGTGGTACCCTGAAGCCTGTTCAGAGTCCTGTCCCTGCTGTGCCACATGTCATGTTTCTACTCTGCCATCTTGGCTCCTCCCCCCCATTCTACCATTCTACCCCCCCATTCTACCATTTTTGCAAAACTATATGGGTTTTTCACCTAAGTTTTGGAATGTCACAATAATTTCCCCTTTATAATTAGAATCTATCACTCCAGTCACTACATGTATTCCTCGAGCTGCTAATCCTGATTTAGATAATATCTATTCAAAATGAATTTTAGGAATTCTCATACATATTCCAGCAGAAGTTTTTCTTATTTCTTTTCTAACAAAGTGAAAATCCTCAAAGCAATGGAAATCATATCCCACTGAACATGGTGCTGGAAAATCTGGCCTCACAAAAATATTCAGGTTCTTATGTGTTTGGTGTTTTCTAATTTGCAGATTTGAAGTCATCATTCTGAAGAAAAGCATTAATTCGGTCACCAGAAAGCCATATCCCAACAACAGGAAAATCAAATCCATCATAGTTACCAATAAGTCAATACATATTATCACTGCAGTGGACAAAACCATTTCCAAGTCTTCCCCCCACTTCTGGGGCCTTCCCGTGAACAAACACTCTTATTATGTCTGCCTGACTGTGTCTTCTCTCCTCCACCCCTAACAGGTCTCATCAACTTCCTCCCAGTTATGCTCCATCTTTCCTCTTCCCACCTCCCACCACATGTGACAGGTTTCTGTGTGGTTTAAACAGGTCACATGGGCCTATTAATGAATGGGAAAAATCTTCCCATTTAAATTACCATTACAAATGGGCATTCAATGAAATAGGGGACTTTTAAACATTTCTGATGAAATGATAAGAACTAAAAAGAAAATTAGATCTTCCAATAGAAGACTCAAGGGAAGCACAAAAAGATAAACAGGAAAGAAAAAAACAACAACATGCTAATCAAAAGGTTTAACTGTTTAAATGCCTACATGGAAAGATGATACCAGCAACTCTTAAGAACTGTATCACTACTATGACAGTTAGAAGGATTATACATAGACAGAAGGTGTGGGTATAATTTGAGTTTGATGGAGTGATATTAAAAAAATAAAAGTGAGAAGGAAGACTGCACCAAGAGAAGAGAGAAGAGGAGAATAGGGTAATACCATTATGTCAGAAGAAGATTTACAAAAGATCTATTACAGTGGAGATAAAGAAGGGAGGAGGGTGACCATTTCTTGAACCCTACTTTCATTGGATTTGACTCAAAGAGTAAATAATATATACATTTTTTGTTGGTATAGAAATCTATTTACCCTATAGGGAAATAGGAGGGGAGAGGGGCAATAAAAGGTGGAGGTTGATGAAAGGGAAGGTAGATTGAGGGAGGTGGTGATCAGAAGTGAAACACTGATGAGGAAGGTCAGGAGAAAAGGAAAGAGAAAAATATAAACAAGGAAAATAAGATAAGAAAATACATAGTAAACCTAACAGTGCCTGTGAATGAGATAAACTTACCCATAAAACAGAAACAACGGAGTGGATTAAAAACTAGAATCCCACAATGTGTAGTTTAAAAGAAGCATATTTGAAGCAGAGACACACACACAGAGTAAAGGTAAAAGACTGGCACAGAATATATTATTCTATCAACTAAAGCAAAAATGGAAAAAAATTCAGGAGCAGCAATCGTTAATTCAGACAAAGTAAAAAACAAAAATAGATCAAATTCAAAGAGACAAGGAAGGAAGAAACTGCATCTTGTTAAAAGGCACCATAGACAAAGAAGTAATATCAATACTAAACATTTATGTACCAAATGGTACAGCATCCAAATTTCTAAAGGAGAAGTTAAATAACTTACAGGAGAATATAGACAGTAAAACTGTACTAGTGGGGGCCTCGGCTTTCCCCTCTTAGAACTAGATAAATTTAACCACAAAATAAGCAAGAAAGAAATTAAGGAAATAAATACAGTTTTAGAAAAGTGAGATTTAATAGACCTCTGAAGAAAACTGAATGGAGTTAGAAAGGAATATACTCTTGTTATCAATAGTACATAATACCTACATAAAAACTAAGCATATATTAGGAATTAAAAAGTCATACTGAAAGGCAGAAAGTCAAAAATAGTAAATGTATATTTTCAAATCATGTTGCAATAAAATTACACAGAATTACCATCAAAAGACAGATTGATGGACTTCTGAAGGCAATGCAAGTTACCCTCTCTTTCAATATTTACTGCCTTGATGACAAGGAATATTTCCAAAGAGACAATACACCTTGCTTCTAGAGAAGGGAAATGCCACTGTATGCTAATTACCTGTCGTAGCTATCTCTTGTTGTTCAGTTATATCAATTATATTAACTCTTAATGACCCCATTTAGAGTTTTCTTGGCAAAGGTACTGGAGTAGCTTGCCATGTGCTACTCCAGCTCATTTTATAGATAAGGAAACTGAAGTAAACAGGGTTAAGTGACTTGCCCAGGGTCAAACAGTTACTAAGTGAGATTGAGTTTGAACTCAGATCTTTCCGACTCCAGACTCATCAAATGTGCCACCTAGCTGTCACGCCTTGCAGTGTTGAGAAAAAGTAAATCTTTTGTTAGTTGTTCAGTGATTTTCCAGTGCCTCATTTCATTCCAACGCTGAACATGATCTAAGAGATAGTTGGTGTTAGAGTCACCTCTAGTAGAAGGAAAGGAGATCTCACTACATTTTACATTCTTTTTTTTTTTAATTAATCAAGCAACTTGTATCAAGTGCCTACTATGTGCAGGCAAAGTGATAAAAGGGGTAGGGATACAAAAAGAGTCTTTGCCCTCAAGGAGTTTCATATTCTAATGGGGGAGACAACATGTAAACATATGCAATCAAAGCAATTATAGAAAAAAACTTTTAACTTTTTGAGATGTTTAATTTCTGTATTTTTTTTATTTCTAATTTTATAGCTTAGCAAATTAATATGGGTGAACTCAGCCCTCCGTCACTCAAAACAAAATCAAGTGCAAGTCATGTCATCATTTCTCTGATGGCATGGTCTCCTTCGACAGAAGGACAAACACGATGGGTGAACTCAAATTTAGTATTCTTTGAACGTATCTATGGTGATGATTATTCTCAAAGATTGAATATAATATTTCAAAACTTTTCAATGGAAGAAAAACTGTCCTAAATCTCTTGATCCATCTCTTACCATCTACAAATCCCTCTAAAGTTAGCTCCTAGTTTTGTATTTAGCCTTTTATATTAAAACCTGACCTTAAAAATGTCTTTCTAAATCCATGAATAAAAATGTCATGCATAAAACGACAATTTGCAGGAGATTTTCTAACCTATCTTGTCTTATCGTTCTTTATTTCTCCATTGGCCTATGTCCTCAAAATGTCTCCTCTAGCTCCCCACTTTTTCTGGTCTTTTCCAGGCATCTTGTTTCTAAGCTCCTCAAAATTCCTTTAATCTTATCAATCTGGTAATTCCCACAAAGTCATAATTTTACGTATAAGTGAAAGTTGCTCCGTTCTTAGGTGTATCACACAGTTTAGTAGAAGGAGCATTAGAATTAGAGTAAAAAGATATGAGTTCAAATTCTAGCTGTTCTGTCAATGTTTCTTTGAGTTTTTTTTCACCCTCCTCAAGGTCTCTATTTCATCATTTACAATATGTTGAGATTTTATAAAATTAGTTCATATTAACAGCCTATGCAAAATTCTAGAATATATATTTTTAAATTCTTTATAAATAGCACAAAATCAAATTTCTCCAAAAAAGATCATAAGGTTGGAATTAGTAGAATCACAATTAACAAGCTTTTCTAATTTTTAAATCGAAAGATTTTCAAATATTTAAGACAATTATCTCAAAAGTTCTTTTTTAAACTTAATTCATTAAAAATTCCCTTTCTCTTATTCCTCCAAAGATGTTAAAACAGTGGTTATCTTCACAGAAATTTTAGTTTTGAAGATATGATTTTTAAAAACCAGTTCCAGTAAAATGCACTGAAATTTTGGCACATGTTATTGTTTTTACTGCCAATAAATATAATGAATGCAACTAGTTTTAGAGACTAATTTCAAATATAGCATGCTATCATGCTCATCTCTCATCAAAAATAATATCCAATACCATGTTTATGAAACTAAAGCAATTTTAATGCCATTGTTCTAGCATATTGAATCTTATAAAATTGGTTTTGTTATCCATTTGCATACTGTTAGCATTTTTATTTAAATGAAAGCAATGGTACCACCGTACTTATTCCTATGTGTTATTAATAAATCAGAAAATAACATATCCTTATGCAAATACTCAAATGAATATTACTGTATTAGATATGAGGCCCAGTAAACAAAGAAGACACAATTTCTACATTCAAGAAGCATGATTTGTATTTGGAGACATAAGAGAGAGATACAGTTAAATAGAAGAAGACAACATGAAATTTAAGGTTATGTGGTAACTTTTATCAATACCATTACTAAGCAAAACAAAATTAGTATATTTTTACCTTACAAATTTTTCATATCTATCAATCTATCCTCTCTCTCTCTCACTCACTCTCTTCTAAATATACGTACATGCACATAAGCTTTTACACATGCATACACACTCATATGCATATACACATACATATACACATATGGTCATATGTTTATATACACATATATACATATACTGAGAGAGAGATTCATAAATATGTATATACACATATATATAAAATATCTCAAAACCCCAAAGTCTTAGTGCAGTTAAAGACAAATATTTTTGGAATATGTGTATGCATGTGTTTATATGTATATATATGAAAAGTTATATGTGTGCATGTGTTCATGTGTTGTGTGTGTACATATACTCAATACACATAAGTTTGTGCCTATATGTAAATGTTAGTAAATATGTGTATGTGTATACACATGTATACATTCACACATACATATACATACACACATATACACATACATATTTTAGGGTTAGGGTTAACCTTAACCCTAAATGTGCTCTAACCCTCTGATTCTAACCCTAGATATATATACTCACACACACACATATATACACACATACATACACTTATACATACACACATATACACATAAAAACATACATACATATACTATACACACACACAC